>JAMZAV010000327.1:0-559513 GCA_024449915.1 Sweltsa coloradensis
GTGTTGCTCCCTTCACTCAACACCCTTCCAACAGCAAGGCAACGACGTGGCAGTTCAGTAATTAGTACCTTTACATGACACCGCGTACCCCACCCGCCCAAATCCAGCTCACGAGTTGATGTCATCCACCAGGGGAGGCAAAGCCAAGACCCAAGAAATGCATAACGACACAGAAATTTGAATTTGACAACAGTTTGAAAGTGTTACATTATTATAATGTTGCATTGCGGTGAGTTTGAATCGAACCAACCGCGAACAGCTGGGCCTACATCGACGATGTTTCCTGTCGCTTTATGAATCTATATTTATGTGTCGGGGGCAGGGGATATATGATAATTATTATTCATAAGAGGGTAGTCCGCCATCCTTTCAGTTCACCTGTATTTGCATAGGAAACTAAACGAAAAAAAGGTTGAAACCCTTATAGCTGGGCTTTGTGGTTTATAAGCCCTACACTATAGGTATATTTTTTTGCATATGTTGAATATTAAGCGTCACCCCCTTCTCAAGTCCTTGTTCTCGTACGGCAATCGAGGCAGGCGCTTTAAATCGAGCTGGAACATGATCCGATGAGTGACATGTAGACAATCATTAACTCACCCCTTTTCAACCCTTAAATTTGAATGGTAATTGTGACAGACTGACGTAGACCGCCGCGTCTTGGTTCTCCACAATGGAGGTGAGAGCACGCGCTTCGGTACAGGGACAGCTTTGCATATCCCCCGCCCATCATTATATTCTATTTGATTGGGCCATTTGTCAATCAAATCAAACAAATATACAGGCAGATTTTTATGGGTTCGCCGTTTGAATGTCATTGGCCCTTTTTAAAATTTCAAGTCTTTTGCATACGATCCTTGCTACGCCGTGGGTCAAAGGATACAATGATGTTGCAACTCAATCTCTGTAGAAGTGTCACAATCATTATAAAATGAGATGAATGGCGTTTATTTGAATACATGGGAACAAATTGCTGTTGGTGGTATTGGTGGGCTAGCATGGGGCGCGTGCCTCCACACTCGCCTGCGAGGCCCTTAGGACTCATTGTCAGCCGCGGTCTAACATAACGTTTATCACCTACATCTGCATAATGTAGCCTTCATTTGTATACTGTACGCCACGCTACCCCCCGTAGAGATCACACAGGCAAATTTATAGTAATGCGATGAGTTTAGCTTGTCAGATTCTAAATCAGATTGAAACAACACTTTTATCAGGAGTTAATCTAGACCGAATACTTAAGCTTACTGTTATTATAATAACAATAACAATTGCAACAAATTACTCGATTTTCGTCTCCCAGGGGTTCTGTTCGTATAAGGCAAAAGTTGACTCCCGCTCTGGCAACCCGTTTGCACCCGTGGTAGACTGGTAGTAGAATAGAGGACCTGTCATATCGGACGATGCGTAATTTAATATTGACATATAAACGGCATGGTACTATATTTTATTATTGGTTTAACGAAATATCATCAGTCTAGGTCATCAGTATCTGCAACCAGTAAGGGTACAGGAGTAGAAAGAGAGGGAGCACAGATTCTGCAACAGACGTCGAAGAAGAATGTGAAAATGAAATAGTACGTCCCTTTCCACTGACTTATTGTCCATTGTCTCGTTGTTGGTGGAGGCGCCGGGTTTAAGAGGGATATCAAACTAAAAATAGTGAATACGTATGTTCGTGGGTTGAAATCATATTGTTGGTGGAGAGGCCGTGATATTATGTTCAGTTTGAATGACGCTATAGCCATTCCCACCTGACTCCCAGGGTCATCAAAAACATTCTATATCATCCTCGTTGAAGGGCAATGTCACCAAAGAAAAACGCATGTCAATCGGATGTCTTGTTTGGTTTTATACTGTGACATGACACGCACAGATACGGATGTACAGACGGACATAACAGTGATGCTGACAGTAGAGCTTCGCTCCCTAATAGAACGATATTTCGACCATATAAAAAAAATCATGTTCCCGACACCAAATTGCCATCTTAATGTTTTCAATTCTTGGTTTTTCAATTACACATTTTTCTATTATTTCTCTTACCATTTTTCTATTATTTCTCTCTCCATTTCTCCACGTCCATCCATGGTTGTTGGTGTAATTAATCAAATGAATCAAATAGCTTGATTTTTCATGTTATTTACTGTACGTAATGGCATTGAGTTTTCCAATTTTTATAATTAATATTTGCTTGCTCGTTTTAAATAGAACATTTACCATATTTATACCAATCAATACCAGGTAAATCTGAAGTAATAAACACAATTACTGGCGTAACTGTGCTAATGGAAGCGGTAATCAAGGCAGTTTTGATAGGATACTATTGGAGACCTACTGTTTTATATGATATCAATGTGAGACAATACATACAAGAAAGTAACTAGATGTGTGGACATGCAATGATTGATGATGGCAGTGGCGTGCCGTGAGTTTTCTCGTAGGGGAGGCAATTCTGATGGGTTAAGTCTTTTGCCTAACATAGCTGGGGGGTCTGGGGGGCGGAAGCCCCCAGTATAGCCCCGCAGGGAATTTTTTGAAATTGTCAATTTTCAATGTGTGATTTGGTGCGTTTTAAGGCGTTTTAAAGTCCACAACATGAGGTCGATAAAAGATTAAAGACAGTGTTGGATTGCCAACCTATAGATTAAAATACACAAATATAATATATTTTAGTTGACACATTTTATACAATATATTCGTTAACACACATGAACATGTCCTGCGATGATGGTGAGAACGACTTTGAATTATTTTAGTGTAATGGTATCTCAGGGATGTACATGATTTGAGACATACAAATTTACAAGACCGTCTATTGGTTACAATTTTCTACATCTCATAAATGTGTTGGGCAAATATTAAATACAATAAAACACATTTTGATATTTATTATATAGTCACATAACATGTATTTAAATATATGATACAACTGCAGATTTCAAATAATAACAAAAACACGACGAGAATGGTCTGCGCGGCGAAGTCCTCGAATATGCTCTCACCATCGGCCGGCAGCGTGGGAGCATCGTGAGAGTGTGTGGCAGACTCACTGTACGCAGTTCCCGGGGTTGCTTCCATCCCCAGGCTTATTCTTGGCCAAGTTGGCAAAAAGCAACGACTTATTAAATGCTGTTTTATACTTATTGGTTGGGCGAAATATACTAATCACAATGTAATGTACACGACAAAGTGAAAATCAATATCTTACCTTATTAATTAAACCATTATATTGCAGAAATCACGTGGAACTTATCCAGCAAGGGATTCAATCTTCAGTTTTTCGGGCGGCCGACGAGAGCGGGTTCGCCACGATGTAAGGTTCGAATGTCCGGTCAGCTTCGGCTGCGCTCGCCACCTCGCGGGCGCTTCATTCGAATAATAGTTGCTGCTCACGAGTGGTGTGTGTGAAATGAACGAGATTGAGCGACATTTTGTGTTGTATATTTTAAAAATTAATAAAAAAAATTATTTAAAAAATAATAATATGAGCGTCGCAGACAACAAAACGACTTTAGCCTGTAGTACCATATGATTTAGTATTAATTTAATTTAGTTTGGCAGATTACTAGGGAAGCATTGCTTCCCTTGCTTCCATGGACGGCACGCCACTGGATGATGGTATGCTACGCAGTGACGTAATGAATGGCTCGTCATGACATTCCCTCATGGAGGAAGACAGCTTCAACTACATCTACCCCGAATACGTGAGCTTCACTGATAATGCACACATGCCATGTGAAATGTGCACTTATTCGTTCATGATAGAAGATTCGTTATGAGTACTTTGGTAGGTGCGTCTTAGTAATAATAATAATAATGCTGTCCAGTATCCACATATTTGTTTAATGGCTGAAAAACCTGATTGAACCATTCAGTTAAAATACTGTATGTGACGCTATTCGAAACCGTAACCTCTCAATTCAAGGTCCACCGAGTTTGTTATTTCGATTTAAAAACGATACATCGTAGTTAGTGGGTTACCCAAATGTATGATTTAGGGTTCCCGCTCGATTTTCGTGATGGAGCAACGCCGCATATTCCAAATAGTAAAATACAATTTTAGATTGATAATTTTTTTAGGTGTCACTTTTCTACCCCTTGCAGAGGGTGAGGGTGGAGGGGGTTGTGACTACTTTAATTAAAATTTGATTTTTTCTTGGAAATGATTGAAACTTTATTATTTTACTAAAAACACATTGCCGAGTTTGAAAAAAAATACAAAAAGTAAAATTTGTGCCGCCATCTTGGAAAAATAATCACTTTTTTGACATGTTATCAAATAGTGAGAAATTCATAATGCTGATGAAAATATTTAATCAAATAACATGAAATGGTAAGTTTCCTTAAAGTAAAACATAAAAAATTTTACAAATCGGTTGATAAATGCTCGTTCCACAGACATTTTATTGAAGGCACCTGTTGCTTAGCCAATTAGGTTATTGTTAAAAGTCACCTGCCACATACCGATTTCGGATTGGAGAGTTTGCAAATTAATTCCTATAGACCAAACATTTGTTGATATACTAAAATAAGCCTGCAGTATTATCCAAACTGTATTTTTTTACAAGTAAAACTAAGTTTTCTAGTTTTACCGGAATTCTGTTTTTTCAAAATTTGGTGTTTTCTAAAAAAAAAAAAATCGAAAGCTATGTAGGTAGCATTTTTTAAATAAAACTTTGAACTGCATTTTTAATGTAGGGTTTTCTACCGCGTTTTTAGTTGCGTTGACGGATGAGCCAATTTCGTTTATTAGTTGATCCATATTCAAGACTGTTGGATGCACTCGAGCAAACGAGACTTTGACGCAGATAGCAGAGGTTTAGACAGATCACTTGCATTGAAGCTCCATCGTTTGTCCTATCGGGTTGTGGTTTGCATTTAAATGTTAAGTAAGAATGTGTGTATGGCGCGATCGGAGCACATTGCTTACTTTTTTTTAGTAACTAACCGTAATCATCTCACTAAATAGGTAATTTATAAAGTGTATATATCCTTGAGATACAAAGTGACCAGCAGCGGACGAGACCGGGATCGGTTGTCCCGTCTATTGTTTGCATTTTTCCCTTTCCACCTTTTTTGGCGTGACCGAATTTGGGAGCGAACATGGTTTTTTTTCTACCTGCCTCCGCACATTTCAAATCTATTGTGATGAAAATAATTTATTCAGCGAAATATTTTTTTTATTATTGCATGTATTTAATAACGTGGTTCAAATGTGTAGCTTGAGTTATGAAATGAGTTTTTTTCCCTAGTGTCTACGATCAAAACTGACTGAAATATAAAAATATTATTATATTACTAAATAATATTAACAAAAGAAGCATTATCCGTAACTCAGTCAGTTTTTATCCTAGAATTTCGTCCAAAAAATGACATTCAAGACGCACGCTTAATATTTTAACAACGTTATTAGATATTTGCAATTAAACAAAAAAACATCAATAAATAAATAGAACAATAGAACAGGAAGAGAATACAGCAGGTAGAAAACCCTAAGCTTCTAGGATGGTCTATTTTACGACTTCACGCGACAACCCTTAGCAGCTGCCTCATACCCATACCCGACGCGTCCGTCGATGGTCACTTTGTATCTCAAGGATAAATAAACTATAGTTATGTCCCAAGCTTGCAAAGGGATTTTTTTAATGTTGAAATGTGCTCTGATCGCGCCATGCGATCATCCTTTATAAACAACATCCCAAAAATTCAAATTGATTGCGTGAAAATTGGAGGTCGTAAAGTGATCCAAACTGTATGTAAAATTAGCTGAATTTGCCGATCAAGCGAATTTCTAAATATACATTTAAATGTAGAATGTTAAAAATTGTATAATACTAGTTAATTTTCAAGATGGTCCTTTTTCATACTTATATAAGTAATCCGTCTGGGCCCGGGGTAGAATTGGCCTAGAGAAGAAAAAGTAGTAGCTAGTAAGAGCGGAGTATATTACTCTCCGAAACTAGAGGCGAGCTCTGGCAATCGTCGTCGGGGACACCTGCCCTTTCCCTTGACGACCTCCCCGACGACGATGACAATACACAACGAACGATGACGATGACAAAGACGACGACCGCGACGTGAGAACCCCCCTTTCCTACCAGTACCCGTGGCTGGTTTCTGACCAGCATGTGCCTCTCCTCTTCCATATCCCCTAGCTAGAGTGGTGCATTATGATCTAACGGTTGGCGCCCCCTTACCCAAATAAACCATTAATACTCTTATAGATCATTATTAGATACATATATGAAAACGGTTCAATGGCAATTGCACACGCACATTTTACTAGTTCAATCACCCCTTCAAGTGCCCGTAGAAGATTTGTTACTGGCACCTAGTAATTACTTTCTAATTTCCAACAGCAATATTCATGGCGAGGGGGGGGGGGGAATTCCTGGTTTTATTTGTCGCTATCGCTTAGCCCATACGCTGCACTGAAGTTGTAAAAATAAAAAGGGTACAATGCAGCTCTTGTTGGTGATAATTTTTCTGTGTGACACCCTTGCCATTAAACATACACCATCGAATGACATTACCGGTTGCACTTTTGAGTGACTGGTAAAAAGCTCGACAAACAAAGTTTTATAATATCTTTACAGCCCCAGATGTGTTTATATAATTATTGCAGAAATGAAATTAGTAGGAGGAGTATAGAGGTGTAGTTAGGCTTGACAAAATCAGGAGCAAAGAAATTAGGAAGAGAGTTGGAGTTGACAAGTTTTTGTTCAAAATAGGAAGAGAAAGATTGAGATGGTATGGACGTATGAGAGAATTGGACAAAAAGAGAATACCGTGAGCAGAATTTGAAAGTGGATATATGAACATAAGAAGACCTGGTACACCAAGAAAGAAGTGGAAGGACCAAATAATAAATAATGTTGAAGAGAAAGGTGAGTGTTGGGAAGAAATAGCAGCAGAACGCCTGTTGAAGGACAGAAGGAAAAGGCGTGAGCTGGTGGTAAGAAGCAAGAAAGAAGAGGACGATATTGAAGGAGAAGATGAAATGGAAGATGAAGAAATTGAAGGAGAAGAGAACATGACAGGCCTGGCAAGCCGGTGTTAATAAACCCTTTGTGCCCTGGAAAATCTGGTGGTTAGCCATCCCCTGACCCGACTTATGTTGGAAGCAGGTGTAAGAAATATATATATATATTTATTTACTATTGCAATATTACTATTCGAGACGATGGATGGTGATATATGGGGGTGAACAATTTTACAAATTTAAAACCAATGCCTTCTGCGGGATTCAAACCCACGTTCTTCAAGTGATATACGCTGTGGGCCAGCGCCCCAATCGTATTATAGTTACCGCAGGCGGCTTCAAGCCATTGATTCACTGTTGTATTACATACATTATATTTATTGATATTTTCCCGCGTATTTAATAAAAAGCGCGTAAAGGTAGCCTATTGTTACTTACTTCCAATTGGAAGCAATAACTTAACTAGGAAAACGCTTAAGTCCCGCCGCGTTGATGGATGAGCTTTTTTGTAAGTTTTTAGTTTGCGTAGGACCACTTTTCCTTTGCAAGTGCTTTGTGAAAGCATTATAGGTGATTGTTGTCAAGTTTCTATTGTTACTTGTTAATTGTTATAATAAACCAAAAAAAAAACTCATATTAAAACCTTTATTCTATGGATTCTGGCTAAAATTTTCAACTTTTTCTTTCAAAAGGTACTACATCATCAAAACCTTAATGTCCATGTATTATATGAACGTTGTAGTCCCACCCGTTCGGTCAGAATTGGCCCAAATGGCACGAAAATATCGCACAAAAAATCGAAAAAAAATCGTAAAAGTACGATATTCATGAGAAATATTTCTTCTATTGTACCCAAAAACAATACAGTTCTAAGTTCAGAGATTTCGAAGGTCCCCTCTAATTTTCATCAAGATCGGATATGCCGTTTGTACGGTAGAGAGCGAAAAAACAGACAAAAAAACAAACAAAAAAAACACCCGAGCCAAATTTTTTGGGGGTCAGTGAAATTGAAGTCTTCGCTTCGCTCATCCAATTAATATGGATATGGATTTTTATATACAACGTCTATCCTATTAATAACTAATTTACAATGTAGGACAAAACGGCGCTCGTGTTCGTTTCAGCATGTGATTACTATTAAAAATCCATGGTTTGACTATGGTTTAACCATGATTTTAAATATGGTTTGATGCCAAGAAAACCACTGCCTTCTACACATGAATGTTTCAGTATTTCCCAGTTGAATAGTTGTGTAAATTATGCCACTACCATCTGAAAATATTCGTTCGTGATTTTATAAGTGAAAATACTCAAAACAGGGATGTCATAATAACATGTAAATATCAACATAAAAAGTGTAAATATCAACCGATTTTTTAAATTTCAATTTTTTTTATTTAAACAAACATTAAAGAACGTAATTAAATTTATTTTAAAATTTTAAAATTTTACTGCAGTTTACACTGGTAAATAATGTCGAAAATGTGAGATTTTTTCCAAGATGGCGTCTTTTTTCGAACTTCTAGTATTTTTTTTAAACTCAGCATTGTGTTGTTAGTAAATCTTACGAATTTTTAAAGAAATTCATGGTTTAGTTTTGTGTCTATGGTAATAATCACAAAACCCTCCACCCCCACCCCCTGCAGGGGGTGGGGGGGGGGGTGACACCTAAATTTTTTATCAATCTAAATGTATAATTAACAATTTGGTAAAGTGTTGTTGCTCCATCACAAAAATCGAGCGGGAAACGTTTGGGTTACCTACTAAGTTGTAAGCACTGCCTTTATTAGTTTTTTTCTGCTATGAAACGCGATAATTTTACGTAAAAAGTTAATGTTTTAATGAGCTGTCACTTTCTTAACAATAATTTTATTTGTCACAATCGCCTCTCACAAGTGTCTTTGTAGTTCATGTTTGAATGTTATTGTTGTGTTGTTGGCATGCATGTCATTCCGCTGTCTCGTTGAACCATAGTATAGGAATTGAATGGCTATTTCCCGCGCTGAACCGTTGCACGCCAAGCTTTTAGGGTGGTTAATAGTCGGTGGTTTCACACACGCGATCTCTGTTAAGCCTCGTGAAAGAGTGATTAATGCCATCTGCATATTCCAGAGCCATCACGTCACAATATTGAAGGTGCTGGCTGCAATCCCTACGTGCTTTGAGTTGTCAGACAAATACTCTCTCTCTCTCTCTCGTTTGACTGGTATAGAGTGCAGAATGAGAGGGATGGCAAAGGGGTGGGTAAACACGGTTTGGCGTGTATATTTGATATAGATGTTTCTAAAATGTATGGTCATTCATTTCCAAAAGCTGTGTGTTGTTATTTTGTTATTAGGTACGTAAGATAGGTTCATATACTTTGTGAGTTAATAATTCGTACAAAGATACTGTTTTTAAGTTGTTTTTTTATTAGGTAGGAGCTTTATGCACCTTACTTGTAACAACTGAAATAATTAATAATGAAATCAACTTAGAAATTTTCACAACGCATCTTTCCTTTCCTTCATCCCCAACTCCCTCCTTGACACTCGTTTAGATATCTCGAGTCGACTGTGGCTGGGTTTAGCCAGCACGTACGTACGTGCAAAGTGGTAGTTTGGGTTCTGTCGCCTTACTTCTGACGTTGAATGTGAGGAAATGCTTCCTGGTTCATCTGAAACAGGAATATAATTGCATGTTACGTTACCGAATTAATATTTTCAACGTTATTCTATAACAAATCACTTGAATTTAATTTCATATGCACCCTTTTATTTTCGTAACTTTCCACAATGGAGGGTAAGATAACTTTTATTTATTTATTTTACGTCGATCATATTCAGTTAAAAAACTGATATACAAGGAGGACAACTAAATAAACCTAATTACATAGATGCAGACATAACAATGAACTACAGTTAAGTTAATATTTGAAAAAGTAATATTACTACAATTATATTTGTAACATAATAATTTTGGTAACAAATTCAAAAAGGATATTAAATGTAATTAACTTAACGGACCAAATATAAGGGGGGGGGGGGAAGAAATGAAAGGAAAGAAAAAACAGAAAGAAAGAAAAATCATAAAAAAAAATATTAGACGCTCCCACTGAAACCAATAAATGAGGTTTGCCAAAAAGCAGGAAAATCAGAAAATCACTAATGTAAATACAATTATTAGAAACATGTATTTGTTCAGCTCTAGATTCATATCAGAACTATGGACACAATTCAACGATGTTTCATACATTGCAGAGATGTAGGGAAAGCGTAACTTTTGAGATTGATATGATATTGCCTTGTGTCCCATGTGATTGATGGAAAGAGCTGATCATGTCAAACAATAACCTATACCAGAGGGTATTCTTTGCTCTATGCTACACTTCAACTGAAGAAATGGGGTCTGTCATGGTATTATGGTGACTTACGCCAAGTTGTGTGCTCTGAAAGATTGTGACTGTATCAAAGTATGACTAGCATAGAAATGCCTCTAAAAGTTGTGTGCCGATTAAATGTCGAGATATACCTAAGTGTGTAGATATAGTTTTGATAGCATACATTTATTTTATAATTTTATCAAGAGATTTTCTTATCGATGTTTGTATTTAACCGTCTTCATAATTCATTTCAATCTTTAAAATTAGTGCTTTAAATTTGAAACGCATTTCCAGAAAATGTAATCCTTCCTTTTTAATTGAACACTTCTCAAAGATATCTTTTTTTAAACCCAAAGCATTGACATGTCATAAGTTGTAATCAAATTGGTTTCATTGGTTTTTAATTCAATTTTTATGAAAGCAAAATTAATTATGGCTTATTAAAAAATATTGTATTTAGTTAAATACTATCAGAAAAGTAAGGCCCCCACATCTTCACTCGATCATTCTGATGCATTTCCTTTACAGTGTTCTTCCCGTTTGTATTTCTTTGATGGTTTAGTTACGTGGTTGAGTATTTACTTTGACACTGCTGTGTACACCCCACTTGTATCTCGTCCCTCTGCTTTGCTTTATCCCTCGACTTCTCCGGTCACGAAGGGAGCCGGACTGCTGCTCTAGCTTCAGGTTAAGACCCTCTTTGCAAGGACGCGCACCACCTGAAAGATATTGGTCTTCCACTCCACACTCCACACCCCATAACGCCATAAAACATACGCAATTTTCCTAGAGATCTGTTACGAGAAGTAAAAAGCTATAAACTGACGTTTGCATTGTGATACCACGTTGTTCTTGAGAAATGAAGTGCATTTCACACCCCAATCGGCAACTAAAACTGTCACATTAGAGCCCGTGTCAGAGTGATCTACCCTCCTTGACACCATCCCCTGAATGCGTTGGGAACGGTGGGGATGGATGGATGGATGGGTGGGTGGAGCGGCAGGAGCTGCTCGTTAAATGTGCTACAAGCTAAGAACCCACGTACCATAGACCTAGAGGGAGTGAGCAGGATTCAGTTGATATTGGTATTATCCAATTTCAGTTGTAAAGAATTATTTATGCATACTAATCAATCATATAATGTAATAATCTATTAGTATATTACGTATAAAATAATATAGTGCATAATTTTAGATACAAACGTTCATATCAACTTGGATTTCTGGCTGTAGATCAACAAGAAATGATGACATAATTATATTGTCGGTTTTAACGTTTTGGCGGAATCCGAAATTTTGGAAGATCGATTTTTTAAATGATTTATTTTCTTATTTATTGCCGTTTTCTAAATAGAACATTGTCATGTGCCGGAAGTAATATGTATCGTATCAATCAAGGTGCTCAGAATATATCAATGTGTCATTAAAGCATGTCCTGCGTTTTCAAGTAGTAAAGTACATATTTGCCATTTTGCAAATACCTATTTTTGCAGAGAGAAAGCATTCATTGATATGAAACTTGGTATGACTGTTGGTGTCAAGCACGGAAATAATATATCTATTTATATTATCGTGCTTTGTTACTATAATTGTAAATTTTAGCCGGATAAAATAACCCAACTTGTAAGTGTTTTAATGGACTTTTTAACACGATAAAAAAATAATCAAAATATATTTTGTATGCATCCATATACTCTTCTCTGCTTCCTGAAGTGTAAATGTTTCGCCCAAATAATTATACTCTGTGTTGCCAGATTATAAATTCATTACTATTCGTGGACAAACACGAGTTTGTGTCAGTAGAGTAGAAACTGTTTTACCTTTGTCAAAGAAAGATAAAATATATGTTATCCCCAAAATGATCATGTACTATTTAGTGTGAATGATGCTTTGTTTAACATTTTCGAAATAACAATATTATTTTTTATTCCGAAAGTATAGTTACCAAAGCAAAAGTTTACATGGTAAACATGACAATTAAAAAACTGAAATTATAATTAAAGAACAACCTTGTCTTGTCACATACCACGACTTCGACTCCGTTTTCTATTTTAACGAATCTATAGAATGATATATTTATATGTTATTTAACTGCATGGTCTAAACATGGAGCGTGAGGGCTAGTGTCTTTCGTTAGCTCTGAAAACTCTATTCAGATTACTAACGTTGATTGTAATTTTAATTGATTCCTAATTGGATATGCAATAAAACAAAGTTAATTATTTACACGAACCCACTTACCCTTACTAAGGCTATATTGTTTTACATTGTTCACCATAAAAACAACCTGCAATCCAAGGTTAATAATTAAGGTTGTCTACTGTTTATATTAGAAAACAATTTTTACACTAATAATTATAATACGAACCCACCCAGGGTGGAGAGACATGCCAGTGCCGTATATAATTTCAATTTAAAATTCATATTAATTGTTGCGAATGTTTACACATTGACTTGAAAATAAGACAGCGTTCCGTTGAAAATAATTGCATTGGTTGAAATTGTATAATAATGTAATACAAATACGAAAGAAATAGACCTATGTACACTGTTACCGTTTCTCTGTAAAATTGAAGCAACAATGTTGCTTGGCTGATTAAGGTCACATGAATCTTGGACTTACTTCAACCATTTTTCTTTCAGGGAGCCATCTTGACTACCTCATTACCCTGTTACTAGCTGTGATTCGAAAGTGCCTTTTGAAGAGAACGAAGCCTTACTGTAAGTATTCAATCTGGGCTATATATACTACCTAGAAACTAGTGCCAACGTCAACGTGATGTATAGTATTGTGGAAGTTCCGCAAACTGGAGCATAATTCTAGTTTTATACCGTGTGTACATAAGGTGCCATCAATCAATCAATCAATCAATACGCTGTATGCAGCAATTTACGAATCTGGTCCATATTGACTTGGGTATCCACTATCCATAAATGTTTAACTTACGTCTTGATGTTGATTTAATCTGTATTTGCATCGGATTTCTGCGAGTTGCGAGATCCTATCCTGATTGAATATAACTGGGGATGAGAAATGTAATTGATTTATATTTTGCTGTCGTTTAGTTCGATTCCCCCGTATTTATGATCAGCAGCAGATGGTTTTGCTATTCACAGCCTTCCTCTCCTGTTTCCCCTCTCTACTATATCTTCTCAAAAGTAATATTAAATTTTTATAAGAAGAATAAAAGACGAAAAAAAGAAAAATAGAAAATTCTTTTTCAGAGTAATATAGGTTTATGGCTTCCATCTGTAAGATTACTTTGGACGTTTTAGTAGGAAAGTGGACTTTTTTAAAAGATGAGTAGGGGGATGAAGACGGAGAAAATAAAGAAGAATGAATAATTTTTAGTTGTACTCTGTTTCTACTTGACACGATTTTTATGCTAAAAGCTATTGTTATCAGATCCGTGGCGGCCGTTGTTATTTCCTTGCTCGACGCACCGCTGATGTTTACCGAGTTTCAAGGCTGCAAATTACAAGCAAAGTGTGGGCTGCAACACATTTAAAACACTGCCCGGGAATACTCACATTGGGTTTATCTCGTGCGGGTTCCCGAACAATTAACCAAAACGCGATTTGATCTCGTTTATAACAGCTATTGTTTAAAGTAACGCAGTGTCACATAGAAAACTCGTTATAGGCTTTCATGGTATTCGTGATGATGCGTTTTACACAGCTATTGTTCCATTCGAATCAATATTTGTCCATGTGTGGGGCAAAGTCCAACAATTCAAATTTCAATAATTATTAGAACATTTTTGTGTATGTGTGGGAATAACTTTTCTCTCAAGTGAAAAGTAAACGCAGCTCGCCCACAGCTCAGCTTCCCAAACATTTTTGCATACGGTTCCAGCCCAAGGATCTCTACGCCGTATTCAAAATGTATTTAAATATTTGAAGATAATAATTTGCTGAAACGTGGGATGAATCAGCACTTAACGCGGAACGTGCCCCGAATACAATGCGAATGTGAGACATAGTATTGAAGGATTCGTACACTGAAAGCATGGAAATTAACCAATTTAAATGTATCATGGCGTATAGCATAGGAAGGTGATTTAAATGTAGCCGAAACGAAATGGGACATTGCCTTTAAGGGATACTTTCGTTATTTATGGCCGACTTTAGATCTTGCTCATGGGTTTTATGATGGGAGTTTATGGGAGTCATCCACTGGTGTTACGAATGTTTTTGACTGGAAAAACACATGAAACCTCATTCCACTAAAGTTGTTTCCTTTATAGAACATTATAAGGTTGTGTCATGTGTGTACAGTAATGTGTAGCCTCGCAGTGTGTGCGTTGTGTATAGGCTGTCACGATCTCGGGAACACTTTTGGTCACTATACATTTCTAACAGAGATGATTAAGAACGATTAATATTGATCAAACCACCCTGTTGTTACATTCTTCTTTATTATTATAATATTTAAAATAGTAGTTAATTTCCTGTAAACAGAATGTCAACATATCTTGGGAGTTACTAAATTCAAAGTTGTTACTTTACAACTTGTTTAAGTTTCGAATTACTTTATTTTAAGTCTTCATGTAAATATACTCATTCTGTCTGTGCATTCGTATTTACCTCGCGCGAAACTAAATGAATGCACCCGTTGTTTTAATTACTGATGCAAACCACTTGCATCTGGTTTGTTCATGTGGCTTTTTACTTATAATTTTTTTACCCCGTATATTGTATTACAAAACAATAGTGCGTCAATTTGCCAGTCACATTTAAGGGTGTAAATGGTGTAACGAAATATATCCTGGGTGACAGTTTAATTTGCAAAACTTGAAACGGAAATAATTTATTCCCGTCTCAAAATATTGCGCATGAACAACTGTAAGAGGATTGATGGGAATTCTCCATCAGTTTTAGGGGTACGTTCAACCCGAGTAGTGATGCTATGGTTCCATCCAATCAAGTGACATGCCAAATAGTTATGGTAATTAAGCCCAGGGCCCTGTCTTTAATCACCACGCGTTCCTCAACCCTTTTGTATGGATTAGAGGTCGTTTGTAAATACACTCAATTATTACTTTTATAATATACATATAATATATATAGCTAGGGATAAGTCTAGCGAAACGTGTTATGGTAATTTTAATAAATCTCACCATCATTTTTAATTTTTAATAACACTTCGTGTCTTGAATCACCACCTTCCAGCTATTCTTCATAGGTTAGAGGTGGCTTATAAATGCACCCAATAACCTAATAAGTGGTTATCCGAGTTTCTAGTATTATGTCCTTTTCATGTTTTTTTAATATAACCCTGAAATTCATACAGTTTTTACCTTTGATAACATTCAAATTTACCATATATGGCCTGTCAAATCGGATCCAACCCCTGAAAAGGTATGTATCATACTTCGCTTGGGCCTTGTCCTAACAATAAAATCTTAAATCATTCGCGTCATATTATGGTGCGGTCATTCGACGGCTATCAGAGGCGCACGTATTTAAATAATTGTATAAAGACTGAAAGCGAAATTCATGTAGATTCTTTTTAGTCTGGTTGTTTATTCACTTTGGACAGAAAAGTGTCAGAATAAGGAGAGAGGGAAATAAGATTGGTATACGGAACTCAATTGTGACGTCTTTAGGTTTTGAGGCGATATCTCAAAGCCAACAGTAGAACATTTCTTGATCGGCTCAGCCTCGTCTAAATAATACCATAAGTATCCAAAGATTACTCCAAGATAAAACGCGCGAATTGTTGGGTGGTTTTCTGTTTTTCAAAATCAAAATTAACAACCGATGGACAGAACTGCTCAGTTGAGCTCCCTTTTTCCTCGACTGGCAGGATTCTATCCCATCCGTAAACACAGAGTGAAACGAATTGAAACCTCCGTACCTTCTCTTTTCTCGTGTGTACAGGGGTGACATCAAAGTGAGAATAAGCAGTTTTTAACACGGAATCTTTCTGCGTCAACTCATTACTTCTTTCCCACTTATACAATGTTTGTAAGTATTTAGAACACCACGTTTTCCCATATTTCAAATTTCGATTAGGCTCTATGCTGTAACTAGATGTACATCGCGCATATTGAACATATTTCCAAATATAGATTTTTACTTATCATCGAGAATAGAACGAAGGAACGTACTTTTATACGTTGTTAAAAACTATGATATCTTACTTACTCATTACCTTGATCGTGCTGTCCACATACAGTTGCTTTTGCCATAGGTATAGCATCTTTAGAATATAGAATCAGTGGCGTAGCTATCGGGTGGCAGAGGGTGCAGTTGCACTCGGGCCCGCGCCCGAAGGGGCCCGGGCCCTCTCTCCAGATCCATGTATGTATGTATGGTTTAACCTGATGGTTACAAATTTCTATTGATGCAAAATTATTGAGGCTAACATTTCAAATTTATTTCCAACTCATTGACAAAGACGCAGAGAAGCATTGTCATTAAAAAAATACTTTGAAAATTTTGAACTTGTGCTGTTGTTGGTTGTTCAAACAAAAATTCTTGAAACAGTCAACGCGGTTTCGAAACTGTTGCAATCTTCCAATCAAGATCTAAGCATGGCTTCTACACTTCTAAAAAATGCGTATGACACACTGTCACCTCTAAGGAACAGTTTTGAAGAATGTAGAGGAGCACAATATGTGTGATAAATAGGGATACTAGCACAATTTTAAGAAAAATGCATACAAAATTAAATCAGCATGTTGATGAGCTTTGTGTAGACCAGCAATTGACAAAATGCTGAAATGAGCTTCAAAGTTAGACCTTATTTTTTCTACGCAAGTCTCGATGTGGTGACAAGCCAATTAAAGAAGAGATTTTCTGGCGTGAACGACGTCGTGAACAATTTCCTTGCTATTCTTTCACAATCACTCAATTCCATGAACGATGATGAACTATATTATGCATCTGCTACGACACTCGTTTCCAAGTACACTACCGACATTTCATCTAAGTTTCCCGGGCAGTTACTTGCTTTCCGATCATGTTTAAAAACAGAATTCTAAAAAACAACTTCAGAAATGGAACTTGCAAACACTGTTAATGGTACACAAAGATGCTCTTTCTTCAAGTTTCCTGATGTAGGGCCTATGCACAGCTTTAATGCTATTCCTCACATTACCAGGCGCCGTGGCAAGTGCGGAACGATCATTTTCGAAACTCAAACTAATTAAATAAAAACGTTTTTGCGTAGTACAATGACTGAAGAAAGACTTCCTGTCTTGTCAATATTGTCAATTGAAAACGACGAGGCCAGAGCAATGGAAGTCAATGGCATTATAAATGTATTTGCAGAGAAAAAAAAACCGTAAGAAAAACTTCAAATGAGGTCGAGTACAAAAGCTAATTATAAACAATTATCTTTTGTACTGTTTTGTGCGTGTTAACAAAAAATGGGGTGGGCCCGTCGTGTCCAGTTTGCACCCGGGCCCGTAAAGGCGTAGCTACGCCACTATATAGAATGTAACTTATACTTCCCGATTTTTTCACTTCGATTGTATTTGTAGCAGTTTAAAATAACATATACAGGCACAATTACACACATTGTAAAACGCAGGTATTTGAAATGTCACAATTTATAAAAAAGAAAAGAAGAAAATGTACTTATACTTACGAAATCTTGTATGTGGGACTGTAGATTTAATTTTCTACAAGTTTTAAGCATATATATATACTGACGTTCAGAACGACAAATCGTACAGATCACCGATCACCGAGCCGCTTAATAATATTACGCATGTGAACTACTAGTACATATCAAGATATGGTGACCGGTGACGTCACATTTGCAGACAAACGGAGACAAATCGGTTTATTCTTTGTCCATCTGCCGTGTTTGTCACATTTTAACATTGAAACCTAATTCTTATCTTTATAAAAATACACACGGTATAACCGTCACTAAAACCATACAACACTAGAACAACTAGTTTTGTTCTATCGAATCTACGTGCTCGTATTATGAAGCATATCAACCGTCATATTTATTGTCCTGGAGGGTCTGTTGATGGTTGTGTAAACCCTCCTTGATAGAAATGTGACCCGTGGTGCGTCTTGTGTGTGGTGACTTGTTGCTTCGCGCGTGTGTTTTTACCACCCCTGCCACGTCTTCCTTCCTACCCTACTGGCATTATGTGGTATATAGCAGTAACTTGAAGCCGAGAAAATGAACACAAACTGTCCGTCCTGGCTCGTAAAAATGTTACGGACACTCACAAACTCTTTATATCCAACCATATATGTACTTACATCGCCATTACCTTTAACCGCTCCAATTTTTAAGTGTAATTTATTTTCTGAAGCAAATTTCACGGCATTGATATAACTGGCTTGAAGTGGACGTTATAAAACTGGCATTTACGATTGGTTATCAAAAGTGTCAAAATCATTGAGCTACGTGGTCCACACTGAATGGTTGCAACGTACGAGGGATTCCCGCATACAAAATACTCTAAAGATACTCTCTAAAAATCTTCACTCACGACAAAATCGTCAATGATATACCGGTACATTGTACACATTGGTACTATGCTGGATTTATATAGTAAATTTATTCGGCGAGGTTATTACCAGAAATACATAACTTGAAGAATGTGATCAGATAAACCGGGAGAATAATTACAAATTAATTATGGAAGTCGGGTAAAGATCTTGAAGAGGAACAATACGAAATCAATGTCGCATCTCGGCGTCTACCTATTTTAAAAATAGTGAAGGGCAATCAATATAATATGCAATATATATATTTAAATATTTGTTTACATATTAATGCGGTTCGAAAAATTTCTTTTTGATAGGAAACATATCGTAAGACTAATAGAATAACGCTGTAAATATTTGGGTTTAATATCCTTATTCAATTTTTCAATCTCACAATTTCCTAATTGGATGAGCGTAGCGAGCGTAGCGAGCGAAGCGAAGATTCCATTTCACTACACTGGAGAAAAAAATCCGCGATGTTTTTTTTTTCTTTTTTTTCTGTTTGTATTATTGTGTGTTTGTTAACACGATTCCGGCTAAACCGATACTCCAATTGCGATGAAATTTTATGGAGACCTTCGAAATCTCTGAACTTAGAACTGCCACGTTTTTGAGCGCAATCGAAAAATTATTTCTCATGAAAATCGCCATTTTACGAATTTTTTCGATTTTTAAATTTTTCTTCGACTTACATCACCTACATGCTTATTAGATTTTAATGGTTTTTTTCACAGAACCTTAATTTAATGAATTAAGATATTCGTGTGAAATTTGAGCGCAATCGAAAAATTATTTCCCATGAAATCGAAATTTGACAGGTTTTTTCTTTTTTTAAACAAGTCTTTGACTTATAACACCTACATGCTTTATCCTATTGTAATGAATTTTTCACAGAACCTTAATTTTATGAATTAATATATTTTTGTAAAATTTGAGCGCAATCGAATAATTATTTCTTATGAAAATCGCAATTTTACGATTTTTTTCTTTTTTAAAAAATACGATTCATAAAAAAAATTTAAAAATAATGTTAATTTTGTATTTTTTTAATTTAATTTAAAAAAATTATTCGACTTTGTAATAATTTTGTCACAGAACAACAGAAAATCCTCATAACACAATCATGGCAGCTCAATGCACCAATTACGCTCATCCAACAACGCGGCGGGACTTACGCGTTTTCCTAATTTGTATTGAATATTGTTACTGAATATATCTTTAGTTACTGTTATCATTGTTTGTTTTTTTACCTCATTTCTATGTTAATGGTCTGTATAATATTGCTGAAAGGGTGAGGATTTAATGTGTTTACGGTCGTGAAAATATATTCTTAAACCAATACTAAAACACAGAATGAGAAAAATGTCATATAATTAAACAAATTACTTTGAATACATGAATGAAAATTACTTGTAATTAATAAATCTGAGAATTCATCGCACTTAAACCAACAGATCTATTATTCACTCTGGTAACTTTAGAGATCTTTCAGATTTGTAATTTCCATACTGTCAGAAATAATTAAACCGTGCCTTATTAAGTTACTGTGTCTAATTACGGTCATAAACAATATACAAATTAATTAATTTATCATGTTTATTGTAAGTTAGTCTTGTCGTTACATGAAATTTGTGTTGGCAAGTTTATAAATTGTGCTCTGGTTCTACTCTTCTCGTTCTACTCTTGGAATTTTAAGCGTAATTGACTATAGTAAACCTATGTGCAGGTAAATATATATCACATTCAAGTAGGTCTACAATCCAAGTATGTACAGGTGTGAAGATAATGGTTGAGCATTCTGTTTCATTGAATATAGAAGTATAAATTGCTATAAGTGTATTTTAAACAACTTAAGTTCAGGCGACTGAGAGCGGCGTCATGACTTTTGCGAACATACACACTACACAATACGTGTTTGAATAAGGCTCCGTGTAGTTCCAGTGTTCAAGGCATGTGCAAGTTTACTTTAAAAACATATTATACATATCTAACGACAAAGCTCTATAATTATACCGAGCGCCCACTACACTGTTTTGGGTGTTTGCAAACTCGAGCTGGCTGCGACACAGGCTCGCCCATTTGTATGGGTTTATCCAGAAGGACACAGGATACAGAAGGATTCACAAATCAAACCTTATCCAGCGTTGATATCGTTTGGTGGTGTTATCGGTTTTAAAATATACCTGTTTTGAGTGAGAATTACCCTGACCTTGCCCCCCCCCCCAAAAAAAAAAAAAAACTTTCTGTATCATTTAATTATTATCATTTTATTTATGTCATTTTATTTTGAAGAATCAATTTATCATTTGTATTATTGTGTTTTCTGTCATCACTGCTGTCTTATTCACTTCTTATATATGTAGGCCTACCTATACCCTACTCAGTCAATTGGTTTCTATTCTAACTACTTTTTTAAAGCAGCCCACGCACGGGGTTTCGGCCCTATATGTGGGCTTCTTTTTCATCGTGTACTATCATTATATTATTTGTATTTTGTATGATATGAAAAGAATACATAGATAATGTAATTGAAAATTAAATATAGAATACTTTTTTAAGGGCCATGTCAAAAAACCGCATGTCAACCGGAGGTCATGTTCGCTTTTTAACTTGAGACTTGTCACTTGGCTGCATACGGGAAAGTGATTCGTGTGAAGGAGCGTTGTTCATTATTTAATTAATATACACAAATATTAAGCTGTTTTATTTTCTGTGTAAAACCTAAAACCAAATGGCCAAACCTGTCCATTTTACTGCGTGTTATACTGTTAGTGTTCCTGGAACCATTGTATGAGCTCGGGATACATTGATGCTGCCATTCCCCGGAGATAACATTATGAGAAGGACGTCAAAGATAATTTTATTTTTATTTTTGTCAATGAATGGCTTTGTTAATTAATATGCATATAGTTACTTTTCCTCTTTTCATTTATCTGTTTGATATTGTCGGGCGCAATTCCGAAAAAACCCCGTCAATTATTTACTTTATTTCATTTCATTGTACGAAATAGAAAATGAATTCGTAGATCCGACAATGTATTAAAATACATTTGTGCGTGCTGTGTACTGTGTACTGTGACGCAACAGCGAGGAAAAGTCAACACCAGATTATTCAAAGGCATTACCCGGTATATTATCGTAAAATAAAATCGTGTTATTCTCGTTTTGTTTGCAATGGGTCATCACTCGTACGTGATAAGTGAGCGCAAACGATGCACGTGATTTGACCTTGGAAGTTGTGATGCTGATAGTTTTAAGCTCCCGAAATTCGGGTTCTGGTTTTTAGTTTTAAATAGTGAATGTTTGCCAATCAATATGATAAAATAAATAAATTATAATTTCAAAAACGTATTCCAGTCTACCTACTCAGTCACATTAAAGACCAGCGTAGGGTATTTGTGCTGACGTTGGTTGTCTAGCCGCGCTTCAAACTCAATGGTTTCATATTGTATCACCGATACGTATTCGTTCATATAGACATACATTTGTTTGTCGTATACTTACACGACCATTTTTCTGTACGAATTGATGACGAATGTCATTTCTCAACATAGTTTCAAATGTAATAAATTCTGTTGACTTTTCTCTTGGTATCAGCTTCATTCACTATTGATTGCAATTTATTTTTTATAGCGTAGCAGTTTCTGTGACGAATTGCAATATAAATGTGCACTCTTTGATGAAATGAGATTGCTTTTTATATTTCTCTAGAAACGGAAAGAAATGTCATTACAGCTCACAATATGGGAAAATTCTATGAAAATAACTGCTATAAAAACACCAAGAAACATTCCGACAGAATATAGTAAAATACAGTTGAAGGTAGCAAAATAAATAAAAAATACTTTAGTACCAACTACATAGAAGTAACTGACGGTGAGGCGAGTTTGAAAAAGGTTGGCGTGCGTATATATCATAGGTCCCCAAAATTGATCACGTAAATAACGAGCCAGTATAAGTATAAAAATATCCCCCTTCCCCTTGCAGCTGAGTTTATTGCTGTACGTAATGGAAAACATATTTTACAAGGAAATGTCACATTAGACGGGCATTAAAAAGAGTGATTATAAAAGATGGGGGAAAGTATCTCGTTATATCTTTGAAAGTAATAAAAGGCTGGCAGAGAATCGCGATGGACCTCGTGTACTAAGATGGGCGTCCCTCTGGTTTGCAATAATCAAATCATGGATGGTAAGTGAGGGCAGCCCTTAGTGGTGATCGCGTTTAGTCGTTATGTAATGTGTTCTCCTAGAGAATTTAGTATCGACATTTTATTGGATTTTGCTGCTTGTCGTATTACGCGCCAACGTTCATTTCTATTTTGTAAATTGTCCCTTTAATTCGTTTCACGTTTTTATAATAAAAGTGTTTAGTTAAGTTTTTATATTCGCGGTTCCATGTTTGAAATTAATGTTTGCGTCAAAGGAAACATTTTCCAATAAATGAACAAAGAAACGAACCATAATGATAGAAAAAAGATGGTACAACATTTTTTCGTTTGACAAAATATTACAGCGAAGTGATGAAAAAAAAAGACAAAGCGTTTGTGTCGTTCACAACTTTTTCACTCAATTATTTCCTTTGTGCGACGACAAAAGCCAATTTCCATCGATTAAAGGTTCATCGCAATTTGCATGGTTAATGGTTTTTGAGCAGGCCTGGCGCGCAATGGGCCGTACACGAGGGCCGAGTGTGATACAGTCCCTCATGGTTTCATTTCCTTTCATTTCCTCCCTACATTCATATCTACCTTAATCACGACACTGTTTCATGAAATGTTTCTGTCCACGCACCGTTTCCACTGTCTCGTTATCTTTTATTTAAATCTTCAACTAACCACTATTTAGTACCGTACATCGTTAGTCGGACGTTATTTAAAGATTCCGCTAATTAATGCCGCTTCTAATAGGTCTATTTATTTAATTGGTATTTGAACCTTCAAATTACTAGAGATTACTTTTATCCACACTGTTAAATAAGCTCTATACATGCAATATAGCCTGCACGATACAATACCGAGTACCGATACATGTTATAAAATCGCATTAACAGTAATTGCCATAATAAATCTTTCATCAAAGATGCAAATATTCTAATTTATTAATTCATAAGCCTAGTGCGCTAAAAAAGACCAGTTGAAGCCTACAATTAGTGTAATATATTCCTCATTATATAGCTCACCAACGTATTAGTGGAAACACAATTTATATGGTGTTTATGAGGTCCTCTCCCCTCTCACTGTACACGAGATGCCAAGTTGTACGTTACATATGCTTGCAAATTCAATTAGGTTGGAACATTATTCGTTTCTATCTAGGACATACACTTTGAATAATTATTCGATCTTGTGGAGCATTATATATTGTTATTAAAATAGGATCTTGTTAGTCTTATTCGGGAACATTATTACTTCAGTGTAATTTACACAAATCATACTTATACCTCACCATAACGTACATCGTTTATAAAAGGGTTAGCAAGTTTCGGTGCCGGGAGATACGAGTTTTAGAATTTCATTATAATGTTTGTGTAATATTGAAGAGACCAATATGGGAGCAGTTCTCTGCTCTTCGTGGTAAAGTTAGACTTTATACTAGTAAACAGGAGTAAATGTATCCACTTATTGAGAATACTTATTTTATAGATACCTTGCAATGGCGTTTCTGCGACAACCTATTTTTATAATGCATGCATAAACGAGTATAAACGAATTGCAGATGTTTTACAGCTCTGTAAATATGTATCGTAGCTGGCTGGGGCTATGCAGATAAAAATAGGGTTACATTTTTATATTGAGACCCTTATGTAAATTGTGAATTATGAATGCACCAAATGTACAACAAAAGTAGGACACGTCGAAAATATGCTACGTCAGTGATTTCCCGGCTGCACGGCATACGAACCCGAAACCTACAATGAAACTACTGGCTCTTTATGTTGGTTACATAAGGTAGGCGTACAGAGCTTTGGTAATGCCATTTAGCTGATTATTTGTATTTTGAAATTTTGCTTAATTTAATTCAATTTAAATGATTTACTCAGAAGTCGGCACAGATGAGCAGGACTTACGCCATGTTGTCATGTCTAGTACATAAATGCTTTGTTTTAACTACAACAATATAATAACATATTCACAATGGGTAAATAACGACACAAGTTATTAATCGTAATGTAGAAAATATATGTTGAAATTATAATTTAAATTCATCAACATTTTGAGCACAGATTACTGATAACAAGCAATGCTTTGAAGTTTGAAGGATGAATACACAAGTACGTTTTGCCGTCTTAAAATCAAGACGACTGATTGCAATGCAAACGCAATTCTGTGTCGAGTAAATTAACATTCAAATTCAAGAAACATTCCTAAATGTACCTTACCAACAATTTTATGCATAATTTCACTGAAGCTGGAAATCGCTTAGCTAAATGCATGTCACGTATTGTCTTCTAGGTGATCCTGATTGACCAACTATATTTGCTGCTTAGGTTTGGCCAAAAACGTGGTCAGATACATCTTAAAATAAGTTAAGATTCTTTTCTTGCCTCATCTTATCGTCATATATTTTTTAATGAATGTAGTTTTATATCTAATGTTGTTAAAAGCCTTTCTTTATTCTTGCCATATTCATTGTATGTACTATAATATAACAATAATAATATAAGCATCACTAACACTAATAAATAATAAACACAAACTAGAAGGCATCTCTTTTCTGCGCGTCTGTCTGCGTGAGTCACGTCTCACGATAAATACAAAATAAACCTTTGATTGACATGCGTTTTTTTGTTGACACTCGCCCAACAATGATACAGAATAATTTTGGTGATCTTAAGGATGAGAGGGCGAGGCTAGCGTCACCCAAAGTTGTCATAGAACTACCCGGCCCCTCCACCATCTACGAGACATAATGCACAGCAGGAACGTGTTCCCCCTCTTCATACCCGGCACCTCCACCAACGAGTTTGGAACGGTGGAAAGAAACGTATTATTATTTTATTTTTGTATTCTTCTTCGACGATCCGTTGATTAAGTTGCTTCGCTCCCATTTTTGGATACTCCCTTTTACCCGTGCTTATTTTTGAATATTTTCTGAATCAATACTTAAATGTTTAAGACAAAATGTAATGTTTTCATGGTAACAGGTCAAAATTCATTGCATTCTCACTCGTAAGCTTCATGCAGTTTCTTCGACTTTCCGGAGTTCTTCCGTTAGCCTTTACAGGAGGGCAAGTGAGACCCACTGCTTATTTCATTCTATTCTGTTCTACGATTATATGCACTTCTTAAAGACTGAAGTGCAATAAATTGCTGAGTTTCACCAGTGAGCTACACGACCGTTGCAATAAAAATGAAACTTATCTTTTAAACAATTTTGTGATATTGTTTAACATAAACTATTTAATTTCTTTTAATCTCAGTATTCATTAATATGTTGTTTCCACAGGTCCGTATCCACTGTAAAAGAAACAATAAATTTTACATCATGTCAATACACACGTTGAAGTTTGGTTTTGTTTGCATAATTCTCGACGTCTAGAATTTGTAATGCTCGACTTACTATTTAACTATACAAGTTTCATGTAAATGTAGAACAACGTGGAAATAATATGCAAAATGGCTATTTGAGCTATTTTAGAGTGAGTTGGGCCTTACAAATGGACGATTAAGTTCATGCAATTGTATATATTTAATACGCTCCTTAATAAAATCTTGAACAACATTCGTCCTAGATTATCATCGTTAGGTTGTTGTGTTTCGTATTAACAAAGATTATACGAAGTAGAATGTAATCTTTGGTTTTAACATAGGCCTAGCAATCTATATTATTATTGTCAATTGATGTATTTTCCGTCAATGTTTGTCTTCAGAGTTGTCTGTTCACTTTATCTTTCGGATGACGTTGCACTATACTAACTTATTTCCACTCAAGGTAGGCCTATATATTTTTTCTTGGTAAGGGTGATTGATTGTAAGCATATTATAATGGGTAATATTTCACTCTCGCAGCTAAACCACATCCTTCGAACTCTTCTAAATACTCTACCTTCGCTCGGGGTGATTTATTTGTTTGCAAATAAAATAAATTAGTTTTTTGTGTAATTTTTTTACCTTATCAATAAGATAAAATAATTGTTTGTAATTAAAATGTTTGTTAGTTTTTTTATTTTCGCATGGCAACAAAGTTGATTTATGTCGTTTTTACCAGAAACGTATAAACGGCTGAGTAAGAATTGACGCCTACATTATACACCTACAGAGAATTTGTATCAATTCTTTAAGTTTGTATTTACTTATAAATCGTAAGTTTAGGGCGGTAACTAATCTACTGTCGGTTTACTTAGCTGTAGGTCTAGTTTATTAATCTGCCGAACATTTCCTTATCGAACCCATAAACTTATGTTCTAGACATAATTTAGCGAACGATCCTAATTAAAGTTGCAATTGTAAGACGAGCTTTTTAAATTAAATATTTCAAGTAAATAGTCTAAGAGTCTAGAGTCTAGACCATAAACCAATTTATTCTTGATATAACTTGAAAATGAATTACAGTATCACGAATGAATACTGCTTCGAAACTGGTTATTATAATAAATAATAGCCAAAACTCATTAAACTTTGGTATTGATTCAAAGTATTTCGACTCGGCATGGAGGGGGCAGGAGAAGGATTTCTGAATACACGGGTGTTCGAGGGTGTTTCGAGTGACTTGGCAACAACGTAACGTTTGTTGCAACTTACAGGGGCAATCCCTGCGATTGCCTTTAATTTACTGTCCATTTTGTGCACCACATTTTTATTTGCACATTCAATTCGTATCTTATAAAGGGTGTTGAAAGTAGTTTACAAAAATAACGATAAATTTAACGCATTTTATTACAGTACAGTACATACGATATTCTAGATAGTAATGTTTGATTTTGAAATTATTTCGCAAACCGGCTAGTTATTACAAAATTAATTAACATTGCAAGGCATCTTTGATGTTTGACGTATAAAAATAACGGAAATGATGTATGTAAACATTATATTATTGGGTTTAATTTAATTCAACGTTGTTCCGACATATGCCGTTAGAGGTAGGTAATGAGTCGCCTTCACATACTTCTACGTGCCTCACCTTCCTCCTACACATCCGTCCATACAAGGTTCATCATACTTCCGGAGCTTTTTGTTAATATTTTCCCTCTACTCAATCCTCTGTCTTGGCTCACTACCTTCATTCAGCCTCCCCGATATATTATATGTTGTCAGTTTTTCCTCCAGTATATGTCCATGTGTACAAATAATTAAACCATCCCGCTTTCGGCCACGCCATTGACTCAAGGACACATGTACAAATAAAGTAAAACTTGCCTTTTGTGTAACATTTTGCACACATCCATTAATAATCTGTTCCTACTGTTTTACATAACTGGGTACTATAATTGTTCCTTTCTAATCCAATCAAATTATTAATGTTTTGTTGCTGACCATGCACAAAATACAGATTTCCAATTATTAGTTGCACATGGTCCACATTGTAAACTCTAATTAAATAGTTCGAGATTGCACTACTTGTAGTGCGCATGCTGCTTCTCTTCATAAAGTTCTTGTCCTTTATTTATAATGATTCCCCATGTTTGTAACGACATAATTGCGTCAGCGTACCAATGTTCGGCCAGCCGTTTTTTAACTACAAGTACGTCGTTTGGAAAGGCTTGCTTGGTTTGTTTTTAGCTATAATTTACAACACATAACAAAAACTTGTAGAAATACAGCCAAACCTTACACACTCAAAAGGAATGAGATCTAAAAAAGGGCCAAGCTCATCTACCCTTCCACATAAACGTACAGTGTCCCATAACATCATCCTCGAAAAGCTTGGCAAAATAGAATTTGCGATTATTAATTTAACGTAATAGTTTATCCAAGTTCTTTTTTTCTAATTAATTTAAACGTAATAACATGCAAATTCTATTTTGCCAAGCTTTTCGAGGATGCTGTTATGGGACACTGTACGTTTATGTGGAAGGGTAGATGAGCTTGGCCCTTTTTTAGATCTCATTCCTTTTGAGTGTGTAAGGTTTGGCTGTATTTCTACAAGTTTTTGTTATGTGTGTGATCTCATTACTTTTTCAAGTTCCATTACAAAATTATTTGCTAAAATATAATATTTTTATCAAAGTTGATTTAAATTCTATGGTATTAGCAGTAACAATATAGGATGTAAAATATCTAGACCCGGATTCATGTACATCCTGGGTATAGGTGGTATAACCATGGTATAAGGACTGGACCCCAATTCTTGAGTTCGTGGGAGATGAGTTGAAAACGCAATTTGAAAACGAAGTCGTTTTCGTTTTCGAAGGAATTGGTATTCTTGAACGGTATCGTGGAAAACGTCATGGGCTGTGAGTTGAAAGCATTGATATTAATTAAACCCCTATAGTAGGCTAGATTAGCAGTCTCCTATACCTCCGCACAGGCGCGAGCGTAGCAAATTGAAGACTCAACCGGCCCATTTCAAGATGGCGATTTGGTGTTTTAATTTATGCTTTTTTAATGCAATAAAGTATTTTACTGGATTGTTTGATATGGTTTTAGCTTGTGCAGCATGGTATTAAACAAAAGAAACAATACGAAGTGATTGCATAAGGGAATTTAGTAATCATTTGGTGTTAAAGGCTAGTATGCTTACCTGTCAACCTGGCGGCAATCTTGAGAACTATTTGGCCACAAATCGCTCCCATTTGATTAACATGTAAACTGTCATTTTAAGATGGCTTCTAATTGTACCGGAAGTGGACCACCGACTGCTGGTCTAGCCAATTATATAGGATGTCTATGGTTGAAAGAGTATCACGAAATCCAAACACTTTAAAAAGATTTGCGTATAGCAAAGAGCTCGAAAAAGTTCTATATTTATTCTAGATGGCAGTGCCTTCATAAACGCGGGCCAATCGAAAGACAAGTTGTATGAAATGATTTGATTGTTGCAATTATGTAAACAAACAGTTGAGCAAGTTCATATTTGGTTCATATCAGAACAATGTTGTGCTGGCATAGGGTTGGCTAGGCTTGTCAAACATGTAATGTAAGTATGAATTTTACTAGTCCTATAGCCAAATGGAACTTTAGACCTACACTTTTGCATTATAAATAATTTTCCACATCTGGGCCTAGGCCAGGGATGGTTTCTGATTTGTTTTATGAGAGTATAATGACACCTTTTCTCGTTCCACACAAAGAAGAAAAATTTTAAATGTCCGCTATTTGTTTACGTATCGCACTTTCCCGCCTAACTCTGCTTATACCGTCAACAAGTGTCAAGTAACTATGGTTACTTGTTGATTGTATGCCAAGTGTTTAAGGCTTATTTTAAAACCTTTATTTGGAAGCCTTCCAACAAACTTTTTCAACTTTTTTTTTCAAAAGAGACTATATTTCTATAACCTTAATGTCCATGTAAAATATGAACATTGTAGTCCCACCCGTCTGGTCAGAATCGCGGGCCGACGTATTAGATGTTAGCAGTAGTAGGCAGTAGTAGGCAGTAGCAGTAGCTAACATCCTTAAAGTGATTTTGAGCATGTTTCAAGCCATTTTTCACCAAGAAGGAATAATCGTACCCCAATAAAATTTGGCATGTGTTGTCAGGTACCTAAATCCCCTCGATTGTGATAGTTTTCAAGTTCACATCACGTTACATGACGGCTGGGTAACACCTCGAAATCACCCCAACTCTGCTTGGTGTATAAGGTGCTTGAGTGTGTAGCGCACCGCGGCTTGGCTGCGGCGCCCTAACGGGCACCTAGATTTAGTACAAAATCTAGGAACAATGTTGCAATTTCGAATAAAGTATTTTTAAATTCGGCGCAAAGCTATAAGTGCTCCTCATTCCTTGTTGCGTTTTGAGTAAGTGTTTTGTAGAAAGTCTGATCGAGAAATAGTCTGTTAATATTCTGGACCGGGAGTAAATCCCCCGTGTCAAGTCCGTTCTCTGTATGTGACTCCTTTCTCCAGCCTTGATTCGGTTCTCTAGATTGGAGGGTATAGGCCTATACGGTTTTGCTCGCACTATGCGACAGTGCACGCTCAATTTTACAAATTTCGTCACAGGCAGGTGATTTGTTTCGTTCGGTTTGCCACGACTTTGATTTCATCCCATCCCATCCCCTATAAACTCCCCAACCCAAGCCAATAATACATTTTATTTATTGCCAAACGCTGGGATAATATTCATTACCCGATCGCCACATTCATTTCGTTATCGCACACGTGCGCTGGGATAGGGTTGTTCAAAGGATCTTATCGGTTTATAATCGCGAGTGATTTATTCTTTCTGTTTTTTATGTGCTGAAATGATTCCCACGTTGGTCGTGGAATCGAATGGGGCGCATTGTCGACACACAAAACATGCACGTACAACACTCGGATGGATTGACTCTTTGTTCTGATCTGGGGGTGGTGTTAGGACAGTGGACGGTTCATGTGTGTTTTACACGGCGAAGATGATTGGCAAGTGTTGATATACCGGCGTGTGGTGACATAGAATATTCAAAACATAATGTAAATGCTGAGATTATTAGAACGGTTGGGTTATACAATGAAATTCAATTTTAAGGCTTTTACATGTTCTTTATAACATAACATTAATAAAATTAATGGAATAAGTTTTTTCTTCTTTTACCCTTCTAATGGCAACCCATGCAACATATTTAGGCCTACATTGTTTTCGTATTCGTTACGGTTCCGATCAATAACTTAAGCCTTCTGACGCTCACAATATTACCTCTTCCTTACAACATGAGTGAACTTACTGGGTTGTCATCTCGAGTCGCCTGTGGTTGCTTCTCCTCGGCATAGTTTGCCTTTTTTCGACGACAGTCTCGCCGTTTATATAACTTTCTTAACTTACCGTTTGTATAATTTACATTTGGACTTGTATTCTGTCTAAAACACACAATGGATAAGTACAATCAAAACTAAGCTAATATAAGAGAAATAACGCATAGTATACAGAGCTCTAAGTGTTACCCCTATCTAGCTGCCAATGCATATTATATGTTATTTTAGTTGTTTTTCTGGTGCTCCTATATGTACCCTACGGCCTATACACCGTTCATTGTAACGAGAGCCGCATTTTAATCGATGGAACATTGCATTGCTGTGATCCTCTTCAAGGAAGTTTAAGTTACTTTGTGTTCTTCTATTTTTAGTCGAGTTTCAATTACATCATGAAACCAATTTATATTGGAACGTGCAATCTAGTGTATAGAAAACAACCAGAAAGAACACTATGGAGCAAACATGCATAACAAAACACAGGAAAGCAAATAAGAAGTATGCGGTCATTTTGACAATTGCATTCATTTGAAATTCCATTAGTGCACCCACAACGAGACATTCGGTCTTGTATTTTCCATGATATGAAACGAATTATAACATACAGACCATGTCAGTTCTAGCTGGAACATGATCGTACTTGTATTTCACTGTCACTGGAAAGTCCTGGGCTGTCACGGTAGACGTATATTTTATGTATTGTAGGGATGTAGATGGGTAACTGGTTTCTGATTGCCTTAATAAGTCTTATTAAAACTGACAGACTGGGAATTAAAGAAGAAGAAAAACAAACATGTTACAATCTATAATTAATGAGGTAGGTAACTTACTTAAATAATTTTTTATATAACACAAATCCAATACCAACCTTCTTATCATAAAATTTTATCTGTGATTTTAATTTCTTTAAAAATTTGTGTGTTAAAACTTGAAAGTGACTCGCCCCCATACCGATGATCGTCACCTTTTCTGGGCATCTAAGTAAACACCTACCGATACCTTCATATGTGTGGTAGTTTTATATCCTGACAACCGGTTTTAATCTGATTTTAAATCGGTCAAAACCGGTTCTTGCTACGTGCTCCTCACATCCCCATTATTAACAACTTCTTTATATCATTCAAGATAATCAGCTGTTGAAATACTTATGAACAATAATAAAATGAACTGTACCTAAAATATGAACTTGGTAGAGCTCATACGTGGCCACCGGTGCATGCAATGGAATAGAAAAATTACACTAATTACCCTTATCTTCCTTATGAACGCGCATTATACCCGCCCCTGTATACCTTATCACCAATCATCACCACACCCTCCACACTCGGCTCGGGCGTCTGGTTGTTCAGTCCGGGTATCGGATATTACCAAGTGTCTGCACATACATAGGCATTGCAATTGTTCATTAATTACAATTCACGTGCCATGTTACCTATCGCTACTTATCTCGATTGGCCTTTTCATAAAGACGCGTTGAACTGGAATGTCACTCAATTAATATGAAATCGCACAATTCAAATTGAAACATTAGCTGGTGTGCTGAGTGGGTAGAACAGAAGAATCGTCACATCATTATCGGAAATGATGTACTACAATACTTGTCTGCTTGAGTTGAGTTTCCAATTTATGACGGAATCCAACTCCAACCTGTAATCCGGCTCCACAATAGTATAATGGTATCATGCATGCACTAGAATATTCCACACAATCACGTTGTTATTAAATAAAAACTCTGCTTGGGTGAACTATCGCAATACTGTTTCATCAGAACAATCTATGCCACGAATATAAATAAATAAATTCGTATTTTGTGTCCCCCATTCGGTCACAACTGATTTTTGGTGATAAATTTTTATTTTAATCTGACCACGCCAACCCTGTCGTCACCGTCTCCATCGACGCACTACAACAAGTAACTAGAGATCGGTATATTAAATAGTAAACACCGACGAAACTTATGGTGGTACAACTTGATTTGTATTTCTTTTTAACTAAGTTATGCCTTTTTAAACACCCATATTTGATTTCGATATTAGTTTAATTACAGGTAAACAACTGATTGACACCACCGTATAATAATATACTGCACACATAATAAATAATAATACACCAGTATTAATAAGGTGGAATTTGTTGATACCATTATAATACCCGCCACCCTCACTTTTAGTCCAAGCAGGATATACAGAATTGCATGTTAGTAAAGAGAGTTTTGGGTAATCTGCCTCGACAATGGTGGCGTAACGTGTGTGGTGGTGGCAAACTGTGGTGGCTGCGGTCGGACTCGGCTACATAGACTGTTTCTATTTAGACTGTCTCCATGGATAGCACCACTAATACGGCTAACATGAACACCGACGTTGACAGTTTACACACACGTTATAACTAACCATTTTGTCGTGTTGCTGTGTTTTAAATGACAAATAGTTTTTTTCTCTAGAATAATTACGGGAGTGTAACACAAGAGCGAGCGAAGCTACTTAAAGGGGCTATAACCCTAAAAAAAATTTACTACTTAATCTATAGCATAATACTACAATAAAATGATCTTTTAAAAATTATATCTTGTAACTGTGATTTTACACGAAATTTTTAATATTTTTGATCCAGAAATTTGCAAAAATTAGCGTTTTGGGAAATTTCTTAAATTGGCTTTAACCTGTTTCTTTTTTGTTCCACATAATTCATAATTCATAATTTTATAGATACTAAAGCATGGCAACAATCTAAAATGGCAGGCCCTTTATAACATCGTGTCTTGAAACTGTGCACAATTAATATACTCGGAACCACGCAAAAATATACATTCCAAAATCACACCCTTTCTTGGTAATCAGCATATTTTAAACGAACTACATGTCCAAATTACAAAACAAAATATAGAGAGTTTACAAATAAGGCTGTAGAGTACGTCAATAACGGCCAATATTAAAAACAAATCAAAATCCTCCCAAGGTTATGGGGCATAAAGATCGTCCCCATGTTATTTCTTATGGGAGATTTTTGCCGATGGGACCTAGCTCGAAAAATACCATGTTTGACAAATAAAAATCGGGTCACGATGGTCCCAATAATTTTTCTGTTAATTTCTAAATTCATAACTAGTTAGCCCGAATGAAATATATTTTTTGAGTTTTGCGGGTGAATACCCCTTACGCAACACAAAGCCGAAGAAAAATACAACCTTGGCAAAGCTCAAATTTCGTTATTAGTGGAGGTGCCGAGTTTAAGAGGAATATAAAATTAAGAATAAGTTTTGTTCGTACAAGGAGCACTGAGAGTTTATTGCTATCTCGTATTTGGTGGAGGTGCCGGGTATTTTATGTGTTACGCTTGGGTGACGCTTGCCCCGCTCCCTGATCCCCAGGGTCTTCAAAGAGTTCTGTGTCATCCTTGTTGAAGGTAATTATCAATACTCACGCCAATCGGAGTCTTGTTTTGTTTCTATCATGAGACGTGACACACGCACAGACTGACGGACAGACTGACAGAAACGTGATGCTGATAGGGAAGCTACGCTCCCTAACATGTAAACAAGAACTGTTCACATAAAGTTTTGTATAGCGATCGCAAAAGTGGCTAGTGTTCTGTTAATCCTGTCAAATAAGAATTTTTGGAGGAAATAATTGCGATGTCGCTGAATTTTTGCAGAGACCTTCCTTATATAATACTTATCAACATACTAAAACTCCCCTACAATCGGACTTGAGCTTCGGCCGCCATATTGGAAAATGGCGGCCAAAAAGTGTTTGTTATCGAATATCTCCAAATTGGTTGGAGATAGACAAAATGTCGCAATGGCAAAAATATTCCCCATTTAATTCCCTACAAAAAAGGTGTCTTCTATAGTTTTGGTAGGGGCAAAGGTTACGTCACAAAATCGTGGTTTATACGTTGCTTATTGGGTTACCAGCTAATTTCCTAATTTTCACGCCCAGCATCAAACAATGCCCGGTAAATCTGTAAGAAATCGATTTAAATACAAAAAAACTTTTGTACGGGGTTCATGAAAACTTCCATTAGTATTTTATATAATCAGGTCTGCGAAATCGGATTTTGCATTTACCCGTAATTTAGGTTTTTCCATTGTTGGCATTTCCTCAAAAATGCCATAGTTGACTGTCCATTATTAAGCACTAAATAGCATCGGAGGGAAAATTCTTTCTACGCATATTCAAGTGACTTAAATAACGATGAGAAAACAACCAAAGTTTAAATCCAATATGGCTGCTAATTCCTAATATTTACAATATGAATACTGTTTTCGTGCTGTTTTTATACTCTTTTTGTTACATCATTTACTTTGATGTTGTGGATAGTAGAAATAATCACTTATCAACCATATCGGATTAAAACTTTGGTTGTTTTCTCTTCGTTATTTAAGTCACTTCAATGTGCGTCGAAAGAATTTTTCCTCCGATGCTATTTAGTGCTTAATAATGGACAGTCAAATATGCCATTTTTGAGGAAATGCTACAATGGAAAAACCTAAATTCCAAGTAAATGCAAAATCCGATTTCGCAGACCTGATTTTTTTTAAAATACTAATGGAAGCTTTCATGAACCCCGTACAAAAGTCCTTTTGTATTTTAATCGATTTATTATGGATATACCGGACATAGTTTGATGCTGGGCGTGAAAATTAGGAAATTAGCTGGTACTCCAATAAGCAACATATAAACCACGATTTTGTGACGTAACCGTTGTTCCTACCAAAACTATAGGAGACACCTTTTTTGTAGGGAAATTAATGGGGAATATTTTTGCCATGGCGACATTAAATCTATTTCCAACCAATTTGGAGATATTCGATAACGAACACTTTTTGGCCGCCATTTTCCAATATGGCGGCCAAAGCTCCAGTCCGATTGTAGGGGAGTTTTAGTATTTTGATTAGTATTTGAAAAATTTAACGAATTTCCCTTGTAAAACTGGCAAATGGTAGGCGAATGTATAAAAGCTATTCTATTTTCGAACTTAGTCAAATGACTTTTTAAATGTTTCCTATACACGATGCATTACACATCTTGAACACACTATAATAGTTTAAGTATATTAAAACATATAAATCATTTGACTTTTCACTGTTAATACTGATTTTTATTAAAAAAATTGTGATATTTCGACTTCTTTTCAGCAGTCTTTATCAAACAAGACAACAACTAAAAACCACAACAAACAAGACAAAAAACATTTCACAAAAAATTATAAATATGGCTGTGTATTAGTACCAAATTATTAACAAAAAAAAAGTAAAAAAAGTATAGTTGTTATTCTTAGTTTAGCTATTGGTTATGGTTTATAGTTTCCCCTAACTGGTGGAGACCATAGTGTGTTTAGATGCTTTGCAGATGGTTAGCACAACCTTAATAACTTGATAATTGTCACGTGGTCTAACGATTAAAAAGGTTATTCTAAAGACCTTCTTTTTGTGATATTAACCACATTTCCAAAAAGTCATAATTCATATTGATGATTTTGATGATTGGTGGATGGTCGTAGGGTTGTAGTGTGGGTGGTAGTTCTCTACGCCCATACGCCATTGAGCAATTCTCTTTTCAACATATGTCCCAACATCCTTCCGTAAAGTATTGTTTCAACCAGAAACTACGAATCGCAAACTTAATGAAATGCCAAGTCTGTTTCCTTATTTCGACATAGCACGTCTCCAATTTCCTGTTATTTCAAACTTTTGACATGCTTTTTAATTTGTTTGCCTTTTCAGATTCCCATGTTTGCTGGGAATACTTTGTAATTTCCCAGGCGACATGATCGTCACAGGATACTTTTCCTCGTTTGAGGACTACATGAAGTTGAGATATTTCTATGGCTATCGCTTCCTCTATAGGCCCATGCACTTCGACGTGTTGTCCGTCTCGAATCTGTGATAAAAGTGGCCCAACAGTGAAACTATCATAATTGCCCTGTATCTTTCAGAATGTTTTGTGGTGCGGGATTGTGAAATGTGGTGGTATTTATAAGAGACATACTACTACTTAGTGTATAAAGTCAAATAAAAACTCTTAACAAATACGTCTTTGTCTCTTTCGAATACTCCTACCATGACATTTAGATAAATACTTAAATTCCTGAAAATAAACATACCTTCTGACAACCTCGCTTAGTATTTTTATTACATTTCACGCATATTTCTGTGAGTTAGTGTCTTTCCAACTTTCTGAGTCTCCCTCTGTTACTTCCAATCCATCCACAAACTATTCCTAGGCTACTGCTCCATACCACTAACGTCATGACTTGGGACACTCAAGTTCTCCATTATGCGCCTCATAATATCAAGATGGACCCAACTACACGCAGCTCTAAACACTAAGCAACCAATTTGGTTTATTTCAAATTAATCTGTTCCTTCACAAATCTCTCATTGCTTTTAGCATTTGATTTTATATTTCTATCCTACTATCACATTTCTTATTTCGAAACTTTATCTCGAGTACGCGAACTCATTCAACTCTTTTAGTTCTTGTAACACTCGTTTCAATAAAAATAAGTGTAATTATCTTGGTATCTCTATATTTAGTTTAATATGTATTTTTGTGTAGGCCAACCTTTTCGAGTTTCTGCCAAAGACAAAGGGATGTTTTTAACAAGTATTTGCGGGCAACTTCACTTGCATAAACCAATACAGCAGTTCATTCTCTGTATTTGATGCTTGAACGAAACGTACATACTTACAATTTCGGTTGGACCTATTCTAGAATCAGGATTTAAATTAATTTTTTTTCCAGTTACTGAAAAAAATGTTTTAGATAATGGGGAATGTATTGTAGTTCACAATTTTCCTTGCAATTCCTTTCACAACGAAGATGATAATGAATTGTCGCTCTTTCGGGCGTACTATGTCGCGCAGATTCGAATACTTATACGGTACATTATAAAAACAAATGGGGTAGCAAAGTTACGTAATTAAACGATCGTCGAAAAATAATTCAAAACGGTGGAGTTGCTGGCACACGAATATTCAAACTTTCTGTTGGGCTAGACCCGTCCCTAATACATCCTGTGTCATCCTTGTTGAAGGGCATATAAAAAAAACGAATGTTACTCGGACGTCGTGTTCGGTTTTTATCGTGAGACGTGACACACGCACATGGACGGACGTACAGAAAAGTTATGTGCTAGGAGAGCTTCGCTCCCTAATATAATATATTGTGAATTGGACCAAAATCAATATAAACATATACCAAATGCCTACTGCTGGACGTAAAGAAATATTTGAAGGAACTGATGGTGTCGAAATTAACGGAGCTTCTAAATATCTATCGTAGCACCTTCTTACCCAATGCCAACTGGTCTGGTTGACGGGCTCTGTTATCTACATTCTACATGCTCTCTGTCTATAAAAGGCACGAAAGCTGATGTCGGTGTTATTCGATTGTTGCTGGTCGAGAGGTCGATACTGACGTATTTTGTGCTGATCCTGTTTTGCAATTTCCAGTTTGAAAATGTTTTTTTTCGATGCAATTCAGTATTGTAATAATTTCCAAATATTTAATTAAGCTTAATTGAATTAACTGATGAACTATAATGGATTAACACATAGCTGTATTGTCATAGTGTACACTGCATTCATTATGTGTTTCATTGTTCTAATTTTGTATTGTTTTATTTCACACAATCTAATGCTAACTCTATTTATCCCAAATCAAACATTTATGTTGTATTCCGGTAACTAAATTCATGAAATGTTGCCATGCATGAGTCCCACTATTGTTTGGGCCTACTGGAGGGTATTCACATTTGTAAACTTGCTATTTTCAGACCAAGTTTTATAAGATTATTTGTGCAGGGAAGGCATAACCGAATGTTTTAATAAGGACTCTGTACACGTAGAAACTGTCAGCCTGTGCGGTTAGGGAACCAGCCCCGTGGTATATACTCCAATTAGATTCCCCCGTGTTTGCATTGAGATGTGTGATGTATGGATTGTAGTCGATCTATAGAAAACCAACCCTTTTCATTACAAACATTACCCAACCGGGACTGAAGTTAGCTACCCCATACACTCCACGTCACAGCGCGCCGTCTGATTTTTAATTCACTGGATTTGCTGGCTACACATGTGTCAACATGTACGTTCGATCAATATTCACCAGGCTTATTTAAATTGTTTTTTCTATTGTTTCCTGTCCTCAATTGTAAATAAGTTTTTATAACTTAATTGGATCGACATTAAATAAATAAACTGGTGTTCCCATATTAAACATTGCAAACAGCAAACACACCTTGCGTCGCTATGATATGAAAAACAAAATAAATATTCAAAGAAAATACGTGCAAGTGTATACAGAGAGGAAAATTGCGTTTTATTCCCCTGGGAATGACTAGATTGGAAAATTGTTATTCTCGATTTTTCACCACTGTGCGCCAATCCAGAATTGCCACTGAATTTCATCGCTAATTAAAAAAGGAAACTTTATAAAAGTATACCTTGTCACATTACTAAGCACCCAGAGTTGTGAATTGCATGCGAGCACATTTTGATGTATCGGCCATTTTGAAAACGACTATGCTGATTTCAGAGTACAGAACAAAAAAAGCGCTAGTTATTTTTCCACGAGTGCAATATTTGAGAATTTGTGTTCTCTTATAAATGCGCATCGCTAACAGTAACTTATGTAATCCGTTTTATATTCTTCCCTAATCCTTCTATTTCACATACTTGATAATGTTTTTTGTTTCTTTTCGCGTAATATATAGGCTTATATATTGTTTTTTAAATTGGTTCTTTATTTTATTCAGGGTTTTAAATTAATACCTTAAGCGATGAACACTTTTTAATGGTTAACATACCCGGCACCTCCACCAATTATTTTTTGAATTCATCTTCGACGAACTGTTGGTTTAGTTATTAGTAGCTTCGCTCCCTCTTTTCAGTACTCCCGTACCCTTGCTTGTGCGTGATGCCTGTTTCATGGCAACATGAATACAAGCTGTCTTCCATCCTTCGATTTGTTTGAGCCCCATCCACCTTGTGGTTCCTCGCTAGTCGTAGTTCTTGAAAACAACGTCCTTATATCTGTTATTTCTTACATATTCCAATCTTGGTGTATACCCGAGTCTGTTTTCATTCAATATTCTACCGTACCGGTACTTCAAAGTTCTGAGCAATATCGCCTTGATATTCTACTTTTACAAGATCGCATTTCTTTATTTGCTATATACTTTCGCATTGCATTGCATGTATATCTTATTATAAAATGTTGCAGTTGTGTTAGTTTACATTTTCGCTTTTGACATTGATAGTAACAAATTTTAAGTTCATTTCATTTCCCTATATCTGAAAGAAACCTTTTATTGGCTGGTTGCCAATTAATACCGAATTATTAATAAATCTTTAAGTTACCCGTACGAGAGGTTTTAAATTGTGGTCAAAACGTACATTTTACGCACTAAACGTCCATCTTCACCCTCGGGATTTCACCGACGCGAAGAGAAACGAGGCATTGCTTCTAATAGATTGACTTGTTAAAAGAATAGAAAAAATACGTTTTCTCAAAATTACAATAATACTGTTAGCTTTTTCTGTGACAAAATGTATTTCCACGCTCGCCTACCCACCACCACTCACATCCACTGAACTGATTTCCTGCTACTTCTCCGTTTTCCTCTTCAGCGAGTTTCTTATTTTCATTTCCATCTCAATTTACTATCATTCCACATTGCAGATGCTTCAAATCAAAATTCTTTTATCATACGAATAGTTTTTTTCTTTGAAAATGTTAAAATGTTTCGCGATTTTCGTACCATCGCGACGCGTAGTTTGGAATACGCGTTATTAAACGACGCGTTGTTACAGTGGGGAACAGTTGTACTCTACCCCATGCTCTCACGTCAAGACATTCCAGTGGTGGATCGTTCTAGTTTGGCAAAATTATTGTGTTTTTACCAATATTATTGTGTTATTAATACATAGTTGTTGTAATGTTACTAATTCAAACTTTACTTAACTATAGGTCATAGTCGTGTCTGCATTTAAGTAATAAGATTCATTTAGTTGTCCTCCTTTGTAAATAAGTTTTTTAACTGAATAGGATAGACGTTAAATAAATAAATAAATAAATAAATAATGAATTATTTTGCAGTGATGAACCGTCACCAAACACACAGTTGTATAGGATGAACCGAAAAGTGAAAATGAATTATAGTTTTTCGTAAGACGAGACAAATTAATGTTCTAAATAAATACAGTAACAACTGATTTTCAAAGGCGGAACTTAAATTTAAAGCGGACACCATCGGCGTCGACGCCATCGTTTCGTGAACAATGGGCCGGCCAACAAGAGATGAAGCAATCATGCACTCATTCACTTATTTCTCATTCACACATCCCTCACTCATTCATTTAGTCACTCTCCATCACTCTAGGATTTAATTTACAATCTCAGTTTACATTTTCAGTTGGACTCAGTCCGGTCGCATGCTACTCTAGTTAGACAGGTAAAATATTTTTTGTAAGTTAATCTGATTTAATTTAAGACTTAGTAGGCATCATCAGCTTCCCAATTATGTTACCTACTTGGCTGATACTCTACCTACATGCATCTATGTTTCTCTTTGACATGATGAAAATCCCTTGAAGTCCTAGAAATTATCCTCGTTTCTGATATATCAGAATACAATATTAATTAGTACCCAAGTGTAGGTGTACAGCTTCGCTATGGATAATAGCCGAAGCTGTACGAAGCTGTACATGATATTGAAGGTCTGATGAGTGTCGCATTGGTTGATTTCTATCATTACCATAATTTAAGAGTGTTTCAATCTGATCCAGATTATAAAATCTAGATTTCGGTTTAAAGCTAGTTTTCAATGTTGTCAGTCAGCACGTCAGTTTTCCTGCTATGTATTTTGGCTAGTGCTGATGTTATTGACTGTATCAGCTTATTTGTTTATTTAATTGATATATTCGAGGACTATTTTACAGGACTCATTTGCAGCGTTCATCATGTGTCCATGACTCGGCATTTAGCCGTTAATTAACCTCCCACATCTCATTACTGCCCTGAGGCAAGTTCGTAGTAGTTTTATAGGTCAGGGTGCTAAGCAGTGGCGGCTCGTGGACATTAGAACACGTGGTGCTAATATACAGCAAACGTAAACCATGCATAGGGCCTATGGGTTATGTGTGACAGGGAAGGAGGGGTGTGTGAGGTTTTCACAATACCCACCTCCGCCACACAAATAAAAATAATTGAATAACAATTAAACTGCAATCAATTTAAATTAAACAACAATTACCTACAGCGACTGCTGTAGGGTTGAAGACTGACGACTGACGAGTGAAGTGATTGCAAGGGTGCGAGGCTAGCGGGCGAACCTATGCAGAGCCCGAGTGCGCGAGTCCCGATAGCACCAGAAGACCGGTTTGCGTTTCGTTTTACCCGTGTTATTCCCTGTCGTTGCGTGCTAAAAGGGCTTAAAAGTCGTCGAATTCGGTGCGGAGCACATCGCAGGTTTCTACATATGCTTGGTTCAAAACCATCACCACCATGTACTACGCGGTATGAAAAAGTTGACCATCCGCACGGCCGCGGATACTTTTGAATACTTAATTTTACAATACCTACACATTGAACTTATCAAAAATCAGTTTAATGGAGATGGATGATTTATGGTGGTGGTGCTACAGCACCAGCGCACAATAGCACGAGTCGCCACTGGTGCTAAGATTATTCGCGAAGTTCATCGTAAGCATAGCAGAATCTCCTGGATTTGGAACTTGTACGTAGATGACAAGAAGTTTTATAGCATTTTGTAACGTATTATTAATTGGATGAGCGTAGCGAGCGTAGTGAGCGAAGCGAAGATTCCATTTCACTACACTGGAGAAAAAAATCCGGAATGTTTTTTTTTTTTTTTTTTTTTCTTTTTTTTTTTTTTTGTATTTTTGTGTGTCTGTGAACACGATTCCGGCTAAACCAATACTCCAATTGCGATGAAATTTTATGGAGGTCTGTGAAATCTCTGAACGAAGAACTGCACGGGAGGAAAAATCGATCAAAAAATTATTTCTCATGAAAATCGCAATTTTACGATTTTTTTCGATTTTTAAAAAAATTCTTCGACTTATAACATCTACATGCTTTATCCGATTGTAATGATTTTTTCACAGAACCTTAATTTTATGAATTAATATATTCGTGTGAAATTTGAGCGCAATCGAAAAATCATTTCTCATGATAATCGCAATTTTACGATTTTTTTCAATTTTTAACATTTCTTCGACGAATAAAACCTACATGCTTTATCCGATTGTAATGATTTTTTCACAGAACTTTAATTTTATGAGTTATTATATTCGTGTAAAATTTGAGCGTAATCGAAAAATGATCTATTAAAAAAATCACAATTTTACGCTTTTTTCGTTTAAAAAAATTACGCTCATCCATCAACGCGGCGGGACTTAAGCGTTTTCCTAGTATTATTTGTAAGGCAAGAAGTTGCCAGCGAGTTGCCACTTGTATTTTCCAGCCCTTAATAATAACACTGTACTATGCTCATATTTTTAGTCAAGTGTGTTTCGAGTGCTTCGCGCAATTCTCAGTTTGACAGCAGAACGACGCCATCTCTTGTTGTTCAGTGATAATTAATTTTATAATCACGTTGCCTTCTTTGAATGTCACTTCACACTCCTTTTTGTGCCAACTGCAGTGCATGTAGACATCACCAGCTGTTTTGAGGGAAACATAGAATATCACACAATCTTTATAGACAAATGAGTTGAAATCCCGCACCTCAGTATTTAGAGTTGTGTCTACTTTTGGTATGTTAACAGTATGAATAAATAAACCATGCACGTTTAAAATTTATGTTTTCTAATTTTTATTCTTGTTTACAAAAAAAACAACGAGCTCTTGTTTCTTTTTATGCGTTTTATCTGGGTGCTAAAGTTTTTTTAATAATGGAAGCTGATAAAAGGAAGGTTTATAATCAAATAAAAAATTGCTATTTGGTAGAAAAAAGTTTTTTTCAGACGGGAGAAAATGTTGTTCACTTTGCCTGTGCTAGGCAAGAGACAATGCTGTAGAGCTCCCCTGGGATAAAACGGGGAACAATTAGGAGGAAGAGTTTGAGAGAGTAGCGAGCGGCTAGCTGGTGAAACCTATGCAACGTCGTAAAACCAATTTGTGTGTAAAACGAAGGCATCGCAATGGCATGGGCCCAAGGTGTAAAGAATCTGCAACGAAATGAGGAGTATCAAAGGTAAAGGGAGATTGTATGAAACACAATTAAGGAAGCAAGCCATGTAGAAAGTCTTTTACCTGTTTCATGGGAACCGAACGTTTAGCTCGGGGATCGTGCACTTTGCTGTGACGAGGAAGGTTGTGGGTTCGATCCTCATAGACGAGGGTTCACCAACATTTACTTTATTCATAATCCGTATTATGAGGTCTAGTTCGTAAATATAATCTTACCATAATATACAATACATTAATAAATATTCGATAAGGATTGATTTGAGTTGTTAGTCAATGATGAAATATAAGACAAGCGTGAATTCAAGCTTATTTAATACTTTGGTTTGATTAAATGTAATCAATCAGTACCAGCACCAGATCTTAGCTAAATTCAACTAAACCTTTACTGCTCGTTAAAGTTTGCTATGATCATGGCATTGAATGCAAGCATCAACATCTGCGGTCTCTGAAGGTGATGGATGATCAGCCTAAATCCGAAATATGTGCTTCTTCCGGATTCGCTTTCCACGATCATGTATGATCGTCAGAGATTCGTGATCTACAATGATAGAGAAAAATCACAGTTTTATACGTAAAGCATCAAAGTAACTTCCCATGGCATGAGCGTCATACTCAACAGTCTATGGTAAGAGGTTTAATTTGAAGAATAAAAAAGTACTTTCGGTTTGGGCTGGCTAAGCTTCAAAGTAACTTTCGCTTTTAGTTGCCTGTGATCATTTGGAATTAAGTTTGAAGTCCTAGTATCAAAAGTTCAAGAGAGGTATACATCAAGATTTAAAGCTACTTCTGGGTAATTAAAAGTTTTGCAACTTCTGTTTTACGAATGCGAATACTATAAAGAGCATTTTATAGAACGCTGCGTGAGAACAGAGTTTGAAGGGTTTGAAATAGTCTACCACGATGAACTGCCATTATTATGATGACCTATACCAGCACTGGCATGAGCATGTGTGCTAGTATGTTATTGCCGACCTCAGTTTGGGAGATAGTTTCATAGTGTATTGATAGTACGTATGACTAGTAGATTATTAGTTGTGGAATAATTGGGGTTTCCGTTCCAGAGCAGTGTTGAAATAAATATGAGGTAGACTCCATACAAGAACTGTTATCAGTAAAAGTTGCATTGTGCGGAAATCGGCCATGTTGTGAGGTTGATCGTATTTCAGAATCTTTGTAGTTTGTATAAACTTCCGCTGCTACGTCGATATGTTTTAAATGAGAAGTTTGAAGCATCTCAAGTATCTTGAGTTATTCATCTTAAAATTGGATCGTGTTTGTGAAAAAACATGCAATATCCATATTCTAACAACGTCATGATATGATATGTGAACATACTTTAAGCAGTGTGACGTATGGTTGATATGCTATATGGTTGGCGTATGATTATATACTTGATTACTGTTCGATCTAAATTATGTCGTTCAGTTTATGCATACATTATGCTCGTAATAATTATAGTGAATGATTATGCAGTGTACTAAATATATAATTGACACTTTCTTAACTAAAAACTAAAACTTAATTGTCACAACATTTCTGGTGTCGTACACCAACGCGACTGTAATTGTTACATTGGGCAGATATAACAAATTAAGCCTACGTTGCGTTTAATTACACAGAGAAAATATGTCAGATATTAGCAATATCCATAAACACGAAAAGTGTTTCATTAAAATTCATAGCTGTTGGCTGCTTATTTCATTGTTGATTCATTCCTTGACGTTTTCTAGGACATGAAAAAAGCAGAACAATAAATATTAATCATAGGCATACATAATGCAAAACGTGGCCACAGGAGCTGGGCTTGGCATTTCCCTCCCCTTGACGCAAATGATCACACGATCGCTGAGCTTCCTTTCCCCTCCATACAACCCCAAGGCGAGAGCAATTTTATTTACACAGTTTTTTTTTTCACTATGATTTTTAAAACAAATATATAACAAAGTATAACTTATTATCCATATTTTATCAATAACCAAGAATGCAGTTCCAAGCACTGCCCAGTACAATTTTATTTTCTCCGTACGCGTAGGTTTACTTACCAAGGAGTGAGTATTGCTATCCTTGATTCCAGACCCCACCATCACTCGACGAGGCTTTGTGCGCGCTCCCTTGTAGTTTGAATTTGTGTATAAGGCTATAAATGTGTGTAATAAATTATTCGTTTGAACCGTAGCGTAGTCGTTTTTATAATAAGCTTGATGGGCAGTATTTCCAACTTAGTGACACTACGGTATCGAATTTTTCCATGGATATATGTAAATTTCCTTTGATAAATGGAGCCTTTATAAAATTGATTTATTTACAACCGTCTAATATAGCAGAACACTGTTTGAAATATCATATGAAAAACGAATTTATATTGTCGATATTATTTGTGCATTGTATATTACACGGTTGTATTTGCTGTACGACTTAGTTGAGCAATGTAGCAATATAACAGTTTAACTCTATCGTTTTACTGGTATCGGAAAACAATATTTTCAATTGTTTTTCTTCTTTTTTATGTTCATGAAACGGAACTGGCCATTCTGTAAGAGATAGTAGTCATGGTAACATTATCGTATATCACTAGAAATCCTATTTCGAGAACATCTAAAACTTGGTCGCTTTTCATAGCTTCCTACTACCTAAATCGAAATATTATTACATGAAATACCTACCTAGTGTTTCCACCTAGAAACCAATGTATTTCGACCTACCAGTAGTTTCATTTTAACCGTGTTATTTTTGACTAGCTCAATTCCCCATGATTTATCTGACTGACAATAAACACCAATGATAAATGATGCCCCTCACCGTATCTAGTAAATGTATTTATTTTGTATTTCTATGAAATAAATGCCATCTCCTTCAGATAAATGTAACAGTTTTCTTTGCATTTCCTTTTGCATAAGGGAAAGGAATCCATTGTGAGGTTTTGAATCCTTAATGCCTCGTGTAAATCGCGTGCATATTCGAGTCGGAATTTCGTTGAGATTAATCATTATCTATTAGTAGAAGATTATATATTATGGCTAGTTAGTGCATGAATATGGGCTATTACGAATACCGAATTTCGTTGTGAATAAGGTAACGTGGTATTACGTCTGCCATTAAAAAAACTCTTTGACAAATGCGTTCTTGTCGTGGTAGTGGTACCCCTTCCCCCAACACGCAATCGCATTCAATGGTCTATTTCACTTCGATCACGAGATACAATTAGTTCGCTATCAATGTGTTTTCTTTGTTGCAGACTGTACGTGCAGCGCACCCCATATCCGGACTTGTTCGTTGTCACAACACTAGGTTAGTGAATGGATCATGATTTGTGTTTTATATTGAGACGTTATAGTCTTAGAAGCATGGTCAGGAGCCCCAAGAAACGTCTTCGAAGTTTCTCTAGGGAGGGGGAGAGAGAGGGGTGAAAGTCATGTCTTGTAGACAAGTATTGTCGTGTCCTTGAAGGTTTAATTAGCACTTCTTCCATGGTTTCTAGTGCACGCACAAACAATACCTACTCATTTATATTAAAAGGGGAAGAATTTCAAACAATTAATAATTAACACTGCTATTTTTAGCAAAAACGCAAAAAATAAAAATTTCGATTGGTTGTTTCCAAGTTTAAAAAATAACTTTTGGGATATGAACTGGAAAAAGTGGATATAGAAATATTTGAACATAAGAAATTTTAATATAAATATCAATTAGTAAATAATGTTTGTGTATAATTAAATTTAACACCATTATACATTTTTAAATTTAAATTGAGCTGTATTCTGATGTCGCCATAAAGTAAAATAAAAATATGCTCTCATATGCTATCCCCCTCCGCCCCCCTGATCATGCTGGAGCAACGTGCTCTGTATAAACAGGCACAACAGCAAAATGCTTGACGTTTACTAACAATAATTGTATGAACGTCAGATATTATTGTATGGTAACTCGTTTACTGAACGTTCCGCAGCTAAAAGTTTCCTCGTCCAGTGCAAAAGAATTCGACCGTCAGTCAGATTTTCATTAGTTTCGAGGGTAATGTTGCGGAAACACAAATTGAGCCTTCAATCACGCTGCAAGTTTTTTTTAATCGTTCACACAGAATAATCGAAAATAAACTTTCGTTTTACAATTCTCTATAGTGGTGCCAGGTAATGCTGACATTGATGACTGGACGATTCCCAGCGTATTAGAATTAGATTCGACTTTCAGTTTCGCGTTAGCTCTCACACTATGTCGTCCATGTTTTACACATTCATAGGGCATTGGACATTGACGGTGGTTTCATGTGTGTCTATGTCGGTTATTTACAGTAATTTATTATTTTAACCTACACTAATTTGTATTTTGACCCAAGAAAGTAAGTTTTATAAAGAATTTGAATAGCAGATCCGTACCAAAAAACAAATTTTCAATATGAAATATAAATAATAAATTTTATAAATAATAAGTTATCAGATGAATAGGCCTAATGATTCTCTCAATATACTTAATTAAACTTTTATTTTTATTACATTTGATTTGTTATTTATTCTTTATTCTTCTTAGGGGTAAAGCACTCGACCGGCTACGGGAGACCGGAGTTCGTTACCCCGCTGAGATTTTTTTTTAAATTTCCGGATTGATGAACATAAAATTATTTATTCTATTTTTTAATTTTTTTTATTATTGTACCAACAATATATTTAGCAGAGCAGGTTGGTAAATCACATTGTCACGAGGTGATTAGTAAATTGGGAGAAAACAAAATCAATTATACATGTATTCAATTTTGTGTATAGTGCCCTAGTAAGAATAAGTCATAGTTAAGTACGTCGTGTAGTTCTATTCCTTTCAGCGTGTGTACATATGAAATTTCCCTTTGATCCCGGTTATGTTTGTTAGGTTATGTTTGTAGATCACAGCAACGAATGAACAGGCCACCCGGCCACTTTCCGCTCTAAATGCCCCACTAAACATTGCTCACTGGCTTAGCAAATAATCGCAGACAGTTCGACTAAGTTTAGTGTGGTGAATGGAAAATTGGTAAAGGCTAGATCTATTCTTATGTGTTCTTGTCTTGCTTGACTTGTTCATGTGTTGTGGATATGTTTGAAAAAAATATCATTCATTTTGTTATCATATTAAGATGAGGCTTAGATACGGACGCACAACCTCTGGAGTGCAGTTCCTTTGTAATTTCCGAACACCATTAGGAAAATCTACAAATTTTGGTTTAGTTTGCAACCCCATACAAAAATATTTGTTTTGTTCCATGTTTACATATTTCGTGTGACCAAAAAGGACCAATAAAAAAACGAATCATGGTCGAAGAATAGGCATCACCTTTTTGATTAGAATGCACACAAAAACTCACATTGATTGATTGCAACATGTAGACATAGTTCTCGAACGCACCGCATATATTCGTGCCGTTCCCGTGCTAATTTGATTGTGATTCCAAGCTTCGTCCCGTCGTACACAATGCTATTAAGAATGTACGTTCACGAAGCATAGGCCTACTTAAACATTATATATTCATACTATTACCGTTGGATACAGCATTTTTTTCGACCTTTGTGGGTATTTACTAATGATTAGGTGCGCAACGTCACACGCCATTCAATATACCCACATGCATGGTTTGGCATGATATAAAGAATAAAAAACAATTTATAAGAAATAAATATTGAAGAGATTTGCCCGTGCACACAGTTGACACCTAAGTACAGTATCGCTAATAACATCAATTTTGTCAAGAGAAAGGTTTGTTGAAAAATAGCATGTTTTTATTTAATTGCAATGGTTAAATAGAATGTTTCATAATTGTTTGCAAGATTTTCTCTTTCACAAAGGGCTTTCATCAAGCCTGCATTAATGGCGTGGACATAGGTTGAATTGTACAATCCATGTCAGCTTGTCTGGCCGCAGCAGATTATTATTCTGACGGGTGTATTGTGGCTCACATATCTCTTGTTTGTTGTCAGTGTAGTTAGCATGGCTATACTCTAAAAACATTATTTTGTTGAAAATACTTGGTAATGGTATTATTGTGTTTTAGTATTTGCAATGAATGCATATTGATTCTAAACACAAAAGCTCGGTTTCCACGTTTTGTTTGTCGGAGTTTTAATTAAACCCTTTTGTTAGTAGAACTTCAACTGCTGCTAAACAATAGTCTGGCAGAATGAATTGCTTTTTTATTATTTACGTTTTAATACAAAATCCATTTATTTTCTGTGAAACTTGTGAGAATAGACACAGCACTGGGGTTTACTGTAATAGAAAATAAAATTAAAAAATATTGTTTTGTTTAACAGCCTTTGATATGTATGCAATTAGTTTGCTTTCCTTTCTATAGAACTCATTTTCCAGTTTTGATAAAATAATTTAAAAAGTTTTTGCCTTTCACTCTGTCTCAAAGAAGCATTAACTGGTGTGTTGGCTGAGGTTAAATTAAACAATTTCCGTACAAATGAAACAACTGCGAAGTTAAAGCAGCAATGATACTGGCTGTCGAGTTCTACGAAGGGGAATTACTTAACTGAATGAACGACTTAAGTACGTGTAGCTCAACTCATTTTAGCGCGAATACTCTTCTTATCTCGGCTATTAATCTCCATGGTATGTTTCAACACTTCCATTAACACTTTTATCGTTGTAAGTAGTTTGTTACCTTCCATCTTTCGTCAACTGTCGACATATGTAGGCCACACATTTTGCCATCGACTGTACTAAGTTGCTTTTGATTCGTATACGGCATTGCATTTTTAAATTACAATGTAGGCTATGTTTATTTTAATATCAAAATTCAATTTCAACAGTATAGCATTTCTCTTTTATAAAACTGTGTTTTTATTTCTTTTACATTCTTTAGTCAAACTCATTTTTTCGTCGTGAAATGAGAAAAAGAATATTGAAACAGCTAAAAGTAAACTTTCTTTGAAAATGACTTGCGCACTCAAAACATAAAATAACCCCCTTAAAAAGTCCCCCCTCTCCCTCCCTCGCCCCCCACCCCCTTCCCCAGTGAAATGTTGGAAATAAAAACAAGGGGAAGGTAATACGGTGAATATGTGATGGGAGTTTGAAGAGAAGAGAAAGAAGGAGACTACTGGATCGATACGTCATTTGGGCTGTTACCATGGCAGCATATTACGCCTCATCCCCTAAACCCCCCTCCTCTTCGCGCATAAAGGGAAATGAATATTTTCTCAACTAGTTTGTCTCGCTGAGATGTAATACTAATACAGCACGCATGCCATCACGGCCTCGTAGGTTCCCTCTTGGAAATCAATGCGCGTCTTTCGCACGCGTGTGTGTGAATGCGCGTGTGTGGACGTGTGTGGGCATGTGTGTGTGGATGGATGTATATGCATATGTGTGTGCGCGCGTGTGAGCGATGTAGCTAATGTGTGTGAATTTGTGTGTGCGCTTTCGATATAGTTAATTGTGTGTGTGAACGTGTGTGTGTACGTGTGTGCATGTGAATGAATGTATGTGAGCTCGTATACAATATAGGTAATACTCGTATGCGCACAATATTGTTTAGCAAGATATACGAATACGTATGTATATGTATGTGGTGTGTATATTGCGTATTCATGTGACAGGAATTAACACATGATTAAGAACTCGACGTTCAGAAAAAAAATAGGTTATATGCAACATTTTCATGTAAACTATAATATATTGTTTTCATATTTTGTTACTACTTTTTTATACCCTACATCTCTTGCAGTGTTTGAACAACAAATATTTGCTAGTAAACTAATTTGGTTCTACAGAGTACTTGCTGTATCACTGTAAGCTTATTCAAAGACATGCAATTTGTTTTAGAATACCGGTACATCAAAAGTTTGAAGGTGAATACTTTTCCGTTGGATATGACGAAATGTCACGTCGCTTATTTATCAAGAATTGACTTTTCGCTGCGTGTTGTTTTATCAAATATTCTGTAACAGCAAACACAAACTTCACATAGAATGCACAGTGTGTGGTGTTGAAGATTACACAGTACACACAATATTATGCTGCCACACAGAACCACCGCTGAATTTTTCTTGAACCCGGCGCCTCCACCAAACACAATGTATTACAGTTAATATTACCACCATTCAGCTAATATTATATCTTGGGTAGTTTATATTTGATTTTAATATATTTCCAATGGTTCACATTTCATTTAATGGTCAATATGCAAAATTTGTTCCAGGAAACATGATAGAAATATAGTCGGTGTTAGGACCCGGCGCCTCCACCAAATCTAATGTTTTTAAAATCATTAAATAGATTTTGCCTGGACTGGCACCACAAGCAAACCCAATATTGAGGAACAACAATTTTTCTTAAATTAAATACTTACTTCTCCTCAAAAAACTTTCTCGAGAGAAGTGATATTATAATGTCAACTGTTTTATGACATTAAACTACTCTTCAACAGACGACAGAACCACTTGAATAATAATCCTACTCGGTGCTGTTCACTCTCGTAATATACCAGTGCGCTTACACACATGGATCTCTACATACGCAAGGGCCTAATGCAAAGTTGAAAGTTTTTGTGCGCACATTGTAAGAATAGTAAGAAGAGTGCCAACCAACCATTTTCAAAAATTAAAAAAAATTCATCAGGATCATGACAACATATTCTAGCGTGTGTGTGTTTTTTTTCAAATCAACAACCCCGAATGTTATGAGGCGCTGTTCACTATGGATAATGTATAATATTGTTATTTGTAATTATTGTAATAAATGTAAAAATGTACGTTTTTGCTTCTTTGTTATTACTATATTATACTTAATGGTACAATTTTGTTTCCACGTAGTTTTTAATTTCTTCCCTATTTTGTATTACCCATTTCTTAAATGCTAACTTAATTTATTCTGTCCGACTATTTTGCCAATTCGTTTATCTAACGTCTATTTTATCCCGTTACAAAATCGATTTAAAGAATAACAATTTAGATGTTAGTTATCATTTCGATGTTGAAACGCGGCAGGGGCGCAGTAAGCTCATGCGGATTGCGGTGTGTAAGCCGACGTGGACAGTCAATGTCTTGCAGTAAACTCGGGATTAAGAAGTTGTCCCTCTTTATGTATTACGTTCCTTAAGACGACTTAACAGTTGCAAATATTTAAACCGTGCGTATAACAAGTTTGCGTGTTTACGAATTGAAAATAGAGGAGCAAGTATTGCAAGAATACACTGTGTTGATCGTTATCTAAGAATAGTCTTTAGAATTGCAAATATTATTTAGACCGTGTATGCGTGAAAACCGGATATGTGTTATTTGTCATTGATTGTGTGTGGTGTTGGTTGTGGTGTGATGAGAGGGTTTGCGGAGACCCATGAATAAGTTATAAAATGCTTTGTCCTCCATGTCTTGGCGGTCGTTCTCAGCTCAACAGGACTATACACGTTCTGTCCCGCAGAGTTATCATATTCGCGGATCAGCGTCGTCCTATCACCGCTTACAACAATGGTTTGTGATTAAAAGTTAGTTTTCACTTTCATGCAGATTAACCACAATTGAAAAGGGTTAAGCAAATGAGAATCTAGTTCCGATCGAGTCGTACAAAACAGCTGTTTGGTTGCGCAACGCACAATGGTTGTGTGACGGATAGTTTAATATTTTAATCACTTGCCTTTATTGGGACATCAACTGGGTTGATGTATCAATTGCTAACCACTAAGTCGATCGTGCATAATGTGTAGTGATCAAATGAGCTAATGCGATTATCCGATTCGTGTGTTGGCAACGCTGGATTATGACGATTTGCACCACGTGTTGCTAGCACCGTTTAATTTAACATACACTCCAGTCAAAATAGAAGAGCGCCTGAAAATATCTCATTATTTGACACTGGTGTATGTAGTTGGTGACTTAGCTAGCATATTATGTTGCTGCAACTAAGAGGCTAAGAGATATACAGTAGAAGTCTCCGTGAAATCATATAACTAGGCCGCTTCGCAAACGCTTTTTCCAGTCGCGTAAAAAGGCTTGTATTGAAACCATTATTTCTATGAATTTTTTAATTTTGACCAACTTTTCTTCTTTCAAAAGGCAGTACATCACCATAATCTTCATGTCAATGTAAAATATGAACGTTGTAGCACCACTCGTCAGATTCGGCCTAAATATCACGAAAATATCGTATTAAAAACCAGGAAAAAAATCGCAAAAGTACTATTTCTATGAGAAATATTTCTTCAAATGTCTCTAAAATCATAACATATATAATTTCAGTGATTTTAAACGTTCCCATAAAGTTTCATCAAGATCTGAGTAGCCGTTTGCCAAATATCACGAAATATCTCATAAAAAAATTGAAAAAAATGGTAAAAGTACGATATCATAAGAAATATTTGGTCGATAGTACTAAAAAAACTGGCAAGTCTAAGTTCAGAGATTTCGAAGGTCACCTTAAATTTTCATCAAGATCGTACAAAACAAACGTAAAAAACACCCGAGTTAATTTTTTTTTGGGTGGCAGTGAAATTGAAGTCTTCGCTTAGCTCATCCAATTACAAAACCTAAATATGTGTGTATGAGCTACACGTTACTACAACATGGTACTAGGTACCATACTATCCAACGATTCACAAAATAAAGGCCTGTCACTGAACACCAAACAATATCATATAACGAGTATAGTTCGTGTAAGAAGTTATGTACTATAAGATGTTCAATCAGTAAACGTTTTGAACGTAACATAAAGTCTTAGAAAGCAAGGTTTGCATTTGCATTTTTAGGATTATCATTGTGTTTCACTTTTTGTGAATCCTTTTATCATTTTTCATTCGAAGTGCAAAGAAACCCGATGCCATAGGTATAAGTTTAAAAATGAAATAAATGCTATTAATTACTGATTTACGGTACCTCGGTATACAAAAAAGGAAACAGAAACATTAAAAATATAGATGATTAATTTATCACACGTCTTTAATAGTTAAATATGTTTATTCTAATTTGTAGCTTCCTGTTACAAGTATGTAGGACTATTTATAAACTGTACGTGACACCGTAAATCTTCCTTATTCACCGGCATTCAACGTTTATTTCATTCTGCACTATAACCCTGAATACATGTCACACTTTGATATGACATAATGCTGTACTGATACGTTTCATTACTGCATTCGTTACAACAACGCAGATGCCTAATATACATTTATTAATTAAATATTTTTTATTTTTTATAAGTGTCTATCTTTTCAGTTATTTAAGTGATTTACGAAGAAGGACAAGGCAACAATCTAATTTAATTTTTTACACACCTTAGTAAAAATTACAACGAAAGCAATAATTTTAACGTGCTAACTAACACCTGCAATGGTTTTATGCTTCATAATATTATCTCTAGGGTGTATTTACGTTAACAATTTTCAATTGCGTCCTGCAGGCATATGTAGTGTTGGCCTCGTTCATTCGTACACGATTTCGTGTGAATTTTGTTTGACTACATGACGCGCATTGACACATTGACAAAACCAATTATTGGTATTTTTGTTATTGTATCGTCATTGGATTGTAAATCAATCACAAAACAGTCATGGACATCAATTTGTTTTAAAGACTTTCAGCATTTCTTCGACATTTACACACGCTTTCCCAAACACCCGTAAGAACTTTGAAAACAAAAAAAAACAGTGTCGTGTTTATATGCTTGTGTTAAGTGTATGTACTTGTTGTATTCTGTTTTTTGAGGAATAAAATACTTATTTACTTAGGCCATTTTCAAGCAATTTCCTTTCAATATCAGTTCAATATCGGATTACTTAGGTCTACCTCTTCGCTCCCTACTCACAGTATTCGGCACAAATGATTGATTTTGCTTGGTTTCTTACAGTACGGCAAGTATTTCCTTATCTTCAATGTATCTACTTTCTATAACTATCAAACCTATTCTCTCGTAGTAGGCCTACTCTTATGTCGGCATTACACATTTGTGGAATTCCGTGTGCACACACTCTTCAAAGAATCAATTCCTGCCTGGCGCATACAATGTATTTTGTGACGCTCATCGCCTCTCAGACCCATGAACCTCACTACTCGAGGAAGCATGCATCCACTTTTCACTCTAGTCCTGTCCTAGTCTATCTCACCACGTTCTTTGACGAGTCCTAACATAATCCCGCTACGCACGAACCGCTACGCACGAAGATAATTATTCATTGATACGTAACTGTTAGTGCGTTTCTCTTCCGTTTAAAATGTTATTGCACATTACCGTTATATTTGCTTTTAATTTGCTTTCACCTCTTACCTCTTTGCCTACCTACCAACATTGTACACGGTTTACCCTTGGTATCAACTATATCGACGGTGTAAAACACGGTATTTATCTTTACCTCATCGCCATTGGCTTTTGTTAAATCTTCAGAAATGTTGACTGTCCTCTGCTAATAAATATTGTGTGAAGACAAATTGTGCAATCGAATACCATCACTGTAGTTATCTACAAATAATCAGTATTTTATCACGAACTTCATTATTCGAAATGTTCATATCGTAAAGTATTATTTTCGAATTTCTGCTTTTTTCCGCGCTACTTTTTTGGTGGTTTATAGCTAACATCACACGCATTGTCATTCTAATCCCTTTTCCAATACCATCAAATCCGGCATCGCGACTGCTTTGTACTTGTAACCGGCAGCGGGCTTACCTAGTACTAGTAGTAGCATTTACTCTTTACGGCTGTGAACACTACAGCTAGATCACATACTCACTCGTTTTACTGAGAAGACTACAAGCTCACATTATACTTGCTTAGGCAGTGTTCAAAGTCCTCATATATCCTATAATGTCCTGTTTTTTTTTTAATGTGCCCTATAAGCATCCTATTATCCTATATTTTGCTCACTCCTACTATATTTTAAAATTATTACAGTGTATATATATCTCTCACTAATACATAAATTTGTAAAAAAAAAAAAAAAACGAAAAAACGGCAGCCGAGCTCTCCTTCAACAAAAGTCTTCGGCTGTGAATGCTGAGAGATATAGGATGAGCCAAGCTTTTCATTCTTTCTCCCTAGTTTAGCATTGAAAAGAAGTAAGATCATTTCGCCTGTTGACGAAAAAAACATTGCTTGGCCATGAACCAAATTCAATGGCCAAGTCATTTTTTTATGATTTCGAGTTTAAATTTTTTTTCTTTTTTACCACAAAACTCGTTGGCTTGGCACTCGTCAACAGGCGAAATGATCTTACTTCTTTTCAATGCGAAACTAGGGAGAAAGAATGAAAAGCATCTAACACCATTCACAGCCGGAGACTTTTGAAGGAGAGCTTGGCTGCCGTTTTTTTTTTTTTACAAATTTTTGTATTTGTGGGGGATATTAAATTTTTTTCTGTTTGTTTCCTATCAAGGCGTGAATGATGGACTTTGAATGATTAAATTTGTTTGGTTCAGAGTTGTTTTTTGACATTTTTGGGCAAACGGTCCCCAAAATTTGCCCCCTTGTGTTTTGGGCTCTAGATATTTATAATGGTTGAGAGCATGTTTAATTTCAAGTTTGTACAAATTACTACGCCTGAGTTATTACGCGTTTTGATTTTCATTTTGATTTTCCCCGGTCCCTATTGCCCGGTTTTGGTTTTGAAAGCTAACGTGATATGCGCATGAGGGACATCTAAGTGTGGTCCAAGGTTCAAAGTTGAATGAATGAACAGTTTTCTCTGTATAGCGTCTTTTCATAAGAGTACGGAATTACCTAGCTTTTGATAATTTTGATTTTCTTCGGTACCCGTTACCCAATTTTGTTTTCCATGTTCAAATGTGATAAAGAATGAGAGATATCAAAGTGTATTCCACGTTTGAAACTTCAGAGTTGTAGCGTTTTCTTTGAATGATTAATTTTTTAAGTTCAGAGATGTTTGTTGTCACTTTTGGGCCCACGCTCCCCCAAATTTAGCCCCTTGTGTTTTGGACTCTAGTTATTTATAATGGTTGAGAGCATGTTCAATTTCAAGTTTGTACAAATAACCTCGCCTTAGTAATTACGTGTTTTGATTATCATCCAAATTTTGTTTTTCTCCTGTCCCTGTTACTCGATTTTGGTTTTGAAAGCAAAAGGCACTGCGTCTGAGGTACATCTATGTGTGGTCCAAGTTTCATAGTTATAAGATTTACCGTGTTCTCTGTAGGCTCAATATAGCTCCGCGGAGAATTAGCTAGCCAGACAGCCGGAAGGATTTCAATGATGTTGAGGCACTTTTTTTTAACACAGAACGGGTTATCGGATCGGGTTGATTTTTTTTGTAGGTCATGGACCACATATCAGGTCATATACCGAGTTTCAAGATTGTATATCTTTCGGGGCGGCGTGTGCAGATAGCTGAAAACCCCAAACTCGGGTAGGTGTATACATGGTTGGGTTAGTCGTCGCTAAGCAGTCGCGTGCGCTTGGCTGCGGGGGTCTAGTTTAAAAAAATGTTAATATTTCCATAAAATAATACCATAAATTAATTAACATAAATGTAAATTTTAACAAGAGTTTTTATATTAATATTAATTTTATCTCGGATACATAATAATATGCATATTTTGTGAGGCACATGCTTTTGTGGGATTTTTGCATGAGAAATTTTGTTTGTGATTGTCTCACTTGTGAATCTAAGATAAGTGCTTCTGCAATCAGGAAAGAAATGTATCGATGATGCAAAATTGGAAATAATTTAATTAAGGGGACTATATCGTTGGGTAAACACGGAAAAATCACAACATAAGTAGTCTTGGTGTATAATGGTAAAAATATACTTAATAGTGAACTGAATGCACAGATCAACAACAAATAGTACATGACATCTTCGTATTATAATGTACTTTCAAAGTCAACAACCTACCACCAAATCCACACGCCGTTAATAGACCTACCTAACCTAACATGTAAGCCGTATCGCGTACATCTTGATGTGTTCACAAAGTTTACGTAAAAAGTGTTCTAATTTCAATTTATTTCCAATTTCTTTGTGCATTCGGTCCTTTATAAAGTATTATATGTCTACCATTAAATACACAAAACTATATATTATTATGTAGTAGATATGTTCGTGTTTACTCGACGATACCGTCTCCTTGGTAATTACCGAAAATAACCTGATAAAGAAGAACAGTCAATAAAAACCAAGTCATATATTACATCTTACAACAGTTATACGAATTGAGGTTGCCGTAAAATGTCTATAGGCCTATATCCTCTATATTATGGAAGGTGTCTCCTATAAGTTTAACAGAAAACTTATATATTTTGTATGGGGAGTTCTTTGAACCCTGCTTAGGCCGAGTTCCCCCAAACTCACAAGGAATTGTTATTTCAATAAGGAATTTAAGATTCTTAATTGGTTACGACAAAGATTTTGTTACAAGTTCTTTTTATATCAAATTAATAACTTATTTTTACTACTATTTCAATAACAATTTAACACATAATTCGCCATTTGTGGATATGGTTATATTATACAGCTGTTATCGCACACTTACTGTTGAAACGTTTGTTTCACGAAGTATACATGCATCCTGCCTATACTTATTTTCTATATGTGATGTCTATATCATAGTCACTATAGTTACAACTACGTTAAATATATAAACTCGTATAAAGCCGTGGGCCACCATTTCAGTTCTTAAAAACTTGGAGCGCTCTTCTAAAGATGTTTACTTCCCCCAAATAAAAAACAATAGTCAGTCCTTAGTTTTCCAATCCCCCTACAATGACGTTACATGGCAGATGTAATCACAGTGTTATAGCCGGGTCAAAGGCTCTTATCTCCGGCCGCCTCTACTATCTATCTTAGCTCTAAGGGTTAGGGGGAGTTGCCGTGGCATTGCTATTTTGAATAGAATATACCTTCAATATTAAAACATTTTGAAATAAGAGTTTGTGTAAAATTCATTTAAAAGTGCACACATGTAGTAGGATGTAAACATGTTTAAGAACGAAAATGTAATTTTTTTAAATCGGGATTTTTTTTTAATAACTGATAAATTTATGCAATTATCAAATCAACATTAAAGGACGTCATATAATGATGACAAAGTAATTACATACCATTTCATATGTTTCAATTAACTGATACGAAATACCGTAAATCTGTTGTACTTTTTCAAATTTGTTTATTTAGTGTATGTGGTTGATAACGGTTTAAAGACGTTTATATATTACACAGCATATACTACAAATACATAACTTAAAAATTAGTAAAACATTAATTAATATGGTCTGGAGGTTTAAAACATATATGTAATGCTGATTATCCTCGTTGGAAATTTGGTTTTGCGTTAAATGTCAAGCTTAAAGAAAACCACGAAAAATATTAATAAAAATGCGGGAACCTTTAGAATGGCAAATTCTTTAGGCACTTGAATTCTAAAGAATATAATGGATCTCGAAAATAGAGGGGGGTGGGGGGGGGGGTATCTGGGAGAAGTGAGTAGAAGAGATAATCAGGATGCGGGATGTAATGGATACAGGGGAATGAACAGAGTCGAGTTGAATACATGGAGAGAGTTGTTGTAAACCATTCCGCGGATTGGAAACAATGATGACGAGTGACAAGAAATCGTTATCTCTACATCTCTCCGTCTTTCTGTGGTGATGTAGCAGTTGAACCCACGAGCTGCAAGAGCTTGCATGCTTTAGGCTTTGTTGTAATTATGCCTGTGCTGAAGTAATCGAACGCAATCTCTTCCAAGTTTACAATAATTAATAAGCCTTTGAGTCTTCATCCATCTAGTTTTGTTTTACAATTTCTACCTTGCACACATTTAATTATTTAGTTATTTACTAAAAAAAAGTTTATTTATCCTTGAGATACAAAGTGACCATCGACGGACGCGTCGGGTATGGGTATGAGGCAGCTGCTAAGGGTTGTCGCGTGAAGTCGAAAATAGACCATCCTAGAAGCTGAGGGTTTTCTACCTGCTGTATTCTCTTCCTGTTCTATTGTTCTATTTATTTATTGATATTTTTTTGTTAATTGCAAATATCTAATAAGTTGTTAAAATATTAAGCGTGCGTCTTGAATGTCATTTTTTGGACGAAATTCTACGATAAAAACTGACTGAGTTACGGATAATGCTTCTTTTGTTAATATTATTTAGTAATATAATAATATTTTTATATTTCAGTCAGTTTTGATCGTAGACACTAGGGAAAAAAACGCATTTCATAACTCAAGCTACACATTTGAACCACGTTATTAAATACATGCAATTATAAAAAAAAATATTTCGCTGTATAAATTATTTTTATCACAATAGATTTGAAATGTGCGGAGGCAGGTAGAAAAAAAACCATGTTCGCTCCCAAATTCGGTCACGCCAAAAAAGGTGGAAAGGGAAAAATGCAGACAATAGACGGGACAACCGATCCCGGTCTCGTCCGCGGATGGTCACTTTGTATCTCAAGGATATATACACTGTAGATACTCTCAATATACAATACTACGTCTACGCGACGATAATACACTAATAATTCAGCTTAACAATTAATTATTCATAGTTTTGTCGCGTTTCTCTCCTAATCTGTTTGTCTTAGTCAGTGGATACCTCCATTCCATTTGCCTTGAGTAACGTTAATTACATTTTACTATGCACATTTACTTGAGACACTTCAATTCTCTCAAATAGATTTTCAATTAAAATATAATTAAATCCCAATCCAGAGATGACTTACATTTCCCTTCGATCTCGAGAACTTATGATCTAATACGTTTATGTTGAAAGTCGAAAGAATGAATAAAAATGGCATAAATAGTCACTGAAGCTAGACAATGATGCAACAATGTTGTTTACATTGAAGGAAACCGTGCCAGCAAACAGCGTACTTGCAAAAATATCAACACGGCGTTCTGTCAACGTGACCAAGAGGGGCAAGAATTATTTCCGACTCTCCTCAAATCGAGGTTAGAAAGTACTTTTTCCAAGGAAGTCACTTTCAAATACATTTGCCGTTTTGTATGTGACTCTTTGATCAAGTGGGTTGTTTCATGCATCCAATGCAGAAGATCCCGGGTTCAAATCTAGGTTTCGGTTAGTTTTTCCAATCCGTCAATACACTCTTGTGGTACCTACACCGTGTAGAGAACTAAATTTAAGGGCATACTAAAAACACCCTTACAAACTCTTCTGCATTCATCTTGTTATATTTTCTACTCTTAATCCAACTTTTGAATCAATTCAATAGTGTATACAAACGTAATCCAGTAACAACATCGGCCGACAGAAATTGGATTACTAGATACGAGCAGAAACGTTGTCGAGTTCATAACGTTTGAATGTTCTCGGGTGAAGTCCTAGATACAATAAACGGTGACTTGTAGCCGTCCTAGCAAATACTAGTCATGTTATAATAATGTCCCATGTAGAAAATCCGTCTCGATAATAGATCCTACTTTTTTTTATGCAGAACTCTTAAGGTTTTAATTTTAGTAAAGCAAAAAGTACTTCAGCACACTGATAACTGGAGTGTGTGGTATACATTTCAATATAAGCAGTAGGACGTTAATTGCTGTGCTTATACTTGAATATAATTAAGGCGTTTATGAAACTTCTTTGAGGAATAAATTTACCTTCATGTTTAAAAGGTTTTCATTAGACAAACGTGTAATTAAATATAATTTAACAACGGCGCTTAACGAATCTGTTCCAACTCTGCGAGTTTCAAGACCTACTCATTAGAATCTGTCTCTAATTGAAGTTACTGTGAACTTATGTGTATAATGAGAGTGTAAAGTAACACATGTTATTCCAGTCGAAAAACAGTTTTAACGGGTTTTATTTCACTCGAGGGAAGGTAATATTTGTTTGAACTGTAATATCCAATTTCAGTTAATGTTTGTCAATATTTCATTTTGTTCGAGACGCGAGTTTTCGAAGTTGTAGTAAATTCAATAACCAACCAAGTCTTAACAGATTACTGGAGCTCTAATAACATTTGAGCGCCGTGAAATATTTCCGCGTTAGGTAACTCAGATCATCAATACAAACTAAAACTAACTAAGCTAATCGATGTTGGCTTTGCCGTTTACGTCAAACGTACTTTCAGACGTGATTTTTCATCTTCAGAAACATTAAAAGTATAAACCGTTTATTGTTGATCTTCGTCGTTGGGTTAAACACTAATTGAATTTCAGTCTCGTCTCGTTGTCCATGCCACATTCAATATGTCCTTCGATGCCAACCCACAACAATCGCGTGTTTTCATGGATCGTGAAAACTCAAGTCAGTCCAAACACAAATCTTGCGCTGATGTTTACTTAAGGGGTATTGGGATAGTTAACCACCACTTTTTTCAATTTGCACAATTAAATCTGCCCGGAAAAAGCTGATTTGTTTTGTTTGAATTAGTAGAATTTTTTCTTATTAAATTCTAATGATAAGAATGAATTTTTTAATGGTTCAAAAATCAAATTGTGTATAAAAACACAAAAATACACAAATTTCTGGGATGTCCGGGATATTTTGTTTGTCTGTAGTAGATTCAATCCCACCCAAATACAAAATTAAAAAAAAAAACTGCAGCGAAGCTCTCCTTCAAAAGTCTTCGGCTGTGAATGTTGTGAGATATCGAACTTAAGCCAATTTTTTCATTTTTCCTCCCTAGTTTCGCATTAAAAAGAAGTAACATCATATCGCCTGTTGACGAGCGCCAAGCCAACCATTTTCGTGGTAAAAAAAGGGAAAAATTTTAAACTCAAATCATTAAAAAAAATTCTTGTTGCCATTGACTTTTTATAAAGGTTGTTTGTCAATGAACCAAAGTCAATGGCCATTTTTTTTTTTAGTTAATTTTTTTTTTATTTGGCGGGTGGATATCACTTCTTTTCATCGCTGTTTGTTTTCTCCATTATCAAGGCGTGGTTTTATTAATTTTTATTTATAAGTATGGGGGAATCACTTTTTATAAGCGGATCTAATGATAATTCAAAGAAAGAGGGAAATTTCAAAATGTAATTTTCCATCTAAATTGCTCGGATGTACGGCCCAGACGGAGTTTGATTCACTTTCTGGGATGGTAGGGGTAAAATATCGTTTGCCTCCCAACGAAATAGTAATTCTTATATTTCTATCTGTGTTGTTCAAATAAATCACTACTAGGGGTGGGGGTAGAAAAAACGTGAAATTATAGATTGATTGGACCTAAACATGTTTTAGCATAATTTTATTGGATAATTTTAATAATTGTAATGTATAGAATACGACCTAGAACCAATTCCAGTTTTAAGGGATGTTAGAGGACACTAGGGGTGAAATACCGTTTGCCTCCCAACGGAATAGTAATTCTGATATTTGTATCTACCACCATGCTAAAATTCATGGTGGTAACTTACTTTACAGTGTTTGTCACTAAAAGTATAATTATTAGGGACGGTTGAGGGTGAAAAAATTGTTTTTTTGTGTGAATGATTTGTTGACTGGACTATAACACACTGACGCATAATTAAAATATTCAAATTGTATAAAATTCGACCTAACGTTTTTCCCAAAGTTAAGGGTGGTAGGGAACAGTGGGGTGAAATATCGCTTGCCTCCCGGCGGATTTATTTTTTATATTATTATGTACCATCATGCCAAATTTCATGCTGATAACTCATTAGGTGCCTTCATGGTGATATGCTGGAAATTAAGGTAAAAATAATTTAAACTATTAGGGATGGGGGTTGAAAAAAAATGGTTTAGGAAATGAGAATAGACTGATTGGGTTAAAACACATTAAAACATAATTTTAATAACTAATTTGTATAAAAATTCAATCTTGGGTTAGAGCTATGAATTATTCCAATTTTAGGGGATGATTTAGGGGGTGTTGGGGGTGGAATATCGCTTGCCTCTCGACGGATTATTTTTCATATTATTATGTACCATCATGACAAATTTCATGATAAAATGCTGGAAATCAAGGTAAAAATAATATAAACTATTAGGGATGGGGGTTGACAAAATGTGGTTTATATTAAGAGAATATGCCGATTGGGTTAAAAAACATTAAAACATAATTTTAATAACTAATTTGAATAAAAATTCAATTTTGGGTTAGAGCTATGAATTCATCCAATTTTAGGGGATGATTTAGGGCGTGTTGGGTTGGGTGTGGAATATCGCTTGCCTCTCGGCGGATTATTAATTCTGATATTTTTTATCTACACCCATGCCAAATTTCGCGCATCCCATGTGTTAGATATTTATTAATGGTTTTGAATTTAAAAATGGTAAAAGTATATAAGTCTGAGGTACATCTAAGTGTGATCCAAGTTTCATAGTTCTAAGATGTACCGTTTTCTCTGTAGGTATTCCTCTCTACGTCAGAACCCCCCAGCCAGCCAGCCAGCCGGAAGGTTTTCACCTATGTTGAGACACTTTTTAACACAGAACGGGTTATCGGATCGGGCTGATTTTGTTTTTGGTAGGTCATGGTCCACATATCATGTCATATACTGAGTTTTAAGATTGTAAATCTTTCGGGGCGGCGTGTGCAGATAGCTGAAAACCCCCCAACTCTGGTAGCTGTATACAGGGTCGAGTTTTCATCGCCTACTAGCAGTCGCTTGCGCTTGGCTCCGGGCGAACGATCGTCGCCCTAGATTTAAATCATGTAATTTTTTTTTGAAAAAAATGAAAAATTCACATTAAATTCTTATTTAAAAAAAAACATTTTTCCACAACTTTTTGACAATTTGGAATCCAAAATCATCATTTTATTCATAAAAGATCAAGGAATAAATAATAATAAAATAATAAATCATGAATTTCGAATTGTTAAGGTAGAAAGTAATTTTTTTGTCCAGTCTCTTGGCCTATAAACAATATTTTAGATAATAAACGTATATAAAGAGTATTTTTAGACTATAATCGTGTACAGTCCCTCCTTTCTGCCTCGCCTGTCTGTCTGTCTGTCTGTCTGTCGTCTATCCGTCCGTCCGTCCATCCGTCCGTCTGTCAAACTGTCTGTCTGTCCGTCTGCCTGTCTGCCTGTCTGCCTGTCATGTTGCATGATACAAACCTAACCGATTGTCATGTTTTTTGTTTGACATTGCTTTTCAACAAGGATGATGCAGAATTTTTTTGGTGACGTTAGTGGCCAGGGGAAAGTGGCTAATATTACCCAAACATGGGATATTGTCAGACCCGGCACCGGCACCAAAATAAATCGACACTTGATTTGGTCTTATTTGTACGTTTTTCTATATTATTCCTCTAATTAAAAGATTTAGTTTATGTTCGTAATTACTCACAAGAAGTAAATCATGAAACAGTATTGTCTGTGGAATTCTAAAATAATCAACCTCACCCTCTTCTTCTTAGGAATGCGTCTAGCTAGAATCTGATGTGGATTGCACTCATCTCACACTCGCGCGTTCAGCCCTTTATTTGTTTCCCACCCTCGAGTAACAAGCATCAATTGTTTGGATTCTAGCAAATGGAATTAAATATCAATGTCTGTATGCGCCTCTGAATGTTTCCACGAAACTCTGTTGGCAAGTATCGTTTTGAAATTATTAATTCATTAGGAGACCTCTTCATTTAAATTCTACATCAAAGAGAAATGAAGAATTATTTACTTCACATTTTTCCTCACTCAAACAGCCCTCTTGATACAACTCGCCTTGTAATTATCAAGCGGTAATTACTAATGAGTATTATCTTTAAAAAGAAACAGCCTTTGGAATGAAAGTCACGCGACAGTTTTACGCAATATGACTTTACAAGTTTCTCGGTATGGTTATATTTAAGCTATCTATTTAATTAACGTTGGGTTAAAATAGCTTTTTAATTTGCAATTAGCTTTAATTGAAAAGGAGACAACAAGAATTCTCATCAAGATGATGAATAAAGTTCTGCTGAGATAACTGATGACGAAAATTGTTTGCCTTTCAACGTGCGCATTAAAGTTTGAAACATAACACAGGGTATTGCACAAGAGAAATACGACGCTCAATGTTAATTAACATTTTTACTAAAGCCTATTTGTGTTTCCAACATTCGAAGCTTGTCTTACTATTCTTGTTCGCTTCTGTATATAAATACAAGTACTAACTTGACGCTGTAATTAAAATATCTGCCCATGGTTTTCAAGCCTATACGAACTAAAATGTAGTACTAAAATAATATCGGAACCTCATATAGGTACTTGCTATGTTTCTTGTCAAAATATAGCTTTAATCTATTAAAAATACAATGTTTTGTGGTGTGTGTACCTTACCAAGACCTATCATATTATTCTACGTTATATTTATTATTATTATGTTATTATGTGTTTGTTCCGTACATTCATTACATATTATATAATAAACATACGCATAAATGCAAATAACGGACTTGAGACATATAGTAGACTAACATATTATAGTAGACTAACATTTATAAAAGTAAATAACCTTGGATTTATTTACTGCCCGACCACACGAGCAAGCTTGTATTCCCGTTATGTATACGCACGCAGTTTATTGTGTAGCCTTATCGGTTAATTAATTGGTGTTTTAATAATTATGGGATTATGCCATGTGCTTCAATATGTGAAAGCTTTTGTCTATAACCCCATAATACGTTCAATACATACTTCATTGTTATCCAAAAGTTGTAACTAAACTTTGCCTCACGGTCGTTTTATCCCGATATTAGATCCTCCTTGGCTACGTAAATATTACGGAATTTAACTCAAGCGAGTATTCGCTGAATTGTTGTACTTTAGTAATTATTTTATTTGGTGAAACTCTCTTTAATTATTTAACTTGTAGAAAATCGTATTGGCAAGAATACATTAACATTACCAAGCAGTTCGTCAGTGTATAATATTTGTGTGAAGCCGTTCTATATCCCACCGTCCGCTGGCACATTGAAAGTAGAAGGGGAAGCTTTTCTCCACCCCTCTCGGGTACAATATATTGTTTTGCGTCCGATCCGACCACTCAGCATTGCATTCTCTCTACCTTCTGGTTTCGTATTTTCTCTACTAATTTCTTGAAAGAATCGTGATTGACAACGAAATTCGACTACGAAGCTCCCTTTTCCAAAATTTCCAATTTACTGGTTTGCATATTAGTTTTGCTCGATGCCTGCAATGACTTGAATTCGTTAAAATTTGATTATATAGTGTTGACAATTGCCGAAATCTCATCTTGCAGTGGAAACACCACCTAAGCCGCCATTCAGAACGCAATTTGAGTTTCGAGTAGCAGATAGGTTTTGGTTATCTCTTCAGCATTGTATCGAGTTTAGCAACTGATTGAAGTGTTGCGGAATGTGCAATAAAATACGAACCGTACCATTAGCGATATATGTATACCCATTAAAAGCACCATGTTTACAACTTACAAGATGTATTTTGCTGTACAGCGAGTCACAATGAAATATATTTTCAAACTGTTATGGGAAGTTGTAAGACACTCGTGCTGCATTATGCATTGCTATTTACTGCAACGAGGAATTACAAGAGATACATAGTGCATAACTGTTATTTGAAAATAAAATATGCAATCAGTATCTATTTTATAGTTCTTGGAGATAATCAGTAGTTATTGTAAATCTATTAATTGTACTTATACTAAAATACTTTTTTTAGTCTTTCTAGCATTATCAATGTAGGACAGAACCAATACTTGGTACAATTTAGTATTATTATCAATAATTTGTATATTACATATATTTTTTATTCCAGACAGTTTGTCCATATTCATATGTTACACATTAAGATGAGTACATAAAATTCCACATAATGGCAATTTCGTAAATCCTTCATTACAAAAACATGTCATCCACAAATTCATAAATATTAGTATCATATGATAAGTTTTAAATACTATTGAAAATGTGTGTAGTTTTGTTGTCTGTGCTTTTACTGAGCTATGAAAATTGGGTTGAGCTACAACATGATATAATCATTATAAATAAAAATCATTGGACTTTCCACTGTTATTAATACCTTTATTTAATATAACAGTGGAAAGTCCAATGATTTTTATTTATAACGTTACTATCTTTTATATAGTTTCATTTTTAATAATGATATAATCACAACTGATGCATCTGTGGTTTACTTATAGATAGCAACCAAACTACAATCGATTTAAGTCTTAAGTGTTAGAATAGATTCAACTGCCTCGCCGACTGCTCACGAAGAAAGGACTACCTACCTATGTGCACGAATCGTGGAATATTCATCGTCCATGGTGTGGTAATGAAAAATGAAGCATGCTTCTCTCTTGACAACCCAATAATTCGCATACTCGACATTTCGGCGAGCCTGTTAAAATATTACATGACACGAGACAAATGTCGCTCTTTGGGTGGACGTTAGCACCTCTTCATTTCACAATGATTGGCGTTCGCGCGTCAACACCAACTTAATCATTATTTGCATAAACCTGCGTGATCGACTGTTTGTTATGTATCGGTTTTCAAGTAAAACGTTTTCAAACTAGTAATTCAGGCGCAACGAAGGCTGAATAATTTGCAACGTGTCAATAATTTCATTGATACGTTTCATCGTGCATACATTTTGATTGCCACTTAAAAATTATTTACTGAATGTATTTTATGGCGTATCTGTTTTCATAGGGCTTGTTCTTGCAAGATCTTGATATATTGCAAGATTCTACTGAAATACCCAAATTATTTTTACTGAATCATTCATTACGTTCTTATTCCTGATATCCGGCCTAGCTACTTTTTCTAATCAATTGTGTTTTATTTTACATTATTCAAAACCCTGATTAGTAGTGTTATTTGCGTCACTTCCTTGATTTACGTATCCAACACTTGTTCGTTGTTTTCTGTTGCGCATATTTCTTAAAGATGGTATTTAAGAGAATCCCTGGTTAAAATGTAGATTTCAAATATTATTTTTAGGGTATTATAGTAAGTAGCCTATTCCGTGCCGAGTTTCTCCGGGGATCGCTAGTTCTACGACCGGAATGAGTTTAAAATATGGTCTCATTTCAGTAACACTCTTGAAACTTTGGTCATCTGTTCTCAACTTTAGGCATTTGTAGTTAGTTTTTCTCTTTCCTTCTTCATCATCGTCCTTTTCCAAATTTAACACACATTTTCTCTCGGCTCCATAAACAACCACGAGTGGAAAGTTCCAGCCAGAAATCTTAATTTAAATCCACATTTTTCTCAAGTATAATATATATTTTGCTTGGAAACTTTTTCAGAATGTTTAATGTAATTTTCCTTGAATATGCAAAACCCATTGCGACGTTGTACGCTTTTTTTAAACGTTAAACAATGCCGTCTCTTACAGCGCTCTTTCCGCAACCATCTTTACAACACACCTACATAATAACGTTTTGTGTGAGACAAAAGCTACAACCCGCTTAATAAATAAGGTGAAATAAGTGCTCCCATATTTCTGTCAGTCGTCGCCGAGCAACTTGGCGAAATTCTCGTCACTTCTCTTCCGTTTAGATAGATGAACGCCGTAAACATTCTTGGTGACAGAATTTTAATTAATTTACTTCGCGCTGAATGCGGATGGAAATCCTTTCATTTGCTTTTGTTATAATTAAATTATTTGACGTATCATTCATTAATTCACGTGCAACTATGACAGGTTGGCTGACCCGCGAATCTGCACCATCGTACGCGTAATGAGAGTTTGATTTCTTTAGCAAGTAAATGGATATAAATTTCATTTTGGCAAATATCTCCGATCAGCAATTAAGTGGTCTGAGCTAATCGTCGGCCGGCGCTCAGTGCTCGGCCCACTCAGCCACGGACGCCCACTGCGATGTTATGGATTATCATCCACATCGCGATCCTTTCAAATTAAATTCAACCAAACTTTTAAGCTCTTCAAGCTCCTACAATAAGAAGCTTATAAAACATACATTTATAATTTAAATAATATTCTTGTTTTTGCGAGGGTTGTTTTATCTCTTGAAATTCTTGTTTTGTTTTGTTTTTTACTAACAAGATATTGCACTTCAAGTTAGACTTTTATGTCTATATATTTCTTCTAATTAACAAAGTTTTCATGTCACTTTGTTTTTCTCTACTGTTCTTTTGTAACAAGTTCATAAAATACTGATATTATTTAGACCGTAATGTCGACTGTAAAAACATTTTAACATGTAGATCTCGCAACATTCGCGTTTACTCCAAGCACGATGCAATAATCGTTAAAACCCGAGAGAGACGTAGGTGGATTCATGTCTTCATAAAGCATCTCAAAACACTTTCAAATATATTCAAGCCTATAACAAAACAACACACGACCCTCGCATCGCATTTGATGAGGTAACTTTTTATATCAAAGTTTTCCTTTGGGATGAAAATATGGAAAGAAATTACTTAAAAAGAAAAAGGCTCTTTCTTAAAAGTTTCTAAATAATATGAAACTTATAGGAACATTCATAACTAGTTTCTGACAACTTTCTTTTCTCCAACCTTTCTCTGGCTAAACTGCAACTTTAATAACACAATAATCTGTTAGTTTAGCATTTTGTTTAAAAAGTTTAAAGCTAAGACATAAAAATGGAAGTTTGAATCTATACATAATCCAAACAAGAATATTTTTAATCAATTGCCTTTACTTGTGCGGTTGTTTTTATATTCCATCCGCGAATTTCCCCTAAACGCGTATTGATTTTTCTTTGTCACATCCACATAAAATATAGAAACTCAATCGCAATGGGATGTGTGCGATTTCGACTTTTCATTACTATATTGACAACCGAATTACGTCGAGAGTAATCTCACTTTACTGCATAACTCAACATTTCAATGATACTATCTCAAATATTCCATTGTTCCACAAATATTGAACCGATGAAACTAATTCGAGTTGGCCGTTGTAAGTCTTCCATGTACATAGTTGGTGTCAAGGAAATGCATGGGCTGGCTGATATATTTCCAAGTGAGTACAACGTGTTTCGGCGCAACATGTGAAGCAGACATTTCAGCAAAACATTGCCGTTTAAATTAAATGATGGGTTTGTAAATACATTCTCTTTCTAGAGATAATATAATTAATTCTATAATTAATTAAGATCACTTAATACTATTCTAAACATTATTCATGTCTGCTTCGTAGTTTAACCTCCACGACTCGTTTTACATTTCGTAAATACACGTTTATACTTTATAAAATTTAAATTAGTAAATAAGATCTCAAATTGTTCTATAACTCGTCTGCAACGTGTTCTACAAGAAACCTTTCCTGCGTTTCGAAGTATTCTTCTCAGTTCTTCGCATGATATTCGTTCTCATTGTTAAAGCAAACTCAATTTGATCTTGGTTTCCTCATAGTTGCTTTATTACAAGCTTTTACTTTTTAATCACAGGTTTTCATAGATTTTTTTTCTTTGCAAGGCACGCGTATTTGATAACTGGTCGTGATTTGAGGGAAGGACCACAGTTACCCTTATAATGTCAGGCTCACGCGAGAAGAGCCACTCGTATTCTATAGCAGTTCGTGATTTGAGGGAAGGACCACATTTAACCTTATAATGTCATGCTCACGCGAGAAGAGCCACGCGTATTCGGTTGGGATTTAAGGGAAGTACCACACAGTTTAACGAATGTCGGGCTCTCGCAAGAAGTGCCCGTGTTCAGTTCAGGTTGCAGCGCAGTTCTTCACACATACGTACATTTAAGGATTAATTATACTAGGAAACGCAGTCCGCGCGTTGTCGGAGAGCGTAATTGGTGCATTGAGCTGCCATGTGTATGCGGATTTCTGTGTCTGTAAAAAATTTGACTAGTTCTAGATTTTTAAAATAATTAAATAAATAAAATAACTTTTTTTAAATTATCATAATTTTAAAAAGAACAATAAAATGCGATTTATAGAATAATATCGTGCCTCAAATTTCAACGAATTTAATTAAAATAAGGTCTGTGAAAAAATAGTAATGAAATCGGATAAAGCATGTAGGTAGGCCTAGGTGTTATAAGTCAAAGAATGTTTAAAATGAAAAAATCGTAAATGCGATTTCATAAGAAAATTTCGATTGCGCTCAAAACGGGCGTTCTAAGTTCAGAGATTCGAAGACCCCCATAAAATTTCATGGCAATTGGAGTATTGTTTTACCCGGAATCGTGTTAACAAACACACAAAAATACAAAAAAAAAGAAAAAAAAACATTACGGATTTTTTTCTCCAGTGTAGTGAAATGGAATCTTCGCTTCGCTCGCTACGCTCATCCAACAAGTTAATCGATGGCATTCTTGTCTACAGCGTATAATGTGATAGTCAAATTACATCCCAAACTTGATGTCCTATATGTATAACATTAGTTACATTCAAACGCAGAATTACCGTATGACTGAAGAAACCCCTTCATTAACGCTAGGCAGTAGCGGGAATCCAACCAATGGCCTTTCACACGCTTATTCTGAGCCACTTCAGTCGGATTGTAGCCAATAATATTACTGTGAATTATTGCTGACTCAATGTTATGTACACACCAATAAATATACTGACATTTGTGTTAAATATGTGTTCAACCTAATTATATGCTCATCGGGTATTTGCACTGGGGATGTGTGTTGTTAGGACATACGTATTTATTTGTAGTATTATTTGATACATGCAGAAAAGCACCTTTGAGACTTTGGTGGTGAAAAACAAGATAAAATGCTTAAAAGTGTTACAATTAAAACATTTTTACAATAATCGTAGACAAAACAAGTCATATTTGAAAAGTGATACTTATTTTGAATTTGTTTCTACTTTAAGTACGCATCCGTTTACGCTTTCAAAATGTTTCAAATCAATATTTTAATTTCAAAAATATATTATCACCCTAAATTTATTTAGTTCTTTGTAGATCAGTTTTATAACTGTAATGGATAAACGTATAATATATGTACTTAGTCAGACTCGACACTACACATGTATCATCATTATTGTATTATTGACTGTAGACATTTGTTTTGTTGTTGAAATCTTATCCTCGAAAGTAATGTCTAAACCACCAACCAGAGGGAATGTTTTCCTTGCTATATTCCGTGGTTCTTTACGTCGATACTTTACATTACTGAATCATGAATGCTCTAAAAACAGCATCCCGAACAAAGGCTACCGCAAAGAGTTCCGGTTGATGGGTACTTTCCTCTAACAAATCACAATCTAAATTGATTATGTATTGCTTGATTGCTCTGCACAAGATTAACGTAACTTATTTCTCTCTTTTCTTCCGGGGTTACCAATAAAGTGTTGCAAACTGAGTTTTCGATATAATTCAATTACCCTGGCGAACGTTCTGCGAACTATGTTAGAAAAACGTTCTAAAACAAAACTGTTTAATCTTGACGTGTACTAAAAGTAACACCACGATCTATGTTATGCACTTACCTGTATATAAAACAAACTACTATGTCTCGACCATAGCCCTACTGATCTGTATCACCGCATTATCGATCAGTACAAAGTAAGTACCTACGTTTTGATTCGAACACGAAAATATGGTCAATAAGTAAATAAATAAAATTCGTATTTAGAGTCTACCCACTCAGTCACATAACTGATTTTCAGTGGGGTACATTAAACCAAAGCGACCAAGTACCCTACCCCTGTAGGCCCCGACGAGTAAGCGATAATTAACCAAAGATCGATATTTTTAATAGGAAATATAGCAATCAGTGGTACGGATGGTGCGAACACTCGCGGATCAACGCCAGAATCAACAAGGCCGTTTCAAAGCAACTTTGAATTTATTATGTGCCTCGTTGCTAGGACGGCTCCAAAGTCACAGATTACAAATTCCTAAGACAAGAACCGATGGACTTAAGTTCCATTTAGAAGTTTAAAAATTTCTGCCTAGAGCGGGAATCGAACCCTGGACCTTCTGCATTGGAAGCAGAAACGCTAACCACATAAGACCAACGAGCCACACAACTATACATAAACTGTTTCGACCATGGCCCTACTGATCTGTAACACCGCATCATCTATCAGTACAAAGTAAGAATCTACGTATCGATTCGAACACGAAAACAAGGCTAATAAACATTTCCGTAGTCACGGGGAACCAATCCACGTTTAGTTGTGTAACAGCCAATATCTTAATACCTGTCTCAGTGACATCACGGTCATAGCGCAATAATTAAATAATAAACATATTTAAATTCATCATAAAACTGAATTTCAATGGATATAATCTTGTTGCCCATCAGTTCCACACTCACAATCAAGATCGTGCATCTATGATACGCTATTTTAATATTGTGATGCCTAATTTTCTGATTATCGATTACACTCGTGTTCTACGTCCATTGATCAATGAGATTATCACTTTCACCAAGTCTAATAATTTAATAGCCAATATCTATTAATCTTATGATATAACGATACTAATTAATGCATATTCTTTGAATTGCATTTAATTGTGTTGTTGGTAAATTAAAAAGCTATATATATACTAAAAATCACATTTTTCCCGTTCACAAGGGTGTAAGTTTAATAATGTATACGTACGTTTGGTGTATGCACACATTTCATATACACATTTTATGGTTTCATCCACTTTGAAAGGAAATTTATAATATTACATTTCTGTGCTATTGTGATGGAAGGAGACTAGGAAAATATTTAATTTGTAAGTTTTTGTGTATAGGCCTGATTGTAATTAAGGTTTCATATTAAATTATTCTCCAACTTTTGTACTTTTTAGTTAAAACTTTTATTAAATATTCCCGTTCTTTACTTTACTTGAACATTTCCAGTTTAAAGTTGAAAAACTTTCGAATATAAATTGTATTATGTTAAATCTCGTTTACGGCGGTGGAAACGTTTTCCTTTGTATTCGAGATTACCCACTATTTGAGTTGGGCTACATTCCCATACAGTTGGAAGAAAGCAATGTGGTTGCTTCGCGGGATTGCATAATATCCAGCGGATGAAAAGGGACACCTGGATTATAAGTTAAAAATCACATTTGTCGTTACGATAGAGGTAACTTTATAATTTAATGTAAATTGTTTATTTATAAAATTTTTGTGTTTGTCTTTGTGGAAGGAATTTATGTTAGCTTATCTGCTTCAATGGAAGGGCCGGGATCATTACGTCGTAAGAGTTTTGTTAATCCTGATTGGAATTGGTTTCATCATTAATTATCTTACCAATTTGTAACGTTTATTTAGGACTTCCTTAAATATTCCCGTCTTTACTTTACTTTTCCAGAGTTTTAAAGTTGAAAACTTTCGGAGATATAAATTGTATTTGTATCTGTTTCGGCGGTGAACACCATGATTTTCTTATTATCCCATATTGATTTTGGCTATGGTTATCCTCAGTTGAAGAATGCATGTGGGGCCTTGCGGGTTGGACTTATTCAACTTGAAGGATCGAAACGGGCACCCTTGAATTACTAAGTTATATAATGATGGGTGTTTAAATCAAAGTTATTTAATTTTATTGAAAAGTCTTATAATAATCTTAACTCATTTCCAACTATGTCGGGTTGAGTGGTGCTGTGCTCTTCACACCGATATATCTAGGGCAGGCGCAGGACACTACATAGTGCCGAGTTTGCCCAGCTCAGCGTTTCTTCATCATCATTCTGCATCTGCCTCTCCACCAGTTTACCCTACTCTTTCCTGTCTTACGTAAAACATAAATATATAAGTATTATTTTATATTATTCGGTTCTTGTGAAGCACTATAGAGTTCTCATGACATCTGTAATCGAAGTAAGATTTGCTACACGTGACTATTTGCTAGGTTTGATACACTTGAAGAATGTTGTCACGTCATGTTTTAGGAAAGTATTATGAGCTTTGCAAAGTCAAAATTTCATTTTAATGTCGTAATTCACCGGTTTCTTGAAAACTGTATACTTTCCATGTTAACAGCAAAACCTCGCGAACGGAAATTTTAAATTTTCGGAAATATAAGTAAATTCAAACTTATTTCATGGCGAAATATTTGTTGTAAATTTGTTAGCCTGCACTTAGTTTTTGAAGTCGATTAAACTTAATTTTATGGTTGTAATCATAAGAAGAATTCTTTCTCCCGATTGTTCTCTATAGTGAGCTTTTGTTGTACGCCAACGACATTTTGAAGTTGTTTTACTACCTTTTTTCTGTGTACTAACATGTAGTTCAAAAATCACAACTAAAATTTATAACTGCTATACAAGCTTGCTATTCGTAGATGTGTTAGTATAAATGTTGGCTTTAATGTTGGATATTAAAATCGATTGCAACGCTAATCAACCGGTATCGTTATATATTGATGGTTTGTCATTGGTATCTAAAGCCACATAGAATATAAAAAAACAACTTCAAGTTAAGAAATCTCGTCACCATTCATTGAAGAGTGTAGAATCGCTCGGTACAAACAGTTATCCAAAATCAAGGTTCGTGTTTGGAGTTTATTTAGAATAAAGCCGTGTAGTGTCTAAAACACTATTTTAAATATCTAATACCTGTTCTACTATTTTCTTCTATATACTGATTTGGAGTTTATTATTGTTTTTCCATATCTTTATAGTTTTCCTGAAATATCACGTTAAAGAAATCAAATATTGGTACAACAAATGGTTTACTGTGTCGATATGTAACACATAGGCCCTACTTTTCTTCGTTGGCGAGTATATTACACACTGGATGCATAGAAGCTTGCTTATAAAAAAATTTTGTTCAATTTGCAATATACTCTGCTTCTTTGGGTCCAAATAGAGTAAAACAATTAGGACGCTTATTAATCAGATAGCCCACCAAGTCTCCCGTTTATGTAATCTCAAAGTTTAATTAAATCTGTCATTAGAATTAAAGATTTAATTAGTTCATGATTAGTTAAGTGAGAAATTAGAATCTCTTATCTTCCAAGGAGAATGGCGTTGTTCTATTTGATATACTGCTCCTGACACAGAAGAGATTCTTATTGGCAATTGAAACTCGTGAATGGAGGTGCCAAGTTTCCGTTCATGTCGAACTAATTGTGTTTAGGTTCTTCTTTTTACAAACCTTGATATATAGTCTCATCTCATCTCGAACGAGTAGTTTTCAGACACACATTCGAAGCGTCGTCGGCTTCTAATTCTTTCGATGTGAGCTCTTTACAGAACCACATTACAATCTTCTCTCTCTCAGATAAACTTTCAAAATAATTTACCACAATATTTAATTTTTAAAGGCCATTTTGTAGGAATCTGTATGAATCTTACTAGGAAGCTTCGCAAACGCTTTTTTAGTCGCGTTGATGGATGAGCTTTTTTGTAAGTTTTTAGTTTGAGTGGGATCTCGTTATTTATCGTGCTTTTTGAACGCATTGTAGGTGATTGTTGTCAAGTTTCTAGTGTTACTTCTTAATTGTTAATAAATACCTCAAAAAACTTAATTTAAAACCTTTATTTATATGGTTTCTGGATAATTTTTGCAACTTTTTCTTTTAAAAAGCAATACATCATCATTACCTTAATGTCCATGTGAAATATGAACGTTGTAGCCCCACCTGTTTGGTCAGAATCGGCCCAAATGTCACGAAAATATCGCACTAATCATCAAGATCGCATATGCCGTTTGCCCGGTAGCGTGCGAACAAACAGACAGAAAAACTAACAAAAAACAAAACACCCGAGCTATTTTTCTTGGGGTAACGTAAGTGAAAAAAAAACAAAAAACAGAAAGTCAAATTGAAGTCTTCGCTTCGCTCATCCAATTACATAAATTTATGTTCTATCAAAAAGTGGCAATGGTGTATAGTTATTTTATACTTCTCTTTGTGGTTTTGGGGGATAGCATGCGCCAATATTTATTTTGGGGGGGATGCCTCCTCTCTCATCCCTTCGTTTCGACCACTGTTAGTATATGATGCAATGTTCTGTCTAGTTTGTCGCACCTGTAATGATGTAGATACCTATCCCACGGACACGCACTATCCGTGGTTAATATTATAATGTTTTCCTGATCTAACGCAACTTTTCGGCTCCAATTTAAAATTTATTTTGTCATTTAAATTTACGAATCTATTAATTTATTTCAGTTATAAGACCTGGTTGTTCGCAGTTGCGTCATTACATTTACGTAATATAATATCATATTAATTGATGAATACCTCAAGGCTACTTATGTTTTGAATACAATGTAACCCGACAACAATATACTATTTTTAAATAATACAGCGCGTAAGGCAAAGTTAAATTATGACTGTCCCATAAATGTACATAATTTAAGAACAAATTGCTGGTGTGCGGTAGGAGGTTCGCATTAATTTCAAGGGTAACGAGTGAGATGGTGTCACCCAGTCCGAATAATACACATAGTTTGATTCATTTGACATCATCACGAAGACCGACAATAATTCTTTAGCGCAACCCGGAACCTCCACCAAAAGTACAAGTTGTTAAAAGTTCACATATGAGTTCCTCCTACCAACAACCAAGCTTACAAGTTAAACAACTAAATATCTGGAAATAAAACCAACAAGCCTTATAACCATGCATTTACGTCATTTGAGTTTTTACTAAAAATTCAAAATACCCGGCACCTCCACCAAAAGTCTAAAAACTTAACACAATATAAAATAAATCTTTTTTTATCTCTGCAGCAAACGCTGTTGCCTTATTGATGACACAGAATACCTATAGTTCAGTCTTCAATCTAAAGGAATCCCCTCCCCTCGCGGTAGCTTGTCCACTGGGTCTTCTAGTGTGAGTGCGACGGTTGCTGCGTGCTGGTAATAGTCTTGTCCGCTGGACACACAACACCTAGTTCAGTCTTCAATCTGAAGGAATCCCCTCCCCTCGCAGTAGCTTGTCCACTGGGTCTTCTAGTGTGAGTGCGACGGTTGTTGCGTGCTGGTAATAGTCTTGTCCGCTGGACACATGGCGCCCAAGTTCAGCTTCCAGTCAACAACATCTGGCGCCGCCCAAATCTCGCGCACCTGTTTCAAGGATCAGGGTCAAATGCATAAGGTGATGTAACATTATCTCTCTTCACAAACAAACATTATGTTTTTATGGGTGGGTACCGGGGAGAACCTCTTGTATATTGACGATGATGAAGCGCTGTGATGAATGTTGATCCAACTAACGAGGAATTTAATTATTCAGAACTCTGAAACTGATATTTAATTATCATCGAGTTGACGTGTAAGATAATCAATTTGTTTCTTTAGGAGCAAGGGTGGGTAGCGTGATGGGGAACATAAATTGATCGAGTCAACAAACGTTTCCGGTAAATATGTCTATGGCAGACTGATTTGAATGTCGTTACCACGCTCGTTTGTGTGTAATCTTGACATGCACATTGTATTGTCAACTTTTTGTGATGTAAACCTACACGTGACGTACACTTTGTACACATTCTTTTATTCTTTACTGTTGACTGTTCTTTTGATGCTTTACGAAGCGAGTTTTCAAAATGTTGATATGATCTCAAAACATATATTTTATGTTTGCTGATCTATTTGTTGCCTCCCAAACTTAGTATAAAGTTCAGTGTTTGTGACAGTCTCCGACTGGTCTACTTTAGTTTGTTTCACTCCAACCTGGTGTACGGTCCAAGGTTGACTGAAGACTCTCCAAGGCTCCACCGCTTCGTGTATTTCCGCCTATCTTCGTGCCGTGACGTCGTACACAGACCACGAGACGACAGCTCGACGATTTCTTGTTCACTTGCATTGCATTCACCTGTGTGTAGTGAAGACGTGTACCCCACGTTGTCTGCATTCGTTAACAATTTTATTGGAAACAACATCTAATTCCAATAAACTTAATTTTATGTTTCTTTTAATTATAATTCTTGAATCAACTGTTACTGTTCTTGAAAATTTAAGGACCTTGATCTCACTGAAAAATAAAGCATTAAGGAAGGAATGGCAGTTAACATAATTAAAGAATGGCAGTTAACATTTAAATGTTCGTTCCTTTTACCTTCAAAATGGACTTGTGTGAATTGTATGATATTTCGTTCATCCTGCTTTAACTTTTTAAACATCACTTGATTTTCGGCTAGATATCTTCTGACATATTATTTAGTTTTTATATAGTTTTATATAGTTCATAGTTGTCTATTACAAAAATTATGTTGGGTTTCGATGCTTGCAAAGTATAATAATAATGTTTAGCTCAAAAAAGTTATTGCATATTCTAATATTGTGTCTATATTTTTATTATTTAATACAATGATTATTTATGGGTATATTGACATTGTCGCTGGGTTGGGCTCTTTTAAAAATCCCTGCCCTCCTTCGTTTTACCAATGTATAGCTACTTCCCAGAAAAGAATGTCGAATCAGTTTTGGAGCCTATTATAAGATTGAAGCGGTAAATATGCAACAGAATTGTATTTTTAAATAGTGGGTGATGTTTGTGATGCAAGTATCCCAATACAAGAAGAGTAATTATTGGTTTGAAGTGTGTGATGCTATTTGAGAGTGAGTATAGTGATTTGATATTTGGGGACAGTTAATGAGCCATGCACTAGTCAGTACTTACACCTTAGCTTAGTCCCGTGGAACCACCAGACAACTGCCTACAACATTCCGAAGTACGGAGAACATTCGACGTTTCATAGGTACTTCATTTTGTTGTTTGAAACGTATCTTTCAAATGCGCATTTTTATTCCAAATAACCACCACCACCAAGTGACTTTCACTTCACTTCATTGTTACTTCCGTAAATGCTCATGAATCAATTGTACAATGTCTTCAGCTGTATTTAGGTGGATATAAATCCAGTCAACATCGTAGGCAGTGGTTTCTGTGAGAAATACCAATGCCTGACCCCCCCCCCCCCCCATTGGGGTTCCCCAAGGGAGAGATATGTGTGCTGTTTTCGTTACTTCCACGTCGTACGTGTGAAATCGGGTCAACATTTAAGATTGAACCAGGGCAATACACCTTATGTTACGCTATATTCAGAAGGAAAAAAGCTTTCCACCACAGGTTACTAGTCCAATACTCTTGAAGGTACATAAAGAGTCGAAAAGTCATATATTTGTTAAAGTTTATGCATGGCATTTCCCAAATAGCAGTTTTAGAGTATTGTATAAACGATTGTAACGTTTCGGTTAAAAACATGCAACATTAATAATTTACAATCAACGTGCAAAAGTCACTTAAATTTAAGTTTTGAATGTGTTTACAGATATTGTGAAAATAACACTTATTTACTTATTTACAAAAATGTGGAAAACTTGTTATATTTATGTTTCCAGTTCCAAATTTATGTTCAAACTAGCCCTTGATGATTCAATATGATGTAATGACTTATTGACAGCTTGTTGTTCTAGTTATTTAAGAATACTCATTCCATGTCCACGAGATTTCCACAGATTTTGAGTGTTTAGGTAGATATTTGCTAGCGTCGACGCCGTTTCTTGTTGTACAATGTAACAAACAAGAATAAACAATAAATAATTAATTTGAAATTAACTACACTTATTTGAACACATAGTCAAAAGAGAAACGGCTTATCCGTCAAATACAAAATAACAAAACTGAATAATTTCTATGTACTTCCGGAATCACAAAATGTCCCAGTTCCTTTTCCTTAATTAAAGAATGTTATGAAATATTCTTCAGCTATGTTGTGGTTGACAGGAATTATTAGCTATATGGCCCACCGTCACCGAGTCTACTATACATTTTAACAGCAGTGGTGTGCTGTGTATGATTATATTTGACACGACCACACTTTTTTAATTAACGACAAGGAATGCTGTGTCCCATAATCCATAAAAGTGTTCAAGTTGGCTAGCTAAAACACACATTTCGTTGGCGAATTAATAAATCGCCCCGTGTGTGGTGAGGGACGTGACCACTAGATGGGGTGGGGTTCTGAACTCTCCGCCCTGGCTGCACAGTGCACACGCCGCTCAACGAGGGTTAGAGGTGAAGCTCAGTAGGCCTACTAATCATAAACCAACTTGAGATCTCTTGTTCTCGCAAGCATGATGCACATGCACTCATTGGCTCAGGACTACACGTGGACAGCTATGATAGTAATGCAAAATTTAAAATTTTTGCCGTGGGAAACCTCGGAAAAAACCTTCAGTCAGGATTGCCGGTCTCGACGGGATTCGAACCCGCGACCTCCCGAATCAGAGTCGAGCGCTTAGCGCCCGAGCCAACACTGTCGGTGATAGTAACGCAAACTTACGACGTCTTACGGGTCGTCCCAAATTATTTAAATTTGCATCGACGATAACGAACGATGACTTTATAGGCACTATATATACTAAATTATTATACGACTTAAATAAGTAGTTTAACTTAAATTACTAACGATAAATACAGTACTTAAAATTATCGGGACGCATTCAATAAAGTTTAAAAAATATTACCAATAGTTTTTATGTTTGTATAGACATACATAAATTATTATGCATGTCGTCCGAGGCTGTAATAAAAGACCGGTGACGTATGATATTGATTTGTTTCCTGGGTAGTAGTTGTCATATATACGGTGGGGGAAAAAAATGGCAATTTTACTGGAAATGCTAGTTTCAGGTTTTGCTAATGTCTCTACTTTTCTATTAATAAATATTTTTTAAATTTTAAAATTTGTTTATCATAAGCCGTACTGCTAGAATCCAATGACAGAAATTAAACCCCCTATTTTCCTTGTTGGTATGTGTTGTACGTCACATAACCCGCCATGTATACCTTCAGTCTGTATACTGCGTAGCGCTCGGCTTATTAAATCAAAATCATAAACTAAGATGCAGGAATGTGATATTGTATAGAGTTGCATGGCCCATGATGACGGAATGGCATGTTTATAATGACGGTAACGGCATTATTCTGACAAGTGACAACCGACACAGCGAACATTAATTTCATCTTTGTTCCATGCTCCACAGAGGCGCATATAATCAGGCTTTTGGGCATAATGAATATTTTTATTATCCCTGTCTTTGCTTCGCTTTGTCCTGTTTTAATGGACCTGGTCATCAAATTCAAATCACACATTATATTCTTTAAAGGATAAAACGCGAGGTATAAGGACAAAAGAAATCTCGACTTTTTCTTGAGACTGTAGGGCATAAACGTTCGTCATTGTCTTATTTCCATTAGGACAAGTCACTAGCTGGATTTATCTGACATTTGACATCCTGTTTCACCACTTGAACGTATATGTTCATATGATTAAGCATTAAAAAGGTTTGTTTTGTTGACCACTTGCTACAAATATGGCATCACGATTAATGATGATGTTTCGTTTTGAGTGAGTGAGGTATGGTCTTCTTTTCTTTCTAGGTATTGTAAGAAAAACACGTACTTTGTTCACTAATCCATTATACGCTGGGATCTTATTTTTCATCGATGTTATTCTCATTCAATCATCATCATGAAATGACCATCTTGGAAAACTATGGAGCATGAAAAAGGGCGAAACATATATAAAGTTGAAATAGAACGGACTTTTGATAATTTTTCTTTCGTATCTTAAAAACGTAATGAACATGATAATTGATTAACATTGGTGGTCCGACATTAATTAATTAGTATCTTACAAACTGGAAGAGGATAATAATGCATGAGGGCAGGATAAAATAATACCCTTTAAGATGGATGAGATTATCATAACTGATAGGTTTTAAAATAAGTTTATTTTTAAGGCTGTATGTTCTTTTTTAATATCTAATAAATTTAAAATGATGTAGGCAACAACAAAAAAACTTATGAGCAGTGATAACTCTACTGTTGAGTGCCCTAAATCAACACTAACGAATAGAACTGTACTCGAGGAGCTTTAAGTTTACCCTGCAATGAAAACTATGAGAACATTGACACCGTCCTCTTACAAAAGTTGATATATTAAAAAAAAACGAAACATTAAAACGTCTTCAATTTTGAACATTTTTAAAAGCGATTTATGCAGCTTTTATATAATATCCATGTGGCTGACCAAAATTACAACTTTCAATGCCGTTACAAAAAGATACGAAGAAAAGTTTTAAATGTTTACAATTTCCCGCATCATAGGTTGCAGGTTGTTTCTAGTCTCCTGATGCAGTTGACCGCTTCTCGTGTCTGGATCGGTGCAACAAACAGCCAGACGTGATCTAGAATGACGCAAGCTATAGAAAGTGAGAGCGGTATTCAGATCAAGTCGGTTAGTAGTGGAGTGAAGCTAGACGAGAAGGAGGATGACATCAGGTTGACTTGCGCATGCGTTGTAGTTGGTAGACCTGTGGATTAATTAATATGCCGGAAATTAAAGTTTCAGAAGCCTGCACGAGGAATCTTATCTTTGTTAGGTTTGATAACTTCATTGGTAACTAGGTGGTTTAATGGAGATTGTATTCGTACAAGCTCAACGGGGGGTTAGCTTTTATTGAAGCACTCATCTTATGTAAATGCCTGTTTTGTTTCTAGCAAATTTTTCAAACACCAATTAGTTTTAAGATGTGTCTTTTGAGAAGCATGGAAGATACGCGATATCAAGAGGTATAGAATGTGTACACGCGCGCGTATATTTATTGTGTGTTCGCCTTATTGTATGTTAGTACATTGTCTACGTCTGTTCATTTCTCGTCGTCTTGTGACGAGGAATCCCAATAGAACTTGAACTCGGCATTACGACGTGTTATAGTTTGTTTCAAAATATACTAAACGTTGTTTGAATCGGTTCCTTTTTTTAGTATTAGAATTGTAAAAAAGGAGGAAATAAGTTCAACGTTCGAGTTGCCATATTGAAATCAATTTAATTGTTTTAATTCCAAGGTTGCCACCCTCGTACAAGTACAGTTGCTTCTTGTATGTTACTAACACGTACATGTTGTTTCGTTTGTTTTTATACTCTCATTAATATTAGAGCGAACAAGAACGGGATCGAGAAGGGTACTGGTTTACCTACTAATGATCATAAACATAATTAGAATTGTCTGATTTATTAATAACTATACACAAGTCACTGTTTGCAACCTTACTGAAATGAAATGCAAGTCGTTTTCCAAAGAGCATACCTTGTAACTACAATCGGAAATAGAAATAAAGCTTTACATTCCACACAATAGAAGACCATTCTTGCACGAAGACCGTTGAAAAAAGTTATTTTTTATCGTGCATAATGGTATTCAGCGACCTGCCAGCAAGTACGTACAGCTTGTACAATTAGCGTGTGAATTTATAATGGTTGCTGTTTCGCTTGACTAGATTAATTAAACGATATGGTAGAGTTCGAGGAGCTGGGACGGACATTCGCCTTATTTGCGATACTCAGTACCTGGTCTAGCCTTATTCGATATAGCAGACTTCCCTTCTTAATTCACTTAGCTAAATAAATAGTGTGATTCATATCTGCCTGCTTAATTCCTAGAAACTAGAATTGATTTTTAGTTTGGGTATACGCTTTCATTTTAGCATGTACAAAGTTTCTATTCCGCATCGAGTTCAAATGAGAATTGTCGCCGTGAACACTGAACATTGGGTATTCTTCCACTCTAAGAATCTACGCTACATTCACCATTAGGATTTCAAATACAGTCCTAATGCAAACTACTGTGATCATATTCTACTGTTCTATTATATACACACACCTTTTCTACATTATTTATACATTGTACACATACATTTTACGTTATGCATAACACACTATAATATAAACATTTTACAAACACGTGTACCGGAGTTCCCACAACAGGGAGCGAAGCTTATCGTTATTACCCAGTACCCTAATTCGCTTATGGTGGAGATGCCGGGTTCGCGAACATCTTTAAAATATGTATGCATTTATTTTCGGATGATGAACGTTACTTTTTATCGTACGTTGCATTTTGTTACCACTCACCAATTTTGAAAACAAATCCACGACGTCAACAATTCATGATTCGTTTCTCATTCGCTATATCTTGTGTATTCCTCTGCTTTCTCGTCATGTAAATCGTCAACACCAGTCACCAATGAAGTGTGTTAACTCCTCCCCTCAGCAGATGGAGGCCTAGTTTACTAAGGGTTGGTTGTACAATCCTTTAACATTTCAGGCACGTCGGATATTGGTGAAGACCGCTCTCGTTTCACACCGAAGTGTTTTAAAAGTTTGGACTAGCACTTGGGGGAACCACGGAACGTTTGCCTGGCAGTTACCACTAATGCCTGTGCCAATACCGAGATCCCGACCATTTCATTAACAGCTAACGATAAGAGAAGCTAGAACAACCAGGCGAGATTCAATCTGCCCATGCATATCTGCTTTTATTACTAAGCGAGTCGAACCAATCTTTTATTATTATTATTGTTTCCGATTCTAGTTAAGTGTTCGTTTATTTATCTGCAGAATGCAATAATATAGCCTACGAAGAGGAACGACAAGAACGAAAGTTTTTATTGAAAATCTAATCTTCTAGTAAAAATAAGGCAATTGCGTGTGGAGACTTTGTGTATATAGAGGATTTTATACCATTCGTGCGTGTTGCGTCTTTTCGTCTACTTTTGTCAAATGCGAGCAAGCTCTGGTGAAGTTACCTTGCGATTTACGTAATTCGTTTTACTGAGGTCAAAATATCCTTGTTAAATGTGTGACCAATAATACTTTAAAATATTGGTATTAAAGGGGTATTTAACCGCTAAACTCAAAAAATATATTTCATTCAGGCTAACTAGTAATGAATTTAGCAATTAACAGAAAAAATATTGGGGCCACCATGACCTCCCAAAAAATTGTCAAACATGACATTTTTCGAGCTAGGTCCCATCGGCAAAAATCTCCCATAAGAAATAACATGGGGACGATCTTTATGCCCCGTGACCTTGGAGGATTTTGATCCAAAAAATATTGGCCATTATTGACGTACTCACAGCCTTTTCTGTAAATTCTCTTTATTTTGTTTTGTAATTTGGGCAAGTAGTTCGGTCAAAATATGCTGATTACCAAGATGGGGTGTGATTTTGGAATGCATATTTTTGCGTGTTTGAGGGTATATTTGGGCACAGTTTCAAGACACGATGTTATAAAGGGGCATTTTAGATTGGTACTATGCTCTAGTATCTATGTGGACCAAAAAAGACGCAGGTTAAAGCTGTTTTAGGAAATTTTCCAAAACACCAATTTTCGCCAATTTCTGGATCAAAAAAATTAAAAAATTCGTGTTAAATCACAGTTACAAGATATAATTTTTTAAACAGTCATTTAAGTGTAGTATTGTGCTATAGATCACGTGGTAAAAAATAATTTTTTGGGTTTTTAGCCCCTTTAAGTAACGAGACTCCCCTATTAGCATCACTTTCCTATCCGTCCAACACGTCTCGGATAAATACTGAACACGACCAACGATTGACAGTTGACACGAGTTTTGTTTTACATTTAGTTAGGATGCTACAGAATGTTTTGGTGGGGCTAGCATTTTAAAGTTATTTGCCGTACCCGGCACCTCCACCAAAAGATTCAATATACAATAAATTTGTATTTATGTGATCTTTACAATCTGACGATTAAGTAGCTTTGCTCCATATTTCGAGTATTCCCGTACCCGTGCTTGTTTATAGGTATACATGGGTGAGGGGATAGCGATGAGAATGGAATGCCGTGCCGTATAAGCTGCACATCAAGTGAGTGACGGGCTTATCAAGTTTCGAGCTGGGCAGGCCAGGTCGGTGAATGCATATTATGTTTTCTTTAAGTACTGGGTACTAGGAGTATATAAAGTGGATTGATATAATATTGTTATTTTGCAATCTTGGCAAAAAAATGCCACCGTGCATAAAAGAGCATGTGACATTCGGATGTCAATCAATGAATTCAGCACCGAAACTCAAACCCAGTTACTATTGTAATTGTATTTGTATTTATTGATATTTTCCCGCCCAAGGGGCGGGAAGGCTGATATAGGGCAACAATACTGCCCTCTGCAGCCTATACATGTACAAAGAAGTAAGTCCATGCTCTGACCATGGGGTATTTATAACTCCATGCTCTGACGGTGTTATATATTTTGAAATAAATGTGATCTGGAAATGTCGACTACGAAAATTTTACATTTCCAAACAAAGTACTGTTTCAAATGACAGTTCTTTGACAACTTCGTGGATGTTGTTATCTTACGAACCAATGTAGTTGAACCAATATCCGGCAATCGTCTTTGTATAGATTACATTTTGTTTAAGTTAAATCGAACCAGTCGCAGATTGAAGTATCTTACAAAATGGTGCCAGAGCATTTTCTGGCCTGCGTTTGAGGTCATATGTGGACTTTACCCTTTGCACTTCTAATAATTGTTAACATTTCTATTTATTTCAGTGCCATACAACTTGTTGTGGATATAATAACATTTGAGTATATGGTCAGAGGTACTTTACACGTATGTTTAAAATCTCAATTCCAACATTCCATTTGAGTAAAAATTTAGGAACATACTCTCAGAATTAGCAGAGAGACGGTTCCATCAACCTTTACTTATCAGTTGTCTATTGGTCAACGCCCAAAAAGCTTATTTCAACTTCAATTTAGAAATTTCAATTTAGCATTTAAGGTTCTGTAAGTAGATCTAATGTATTGTATCTTCATAAATGTTTTATTATTCTCACTTGACAATACTAATAGCAATATATAACTAATTCATTGGGTACGCTAAGAAACGACTATAGTGTTTATGTGGCCATTTAACCCCCAAAGATTGCAAATGCTTGATATTTAATGAGTAGAGTGCTTTTCTTTTATACTCACGATTTACGCGTACTTCTATTTAGTAGGTCTTTGCAGACATAAATTTTTCAGTACGTATATACGAAGTTTTGTAAAGAGCTTTGTGTCCAATTTGTTTTTGTCCGTCAATGCATGTTGAGAGCAAATGTAAGTTTACAAACCGTATACAATACTGGAAGCTGTCATCCACCTTCAGCATTAAATAATATTTGCAGGGAACGAGGAAATGAAATATGTGTGGTTTATTGGGTCCGGATCAGCTTTCTGTTCCGGTTTAAATTCGGCTTCCATTTTTCAAATTCAAATACCTTTTTTCATAATATTTAAAATTCTCGAAATCTCCTCTTTACTAGTTTGCAGATATGGAAGCTCCAGCGTTAAGTTATTTTGTGTTCGTCTGAATGTTTAATTTATTTGTATTATACGAAAAATAATTGGATGAAGAAAATAAAACATAAAATACATGTTCTTTTTTTACACTGCATATGCCCAAATATTTTGCATATAACCTTCCTGCGTACTGACCTGTTTATTTATTTATTTATTTATTTATTTAACGTCTATCCTATTCAATTAAAAAACTGATTTGATTTACAAAGGAGGACATCGTTTTATAGCTGCTCCATCGAAAGTTTACAGATGGTGACGTCACCGGCGGGCTAGTTCTAGCCAATCAACGAACCCTTATTTAAATTACTAATCGCTCATTGGCCCGCTCGGCCCCGCCGATACCGCCAGCATATGCATTCTTTCGATGGAGCAGCTATAGCATGGTTTTAAATGGTTTTAGTATATGTTGTGGTCAACTTGTTCTTTCAATATTTAAATCCCATCAAAATAGTGTCCATCAACAACGTATTACATGTAAAACGTAGTCAGCTTCGCAGATTGCGTCCTTGTTGTTTTAGCTATCCGCCACTGTTTATAATTACAAACCGAGATTGAAGCTTAGACACTTGACGGTTTCGAGGGACGTCTCAACCACTTTCATAAGATATTCTTTTTAGTTGCTAAACCCGAGAATAAACGCGAAATCGCTCTTATTACCGCTTATGTATTTAACAGTGTAATTATGTAAAACGTATTAGCGTAGAGAGGAGAGAGGAGAGAAGATTACTCTCAACGTCGAGCAAACACACAGGGGCGACCGGGCCGCTAAAAGGATTCGCCTTTATGAGATGCTTTTAACGTTTTATGATTCAAACTTAAAACCAATACCTTAATATAATTTACGTACTAATAATGAACTTAGTAAATTTACATTATTTGGCTCCATAAAAGTCTTGCAGTAAATGGCCCGCGTAAATGGAATAAGGTAGAGAAGTGTTGTCTTCAATAGTCTGTAACTTTTATGACCTCTTGGGCATAAAACAGCAATGAACTGGTGAAAAAAACGAGGCTGTTCTTAGTAAAAACTTTGTAGTTCAATTTTGTTCTTAGATGGCGAGTCGGGATGGGATGAGGGAGGGGGGGGGGGTAAAGGGGAGCAGGGGGAGATAAGAGAAAAGTAGTGTAATGAATACAGATCACCTGTGTGCCATCTCAGTCTTAAATACAGGGAAGGATATAAGATGGACGGGGTTCTGGAAATTGATGGAAGACGAATTATCTCATTGACAACGAAGCATATTTTATTCCATTATATATTCCCGGTGTATTACCTTGTTTCTCTAGATATTATTTACCCGTATCTAAAAATACTTCTCTGCAGAGAGGGCGAACTAATGCGACTGATAAGCCGCTCCTTAACCGTGCGAGCTTTGGTATAGCTATGTGGTATTTGTGACCTATGGATTTTAATAAAACTAGATTGGTAAAGTTTTATGCCCCGAGCAAATTAAACTCGGTAATAATTTGTTTTTCCTGAGAGAGTGGGGGGGGGGGGGGGGGTTCTGTTTTCGCTCGCGCGGCGACGTGATTCAATGTGCACGGTCACGATTATTGTTACCATTTTAATGAGATCGCATCCAGCCGGGTAAATGTTTTGTATGCATAGCTCGGGAAGCACTTGGCTTGGCTCGGATGTCGCGTTCAGCGGGAGAAGGTGATACCTGTAGAAGAGAACTATTCCTACTACTTTCCCGTTAAACAATCAAGTGGAGGCTAATAATAATCTGGGTTATGTGGACCTGTAAGCTTGTAAGCTTGTGCAGGGTCTGACTCCTGAGTTCAAACCCCGGTTCGGGCCGAGGTTTTTAACAAGTGAAATGTGTTTAAAATTAAATTTATATTAGTGGAACAGGTATATAATATACTGAAATTTACTTTAACCCGTCGTAAAATAGCAGGTGTACTTAAAAACTACTTTGGACTTGTCCTAGCAACGATAGGCTCACAATCAACTGTTTTGCTGCTTAAAATAATTGTTTCTGTGACTGTGTAGCCACTAAATGAAGATATTGTAAAATGCAATAACAATCCAGACTGCACTTAAGCCAAAGTTTTTTATTTAAAATTTATATGAACATTTAATTAAAAAGTTGCTGCATTTTCGTCGTTTCTATCTCTTTATAGTTTTTAATTTTCTTATTTGGTCTGCCCTAAATAAGAATGTGTTTTGGTTTAGTAATGCAATTTTCTCAAAGTTGTTATACAAATCGTAATCCATACATTGTTTTGGGTTGTACACAATATCAAGTTTAATGAAATTCTTTGCTTTGCTAGTTCATCCACTATAGTGGTGGTATTTTTTTTTGTTCCACAGAAGGATTTTCTATATAATCACAGTGATATACCAAATAGTTTCCAAGTTTAAGAATTTAAAATTAAATCTAGTACTACGTCTTTCTCATTCACACACGCGTTGACCAATGATAATGTATAATCATAGTTGTGACTAGTTTTCAGGCGTAAGGCGTAGTCGTAAGAATTGGATTCTGGGCAATTCGTTATGACAAGCTTACACCTTACGCCTTACGTCTTAAGACGCGTTGTGAACATACCAATTGAAACACATATACTCGACAATATAAAACATTACGACTTAAAAGACTTGCATATGCCGCCTTATGATCAATTGTGCACTGGGCCTTAATTGCAAGTCGTCGATTACATGAATGCAGTTGGATTACCTGAACTACTCAAAGCGATAGTGTTGACAATCTAGAACCCGTCATCAACATGATTAATGTTGTCATCCGCTCGACGAATCCAGTTATTCTGCCATTCATCATCATCTCTTCATGTTCAATGTTGTACCTCTTCCGTCTCTCTCTCTCTTATTCTCTCGTTCTCTGTGCTGCTTTAATATCAATCTCTTTTTCATATTTTCTTTCTTTTTTATTCACTAAGATTTATAACCCGTGCCAAAATGAGCCTTTTATATTATGACAGAATATGCTCGGAATATATCTTCCAGCAAACAGCGTTGGCTGAGTATTGTGCGACCAGGGGTGGGTACGACGGTCGATCGCCGAGCTAAACGTGTCTCTCGCTGGAAGGTCGATCACAAGTAGAAATAATTGTTTTTGTTCAAGTTTTCATTGATCGAATTCGATCCCAGATAAATATCGATTGGAATTTTAATTTTAACATTTAGCATTTTTATTGCATTTTCGCTTGGACTTAATGGGTTATTATGCTGTAAAGGTATTAATACATTATTTTTTTAACAATTAACAACACATACAATGCTAAACTAAAACCTTTTTTTTTGTAAAATGAGCATTTCGTAGCATTTTCAAAAAAAGTTCACGTGAACCTGTTTTTTTTTTGTAAAATTAGTATATTTCGTAACGCTTTAAAAAAATTGGTTAATGTATTTTGCAACAGTACCATAAACGCTAATTTACGTTCCACTCCTCGTCATAAGTTATGTAAAGATTGAGCCTTGAGTTCTATTAATTCTGGTTTATTCCAAAGAAAGACAAAAAGAACCATTACCGTGACTGGTTACTGAGAATCTTTGGGTTTTATAGTTGTCCGTGCTGTTAAAATCATTAGAGGGATCGTCCTGACATAAGCGATCATCACGAATCAACATAACTTGACAATTATAGTTGATTGCACAAAGTCATGGTAACTAGAGGATGGTATTATTGCTCTAGATGTCATGTATTGAATTGGTCTCTCATTAATATCGCCCACTCATTAAGGAGAAGACGTCATCCATATTTAATGATATGCATGTATACTTGGCAGGACATAACGACACATCTCTTGCAGTATGAAGCAAATTAAAATGTCTGTGTATGGTGTTTGGAACGGTTTTAAACTCGTTCTTAAAAATCCTAAAAATCCTGTTTTCGAAGGTTTACAACGTTGATAAAATGTGCTTCAACGTCAATGCAGTTTGTTACAACCGCTCTCATATTCTAGATGAGTTGTTGCCGCCAACAAGTTGTTTGGACACTCAGTGGTTTGCTCCCGCATAAAACACTTGTTGGAACAAATGCTATTTTAGTTTATTTGCGTTTATAGCTTTAGCTTGTGGTAACGAGAAACGTTTTCCTGAACTCCCGACTTGCTGTTAGTTTTGCAATATTTTTCTTTTTGTATTTGTTTGGATGCCATCGAAAAACTGTTGTTTCTTTTTGTTTTTTCAACAAATCAAAAACATGAATGCCAGAGCTTTTGTTTATGTTGAATATTAACGGATTTTTTATTCATAAAACTTTTCTTTTTTGAATAGTTGATTCTGTATAATAAAACGCGCGTAATAATTCAGCCACCAAACCAGTCCAATTTATGGTCATAATCAAGTCTAATGTTTGCTCCAGCAGTACAAACCGAACACGATCATGGAAGACCTTTCTTACAGTACTGTTGCGATCCATGGACCCGGGTTCGATCACCGTTTACAGACAGTACCGTTGCGATCCATGGACCAGGGTTCGATCACCGTGTACAGACAGTACCGTTGCGATCATAAGACCAGGGTTCGATCCCGTGTACAGACAGTACCGGTAAGCCGCCGTATTGGTTTTGCTGTAGGTTTCTTTTGTTCCAGGAATTCCTGTTTTTAAAACTTTTAATGTTATTTCACCATACTATGTAATTATCTCAATAATTTTTTTTATTATTATTATTATTATTATTATTATTATTATTATTATTATTATTATTATTATTTAAAAAAAAAGTAACAACTTGTGGCTACCGTTTGTCCGTACTTTAGTTCAACCAAAGTATATCGCTACTTTACTATTACACTTAACACAGCATGATCCATTTGATCGGCCGTTATGTCATCGATAATGGACCAGTTTCCACGGGAAAGTGGAGGTGAAAGTGATTTTTTCTTTTGTCATAAGAGTTAGTATTTCTTGATAAATGAGAATTGACCGAGAAAGTGTTACGCACGAAATGTTTACAACTTGTTTTTTATGGTCTTGGAAGTTTGACCAAAAACTTTTATTTATGTTTGCCGTTATAACCGAAGTTAACTGTTTGTTCCTGTAATCTTGCAATTTCATTTAATGGCCTATATTTTAAGATGTCTATGTCTATCGACCGTAGCGAGTTGTCCGACTTGCGGTTACCTCGAGTGGCTGGCAAAGCATGCAATAATGCATTACATTGCACCAGGTTGCTGCACCTTGCGGTACTGATGCCTCGCTCGCTCGTACCTCCAAGCACCCAGACAAAACGGAAGAGTCACAAGCTAACAAAGGTGTTTACATTATAATTGTGTTAGTACCTTCGTTAATTTGCTTTTAGCAATTCAAGCACTGTGAAAATAATTATAACAATAAAACAGTTGAAGCTTCTAGCTGGGTAATTGATAATAAAAATATCTACAAGGGAAATTTCAACATAATTAACAGACTGCCGAGGATAACTATTTATTTACTTACACAAACGATCGTGGTCTACAGGCTTCACGAACTACATGTTTCAAATTAGATTTTAGTGATTCAATACGCGTCTCAGTTACACTCGTATTCAAATGTAACTAGAACCACCAAAGAAACCTTGCTACTTTTTTAAAATGAGAAACATACGTCTTCTATAATTCATTTTTACTCTGGCAATTTAATAAATTTTGAAATAAATCGTGGTCTTCATTCTCGTCTAAATTGTTCTCGCGATTATTTCGACCGTTGTATCTAAATCTTGCATATAAACTTGCGAGGTTGAAAAGTAATCAACACAACTGTGCTCTTGTAAAGATAGATTGGCCTAGGATGTTCGTATTCCCGCCCAGTGTTGCAGAATAACATTACATTGTAAGGAGAACTGATTGAGAATAACGATATGAAGGAGCCATTCGGGCCCGATAATAGTACTCATGTGTTCTTGTCCATTAGCTGGTGTCTGAGTACAAGTTTATGTCTTCATTAGTGTTCCGCGTGAGGAATCCACTGCACTGCACTCGACCAACTCATTGCATTAAACATTCAGCACAAGGCACGTAATTACTTGCCTGCATGGGAGATGCTGCTGCTCACGTGAAGTTGCTTGCTTCGACACATCGCTGATAGGGTGAAACAAATCCATTATGCGAGTTGACTACAACAGAGTTGGGGACATGACAAACAATCTGTTCTCTCTCTCTCTCTTTGCAATATGCGCATCGCAGAACGATTTTCTCCTGTTTTGTGGAAAACTAAAAAATACATTTGGAACTTTTTGAAAACAGTGTTCAAACCTTTTTTTAAGCATTTTTTTGTGAAAATTCTGAATTTATTTGAATGTGAACTTTTATTGGTATTTACGTTCAGCGCGGACACCACGTAAAGTTTGCTTTTGAAATGTTCATTGCCGGATTTTATTCTTTATTCTATGAGTTTTATTACCTATAGCTATACATTTCATATGCATTGTGATTTACGTAATTATTTTTTCAATATTTTATAGTTTCTAAATATTGTGCAGAAGTGGCAGTAGGAGCCTACCGTAATTTTAACACTGACAGTATAATGGTTAATAACATATTATTTCGACCTTACGTAGAGCTGCGGAATCAACATGTCTAAAAAAAGCAAAACTTTCACAGCTGATTCAAAAGGGTCAAGTTGCTAGCGGTGAAATAAGCCGTGATGATTTTATGAATATTTCACTAGGTATAGTTAAGTTAGTTATATGGAAGTCAAGTCTAACCGCTGGCTAAACCGTTTCCCCTCAAACTCACCAGTGTATATAGCCTATACTCTTGCGCTGCGTTGCCAGTCTATAAATGGTGTTGATTTACAATCTCGTTTCCTTTATCATAACATTCTTATTTCACTTACATTAGAGTCAAAACTTCGTGAGGAAATTTACACCTATAACACATTATTCATCATAATCATAATCAAACATAAAGTGCACGAGTCACAGCTATTTATTGCCAATTAGTGTCATATTACTTAAACGTCTAGGTAGCCTATGATTAGCTCTTGAAGATTACCAATAAAAAGAGAAGCAAAACACTTAGCGGGAAACAAATCGTCTAGTTGTCATAATTTTGCCTCCAATTATACGCGCCACAAAACTCTGATTTTACTGTTTAAGTTTTCATTTGCTACAACAAATTTGCTCACTCGCCTCACTCAGTCTATAGTGGTCTACTTTTACAACATTTCAATCTCTTTACCAGCGGGTTTAGAATTAAGCCCTGCTTATTTTCTTATTAAAAGCTAAATAACGTGGCTTAGCCTGTTCGCTTGCTACACAATATTCCAATCAACCTTCGTCTTTGATTTTCATTCGCTCTCTCACAAAGTACCTACTATTGTGTGCATGGGCACGAGTCTTTTGTGTTAACATTTTACATTGACATTAATGAAAGAGAGAAGGAACGCGGCGACGAGCCATGTTTGGCCAAATTGTTTTCCTTAAAGCTAAAACACGCTTTTATGCACATTTTTATTAGCAATCTAGGTTTTAATTAAGAAGATGAAGCTTGATCTCCTCTTTTACTATTTTCTCATAATGGCCTTTGAACTTGCAACAAACAGCCACATCTTAGAGGAAAACGCCTGGCACTTTGTATTGTTGTTCGTCTAGCCTGCACTACATACAAAATAAATAAGTCTGTGGAGGCAAATTAAAGGTGCTATTCCGAGTGCCTAAAGTTAGCTCATAATATTTACCCCCGGTAAATTGTGTCTCGTGTTACCTTATCACCACCTCTAAAACACTTCATTCTTGCTCGAATATATATTTATTTCGAAACAGAATCACTCTTTTTTTAAGATTGTTTATTTTTTTTGTTTGTTTGGATGATCGAGCTAAGAACACTTTAACATCAGTTATGTACAACAATACTAAGCTAAACGGCGATCAAATCAAATTCTGATCCATAAATTGTATATTATTCTACTTAGATAAAAATGTAAATAACAATTTTTTTTATCCGTGAATGTAATGAATGCTTTTCACTTTTCAACATAATTATGTTAGGCTACATCCACTCTTTATTTATTTTTTATTTATGCCTTGATCGTTCCTTTTCCGTTATGAGTAGTAACAGGAGCTGGTATGAAAACACTTAAAGAACATTTTCGATTGTCATCTTGGAAAACAAGGCATTTACATACACTGTAACATACCTAGCAACTTATTATGTGGCGTGCTGAGGACAAGATCGCAGAGCTCTTCATCGCATACCTGACGATTACAAACATGTTATATGCATTTTATGAACCTTTGTCCGACCTCCGTGGCATCGTTACCCTGTGACACCAATGGCATGGCAATAGTTAAATAGGTAACCACGTGTAATAATTAAATATGTGGGTATTTGTTTGTTCCATTACTAAGTGGCACTTTAGAAAACTATGTACACCCTCGACCAGAAGTAAATCAAGGGCTGGGTGTAGTAGATACAGCTATAGCTGCTCCATCGAAAGAATGCAGATGCTAGCGGTATCGGCGGGGCCGAGCGGGCCAATGAGCGAGTAGTACTTTAAATTGGGGGTCGCTGATTGGCTAGAACTAGCCCGCCGGTGACGTCACCATCTGCAAACTTTCGATGGAGCAGCAGATAGAACCCTTAAATTCCTTATAAAATAACATAACATGACTTCATTAATTAGAACACCCAATAACTGATTGGCACTAATATTTATTCTTCTTTTATTATAACTCTTTTAAACTGTAATTGAAAATCAACTAATTTCTTCTGTTGTTATTTTGTTGCCCTCCTTTGTAAGTCAATTTTCATAATTGAATAAGATAGGTACGTTAATTCATCAAATAAATAAATAAATCCTAGCATGAAAGTTTTATAGACGAACCGCGACTAGCGTAGACCCAACACCTTGATTCTTCTACGCCCATGAACTGACTCGAGCGTTTTATTTTGTTTCCCCCATGATGCAACTATAGGTTTTCGCCAAATTATCTTCATTTGCTCGTCGAGTCTCGTTTAGAGAGGCTTCGGTTATCGACGAGTCAAGTATTGGCTGTTGCTAAGCTTCGTTTCAAAGCCCCCTCGCACAGGGTATGCAAAGAAACCGCTTTTAGATGTTGATCCCTGAACGCCTGAATATATTTTGAACAAATCAAAATCGAAAAATATCGGGCATCGACTCGCTCCACTTTTCACAACTTTAGAGAATTTCCTTTCGGTCTTAAATGAAATATTCCTTCATTTATATTCATCGTGGGTATTTACTAAATTCACTAAAGTTCCTTGAGTACAGTTTGTATTCAAAATTACCTTATGCTTTGTAAGGGATAACATAATTTCCCATTGTTTATACGTTTCGTAAGTCTGAAGATAATGTGAATGGATTGTTCTTGTGCTGTAACATAATTAGAACAGTCATGCATATTCAAACTCATTCTCTAGTTAGTGTTTGATGTAGACGGTCTTGGACGGAGTAGATCGATAACATGCATTTGACCTGACCATCCTACCAATTGTATTCGTATTGCCTTACAAAGGCACAAAACTCAGCACGAGTTTTGTCTTCAACATAAATACTCGGTTTGGCAATGGAATATTTACCTCTGTGTCTGTGACCACGTACAACGGTCAATCAATATGGGGGAAATAAAACCATTAGGTCTCAATGATCAATGGTTTAATCATGGCTAGTTTGGCGAAAGCCATAAAAAGTGGTCATTCTAGCTAATGAAGTGCTTCTTGACAACTGGGATTTTGTGTTGTGATCACTATTTGAAAATAAAGATATCCGACCAATGGTGAGGAATTTTAACTCTCTGTTTGGTATTTTCAGCACAGTTTCTAAAAAAGTAAACTTGCATGATTTTGTTCGAATCTGAAACATAGGCAATGTCTGTAGAGGAACCCGGGACAATTAAGACACCCTCACAAGCCAAATTAATACACAGAGAAGCTTCGTTTCTTTATCTCTAACAAAACGATCCCACAACTCTCATTACACATTATCTATAATCTATAATCTATAACAGGTCTTTGGCTGATTATCGCTCACTCGTCGATTGCGTCGGGGTCTACATGGTTGGCTTGGTCGCTTTGGTTTACTGTCCCCCACTGAAAATCAGTTATATGACTGAGTGGGTAGACTCGCAATACGAATTTATATTTGTATGTATTTATCTACACGACGAGTATGTACGTACAGTTTGATTCCTAAGTCACGATATCACTCCCATTCGAAGGTTGACTTTCTGACAATCCTGCTGTATGCAGTGAAGAGGCTCTCAGTCTTGCAGGTGTGAGCAACTTTGTGTTCATTTCTGCGCAATGTACAATATCCGCACATAGTTTTTCTAAAAAAACTCGACGTGTCCCTACACCTCTCCCTCCTCCCACGCCGTTTTAAACAACATACATTACCAATGATTGCTGCCGTTTATTTTACCACACATTTATAGAAATCAGTATCTTGGACGTGTTTAAGAGTGTTTTTTTTTTTTAAATTCAAGAGTGTACAAATTGTGTGAACTGTATAGATTAATTTTTTTGTTACTTTGGATATAATTTGTAAATTTTATGTCGATTGTAAAAAAATCTTTGTAAGCATATGTCAATATCTTATAAATGGAAAAACTGTTATTATAATTATCTCGCCTTTATTCTCAACAGAAACATACATTTCAACCAGTGCGAATATGATAGTACAAAGATAAACATGAAAATACTTGCAGAAAAATTACAGAACATATTATTGATTAAAATATATGTTTGTATAACTGTGTGTGTACGTGTACGTGTACGTGCATGTGCATGTCGTGTGGGTGTGCGTGTGGGTGTGCATGTGTGTGGTCTGTCTGCGGAGTGTATGTGCGGTTACTGGCCTACAGTGTTGTTTAGTTCTGTTTTGTACGATGCTAAGTTAAGGAAAAATATATCTAAGTTACAGTTCAGTTTAGTTATTTTGTTATAAGTAGATTGCAATCTATTTAAACATGCAAATTTGCATATGTCGATTCTGGGTTTTGCAGTGTGAAATATGTTAGTGCTTCTTGTTGCCCGTTGAGGAACATGCAAATCCAGTTTACCAAGCAGTGAAGAGTCAAATAATATGATTCGTAACCTTGTACAGGTATAACATATATCTGCTAATTTTTCGTCTACTAGCGAGCATTTTGAAAAAGTTTGTTTGACTAGTACCTACATTCGGTAATCACTCTTATGAAATTCAATTCTAGATTTTAGACACTGAAGTTAAATAAATCTTTGCTGAACATCTCAGACCATAGATACTACTATACCATCGATTTTAGTGGAGTGATAAGGGTTCCAAACCAAAGTTGCATATTCAACTTGAGGCCGAACGATTCCGACATAGAGCATTCAATGTAAGCTAAGCTGGTTTCGAAATGTTAATGTTTTGAAGAACAAAGCTACAGTTTCATATTTCTCGATTTGTTTAGTCGAGAAACACTCCCGTAGGTGCAATTTTTATTATTTACTACAATTCCGAAATTAAAAAAGTCACCCCAACCTGGAATGTGGAGATCCGAGGTTCGATTCCCGGTTGGGGCGGACTTTTTTAATTTCTGAATTGTAGTAAATAATTACATTTCTTATCTTTTGGCATTTCTAATAGAAATTACAGTCACCTCCATTTCTGAATATTTTATCCCCTAATTCCCTTACAATTATTGTGTGTGTTATTGTTGCATTTATTCCCGAACGTTGCCATCTAAACAATCTACTCATCTCGACATAATTACATTTTAATAACATCACACAATTAATACAGTCCATAACATTTGTTAAACGACTAATTGACTTTGTCTGTCTTTGCTAGCAACTTTCATGCTCGTCTTCAGAATCGCAACCTCTCCCAAGCACTTCCGCCCGTTCCAATATCATATAATATAACACGTCTTAAAAGAGCAAACATTCTTTGCGATTGAGGTGCTATAAGTTACACTGTGCTTCGTGTCCGTCAATCTTTAACAACGATGTGAAAGTGAGCGCATTGTGTATTCTCTACGTCGTGCTGTGCCGCCCCTGCCTGGCGCGGGTTAGGGTATAAACCCCTATCCGATCAGATCCGGGGACGATCCTCCTCATCGTCTCGCCCGAGGTCTTCCTCGCACCTAATTCAACCACCTGTAGCACCCACCACCCTCACCTCGCATCGCCCCGGCCGAACCTTGTCCTGGGGGTCACATTGTTTGATCACGAACAAGAGATTTCAATATGAAAATTGGATTTTTCGATTGATTCATAATTAGACTGACAGAGAAAACCAGCTGCGTTGATTTAAAACTTAATCGAAATTTAGATTAAAAATGCAAATTTTAAACCGCAGGTTGGAGTTGTTAAACTAATTGACTACACCCGCAAAAAATATCGATTTTAGAATATCTAGCGATTAAGTTCCATCTAGATAGGCGTACGCATCGTAGTCGTATTACATTTCACTTTCATCGTAGGCTTGGTCAATAAATAATCGTTCTACGTTATTTGAATGCGCAACTTATTGTGATCTGTGCGGAATGCACGGTGCATTGGTCGTGTGCCCATGCAACTCTTCCGCCTTTCACATTTTCGCATGATCGATATGTTCGTCCGTGGTCACGATCCGTCAGCTGAGTCTGAGTTGAAGCCTCCCCGAGTACACGTCGACACATGACAGACGTCGTCTCGGTGACGTGCCCACCTAGCCTCCCTCCTTATCTGTCACCATCTGTCTGCGGGACACAAAATACCGACCATCTTCTTTTTGTACACTCCGAATTTGGTTCTTCTTCTTGGTTGGATCTTGCGGGGCGGGCGGGGTGGCCCTCTGTGCCCGCAATGATAAATCCGGTTAAAACTTTGACTGCTGTCATATGGTATTGTGTACAATAGACGGGTGAAAGGTGACATGTCCTATTAATAATACCCTTCCTAGCTGCAACGACTTTGTAACCAACATCACTCTGTATACGATCGTTTTATACTTTACTCGGGTTACATCTCTTTCACGCCCAACTATAGAATGTTCGGGAGAATTCTGCACCCATCATACCTTTAGCATAATGAACACTCATGCATTTTACTGTTTAAGTTATATGCATCATAAAAAGATGTAGGCCTCGTTCTGCCAATATCGGAATTTGGAGTAGCTTTATTTTTATGGCAAAAGGAATAGAAATTTTTAAAGATCTATTTGAACGTGTTTTGGACAGCAGTGTACCGCTCTGCTCCGTGTTTTGTGTTGCTCGCGAAATTTCGATTTCCCGGAATGGCGTCGTAAAGAAGGTTATATTGCTGGGTGGGGAGGGAGTGGAAGTTACGTGCAAGGAGGAGCGATGAACAAGAGAACAAGAGAGGACAGAGAATATATTGATATATAAAAAAAGATATCGAAGATATTCGAAGAATCGAAACTAGTATATTTTCTACGTGTATATAGCACGCTGTTATTTGCGGCGTTTATCGCGGGTGGGGGCCATTTTCTTGCCGGACGCCAATCAGCCTGCCATTCAGATGCAACGCACACGTCGTCGCTCGCCAGTCCGTACGACTAACTCTTGATTAAGATATTCCAACATTCACTCTGTCCTTCCGTGGAAAAGGATTGGTATGTCAAGAATTTGATTGGATTTTTTATCCATCTCTAGTATGGTCAACCAAACGAACGCCCCTATCTTACCTTGATTTAATTAAAATGGAAATGAAAAACTTGGTTAAAACACGGTTCCACTTATTCGAATGAAAATGGAGGTACTTAATTTGTCTGTTCCATAGCTTTAGTTAAGATTAGTACTTAATACCAGTTAATGCAAACATATGTTCACTATTGTACACTCTACTTGGAATGGTTCTCATATTTAATGTCAAAGAAGCAGTACTTTTTTTTGTGCCATAATTTCACTATGCTTATTTAAAAATCAAATGTGAGTACCGGGAGCTTTGTTAAAACATGCTTTGGTATTCAATGCGATGGGTGGTAGGTATAACTGATATTAAAAAAAACTCTTTTGAGGGATTCGAGCCCACTGTTTTAGTGATACGCTTATGCACCAACCACCCTAACCGTTCAAGTCACAGCTGACTGTGTTACTGCAAAAAAAACTTACCAACTTCTGTGTTGCTATATATTATATTCATAGTATATTTTGTCCACAATATTATAGTTTTGAGTTAACTACTTGACTCGTTAATTATGCAGGAAATGGACGAAAATATAGCTTGATTAATACAAAACGATGTTCTGCGTGCCAGAGTTGAACGAAACTAACGCGCCCAAACACTCGCCCCTGGCGATGCTAATACTCTGTGGTTAACTTCAATCAAACCTTTGTAGGGTTTTTTCTGGAGTATTCATATTCTAACGGTATAATATACTTTGAATGATATGTACTCTTTCTATTTAATTTCTCAAAAAAAATAATACCGATAAATAAGATTCTCTAATTAAAAAAAAAACTGCATTAAAAAAAGATTAGCCATGCTATCAACGTCGGGTTGGGCTTGTTGTTACCAGTGCGTCTAAGAAAGAAAACATTTCCATATGGTTGCCCGCTGTAGGGTACATATGAGTTTTACCCTTCGTGACCCACCTGCAGATCCATGACTGCTAATTAGCTAGTTAATGAGAGTGTAAGGGTAGGTTTGAAGGGAATATCCGAGGGCTGTTCCAGAGGACTCAATCCATCCATTGCATCGCATTAACCCCTAGAGAAAATACCTTGACAAAAACTTTCTGGTGTCGGATATCGAATAATACGTGACCTCCCGAATCAGAGTTTCACGCTTTACGTATGAGCTACCTCTGATGGCAAACATTTTTGATGACTTTAAAGAGTTTTTATTTTTTTCCTCTGCAAAGCTTCTGTTTATTGCTGAATTTGCATTTATTTTGTCACTTTGGCAAAATGCTTTACGTGCGAAACGTTGAAAAATAATTAATCTAAAATAAATTTAAATTCGTACCATGTAATGGAGACAGACCCAGTTCATGTCGTGCACCATCTCAACCAGTGTCATTAGTTTAAGAAACAATGGAGGTGCCGACCCAAATACTAGATACTTTCAGTTTCACATAATGCCAATATAAATTGCGGTTGAACCTCTGGAGGAGGTTGGAGGGTGGAGCACCCCACGGAGCCCAGAGAGACCTTGACTGGGGTGCAAGAAGCGGCAACAGGTGCTGAGGGCCGTGCCAACCAACACCTGACGCCTCGGCCCGGGGGGACGTCACGTCTCCAGCACCTGTCGTCGCTCTAATGACTCCCTCCCTTGTAAGGTCCCCGGTCTCGCGTGCCTCAGTTGTGGAGAGCAACTAGTGGCCAACAGTGTTCGTTTGTTCGCTCAGTGCATCCTCTCTTTGCCTCCAGGGACCAAAACAAACGCCGCGAGGACGAGGACATACACGTGACGTCACTGGTGAGTATTCACATTCAGAGTATACACCGAGTTAATTGTTTAATGCACTTTTAATTTAGGTGGGTTGATAGATAAATGGTGCACAGCAATTATCTCGAGAGCCATTAAACGTGTGCTGGTAAATACATGTTTGTGGGCGCGCACGTGACCAGAATACAGACGGACTCACCGATCCTTACTCTGGTTTATGAAGCTGAGAGATTCTCGAACTGGGAATGTTTTATGAAGTTTGGATGATCTCGATCATCATCGTCATCCTAATGATGATATAATGCAATTTAACGTATCGGAAGAACATTCATCACTGGCCGTGCAGCGAGGACCGATTTCTTCTGGTATTAGCTCGCTGATGAATGATGGCTCGACTCGAATGCGGCACCATAAATGGCGAACCACACGGAATTCTTTGACCAATCTCTTTAGTATTTTGTTTTTGTATGCCCAGTGTTCTATGTGCGTACGTGCCGAGCTGGATAACTGATTCTTTTTGTTCGAGGTTTGAATGCCGATGAGTTGATGACAAGATTAAGTTACAAATCGTTCGGTTTCGATATGAATTGCTAATTTGGTTAGTCTGCTAGCATATTTCTCTAAAAGAGATACGCGATTAGAATTTTTAAGCATCGTCAAACAATCAATACGCGGAGTTTTCAATTTGAGTGCGTTCTCAATCCCCTCCTGGTGCCTGCCGCGCTTGCTTGATTGTTCAATGGCGATGCTGGATGGGGTACGAGTACGACTAGCTCAGCTCAGCGACAATCAGACTAATGGCATTAGGGTGCAAGTCTACATACACGGGTAGCTTATGTAGTTTTCAGATTAAACTGTCGACAGTATCAACGTATAGACTAATACGACGCGTGCACGTTGCTATGTGTAGCTGTAACTCCCCAACATTTCTCCTAATCAACTAATGGTTAAGACCTGAAGCTAGCATGTATGAAAATGTATTATAAATAACATTTTACAACTAATTAGACTTTAAGCTTTTGTATGAGATAAGTCGCATTTTCATTGGAGGTACAAAACGAGCGCTAAAACTTAATCTGTAATCTTTCGTACATAGAGCTTATACAGGTTACAGCACAACAAAAACGACCACTCACTCACTCTCCTTATAATACCGTTGTGGATATTTACTACAACTTATACCATCTCATATACGTCTCTTCAAGACAATGCTATTTATGATTCAAATAATCATTCAAATCTTTTTATTTCAAGCTCTCTTGTCAGCTTATAAGTATACCTTTGGTATACATTCCATGTAATATTTGCAGTTTATTCATTTTATCATTAAAATATTTACAAATTATCTAGTAGAGTTAAACCTTAAACAAGCAATTGAATTGTTTAAATTTTCTTCTTTTTTCAAATATTCCCTTAGCCGAAATGATGTAATTCTTTGGATTGTGCATGTATATTAGACACGTTCTACTGTAGGCCCTACATCATTGCTGTTTTCTGTGCCATCAGCTAATCACAATATCATATCAATTAGTATATATTATATACATATTGCTTTATATCAAACTTTTCTTTCTTCTTTATGACTACTATTATTTTGCATCTACTCTACTTTAACAAACACTGTAATATATATCATTATTATTATCATCACTTTTATTATTATTTAATATAGACTATTCACTTTCTCTGCAAAGAGATACTTGTACACTGTACTAGTCTTAAGTGAATAAAATATCTATCTATCTATCTATCTATCTATCTATCTATCTATCTATCTATCTATCTATCTATCTATCTATCTATCTATCTATCTATCTATCTATCTATCTATCTATCTATCTATCTATCTATCTATCTATCTATCTATCTATCTATCTATCTATCTATCTATCTATCTATCTATCTATCTATCAATATCAATGGAGGCCTACTATCGTATACAACAACAACAACAACAACAACAACAACAACAATAACTCCCCTTTCTCGCCCATATCCTGCCTACTTACTTGTAGTGACGCCTTCAGTCTTGTTTTAGTAAAATTAGCGTTGCGTTCCTGCATGCTTCATACATAATTTCCTGTTATTATCCACAATCATTCTTGCCATCTTATTTCTAGTGCTATTGCAAACTCACAAGTTATTATATATCTTCGGCACTCTCTCACACATACCCGTACCATGCAAGTTCAAAATGCTTGGCTTCTTACCTGCAATATACGATTTAAGTTAATATTTTGCACGGTGTCCTTGTACACAAATGTACACACCATAACCCAGTTTGTCACACAACGACATAATATGTCCTACACGTAAGTAATATCAACCCTGTCAAACGTTTGTACTAGTCACAGCTTGGTAATCTTTAGGTTTATAATAACTTTAAATCTGTAAATACCTGTGTTGGTATAAGTGAGGTGATTCGCTTGTTGTCTCTTCCATAGGCTTTCATTAAAGTGTTAATGCCTTGTGGTGTTGATGGTCACTTTGGCAATTCTTATGGATGTCTCACGCCTTCATGTTTATACATCGTACGCCTATTAAAGATTACCACGATAAAAATGTTTCCTCGAAAGAGGCGTGACCAGGAAGTTATCGTGGTTTGGGGGAACTTGATGGGGGAGCTCAGAGGGTGTCGGTCTCGCGCCAAACCGGAACTAGGGAACTTGTTAAACACATTTTAGTTAATTTGTCTTGGATGATATGATTCGTGTGGTGCCTATCAGTCACTTTTCAACAGTACCGTTTTCTGCATGAGGGGAATGGGCATTGTTCAGCCTTCAGACTGTAAATATGCATTAATTTCTTCAATCACTCATTACTAAATACATGAGAATCTATATTCAAGTATTATGTCATAAAGGTATTTATTTTATTACTAGGAAAACGCTTAAGTCCCGCCGCGTTGATGGATGAGCGTAATTTTTTTTAAACGAAAGAAGCGTAAAATTGCGATTTTTTTAATAGATCATTTTTCGATTACGCTCAAATTTCACACGAATATATTAATTCATAAAATTAAAGTTCTGTGAAAAAATCATTACAATCGGATAAAGCATGTAGGTTTTATTCGTCGAAGAAATGTTAAAAATTAAAAAAAAATCGTAAAATTGCGATTATCATGAGAAATGATTTTTCGATTGCGCTCAAATTTCACAACGAATATAATAACTCATAAAATTATGGTTCTGTGAAAACATCAATACAATCGGATAAAGCATATTGTTATAAGTCGAAGAATGTTTTAAAATTTAAAAATCGTAAAATTGCGATTTTCATAAGAAATAATTTTTCGATTGCGCCCAAATTTCACAGGAATATATTAATTTATAAAATTTAGGTTCTGTGAAAAAATTTTACAATCGGATAAAGCATGTAGGTGTTAGCAATTCAAAGAAATTTAAAAAATCGAAAAAATCGTAAAATTGCGATTTTCATGAGAAATAATTTTTCGATCGATTTTTCCCCCGTGCAGTTCTTCGTTCAGAGATTTCATAGACCTCCATAAAATTTCATCGCAATTGGAGTATTGGTTTAGCCGGAATCGTGTTCACAGACACACAAAAAGAAGAAGAAAAAAAAAACATTCCGGATTTTTTTCTCCAGTGTAGTGAAATGGAATCTTCGTTACGCTCGCTTCGCTCATCCAATTAGTCCAAATTAGATTTAGAGTTAATTTGTTGAAATTTTGATGATTATTTAGTGTTAATTGCTTAAATATATAGCACTTTTGCAAGTGTGCGTTACAAATGTGCTAAAAATACCCTAATAAAGAATTTTAGGCATAAATACAAAACTATTCCTGAAAATAAAATTTTTAATAATTTGATTCATTTTTGATTAAAATAAAGTGTTTATTATTCATTTATTCATTTTTTTATTTATTTATTTATTTATTTATTTATTTATTTATTTATTTATTTATGTATTTATTTCTTTATTTATTAATTTTATTTATTTATTTATTTGTACTTCTATCAAATTAATGTTTTTATACCCATTGGTAAATAATTGCTATAATTAATGCTATTTTTTAATGAAATAATGCTATAAAATACCAAATTAGTGTTATTTTCACGGTGCCCTAGTTGTATGTAAACTTACTAGGAAAACGCTTAAGTCCCGCCGCGTTGTTGGATGAGCGTAATTGGTGCACTAAGTTGCCATGTGTTACGCGGATTTTTACTGTTGTTCTGTGAAAAAATCATTAATTAGTCGAAGATTTTTTTTTAAATAAATAAAATTAAATAAAAAATTAACTTTATTTTTTTAATTAATCGTACTTTTTAAAAAAGAAAAAAATCATAAAAATGAAATTTTCACAAGAAATAGTTATTCGATTGCGCTCAAATTTTACACAAATATATTAATTCATAAAATTTAGGTTCTGTGAAAAAATCATTACAATAGGATAAAGCATGTAGGTGTTATAAGTCAAAGAATTGTTTTAAAAAAGAAAAAACCGTAAAATTTCGATTTTCATGAGAAATAATTTTTCGATTTCTCTCAAATTTCACACGAATATCTTAATTCATAAAATAAAGGTTCTATGAAAAAATCATTACAATCGGATAAAGCATGTAGGAGTTATAAGTCGAAGAAATGTTTTAAAATTCGAAAAAAATCGTAAAATTGCGTTTTTTATGAGAAAAAATTTCCCGATTGCGCTCAAAAACGTGGCAGTTCTAAGTTCAGAGATTTCGAAGGCCTCCATAAAATTTCATCACAATCGGAGTATCGGTTTAGCCGAAATCGTGTTAACAGACACACAAAAATACAAAAAGAAAGAAAAAAAAAAAAAAAAAACATTCCGGATTTTTTTTTCCAGTGTAGTGAAATGGAATCTTCGCTTCGCTCGCTACGCTCGCTACGCTCATCCAAAAACATACAATAAATCAATTCGCATTACTGCCCACTCAGTTATAAGAACTGCTTGTATCGCTTTGCACATATGCTTGATATGCATACATAACATATGCACCACTTTTAAAACGCTTGCGTGTTTTTGTTTACGTTTTACTTGAGAATGGTTGCAATATAGTTTATGTCCATAGTGGAGTGAACTACATTAGCACAGGCATATGTTGCGCCACCTATCCGACAATCTTGGAACATTTATGCAAAGGGAACAGCAGATGGGGTCTAGACGTCGTTCTCTTCTTATTACTCACAATAAAATTAAATAGTTCTGTAATGGTAACGGTTAATCACGTTAGCAAACTCTCGGTACACTCGCGTCTAGTGGTTGTAGATACTGTGTCATGCAACGTGCTTGTGAACACGATGCAATCCGAGGTGGGACATTATTACGCCGTGTGGCAACAATCCGGGCTTTGAACCTGGACCTTTTGCGAATATAAACTCACTAGGGATGGGAAAAAGCGTTTAATTTCCTAAACGTTTCACCGCTTGAAATTTACGCGTTTAAACGTTTAAACGCGTTTAAGCCCTAGTTTCTAAAAAAAGGTAGGCGGAGGCCTAGGTTTTACAACAAAGCCAAAATCGTAATTTTGTACTTATGACCGGCCGACGAATAATTAACAGCCGTTTTATATTTAATGACCCGGCACTTCCACCATGTGTAACAGACAAGATGCCTTAATACCGCCTGGGACCCGGCACCTCCACCAAAATTAAGCACTTTTAGAAAATTACCGGCCTAATTTGTTAGCCTGTGTTTGTGTAGGCTCCAAAATTAATAACAAAATAACATTTTTTTATTTTTTATTTACTAAACGTAATTCGAATTTAATAACCTCTAACCGTCCACTAAACGTTTAAATGTCCCATCCCTAAAACCCACTCGACCAATAAGTCGAACCATTCTTCGACGAACTTTCGACGACTCAAGTCTTGATCCAGGTTCCAGGTATAATCTTGGAGGTGAAGAAATGTGTGAATTGAATATTTTGTGTGACAGAGTGCACCGAACCGAACCCATCTGCAGACACATGATATGGATGATCAGGCGGCAGGCGCATATTTATTGCTTATTTTAAGTTTGCAGTTGTTTGTTCATCGCGATAATAAAAATACATACAAAGTTAGAAGAGAAGCAAAACAATAGTATTTATCATCGGCAGTTGTTCAATAAATAACAACTCTGATAACTTTAGGTGGGTTTTTATGGAAGTTGTTTTGATTTATTTATGAGTGCGTTTTTGCTTCGTTTCAATGTGAAAAAGTTTACACACCTCGCGAATATTCAAGTAAACGTGAACGTTGTCCTGATAAATGTAACATTTCCAAGCATACTCGTTACAGATGTGTGTTACAGATGCAGAATTAGATTCGGATTGCGTTTGTAAAATTTGTGGCAGTTGTATCTACAAATGACCGGATGAACCAATGATTTCTTCAATAATCAATCGATCAATAATAAACTATATGGCAGTGGTGGGTATCTTTTTTTGAATATTTGTGTAATCAAATAGCAATAATTACTTTGCGTAAGAAGTGGTAATAAATCCCCATTTAGGCTATACCAATCCAAGTCAGGATTAAAATCAGTGATGTTTGTGGTTAGTGCTTACGAAATTGCTGAGGGGTATTGCGTTTTCTTCGAAGACATCGAGTTGTATAAAGATCTTATTGAATGATACAGATCTACAGTAAAATAATACAAAGCGTGCTGCATGTACTAATCTGATATATGCGGTGTTACTTTTATCATATTTGTTGCCAAGTAGTGTTGCCTGATTGGATGTATAACTTGTGTAACTGTTCTTTTTTTTAAACTTTAATCTGCCTTGTGTTCTTACTTCTTATTTGGCGTGGAGTCAATACTATGAATACTAATGAATTCAGCCAGAAACTATTTAATATATTGGTATGATTATGATTGTTTGCATGGTTGTCAAAGTAAGAACTATTTCCAATAAAGGCAAGGAAAAACGTACCAACACCAAACTTATTCAATTTTGAAGTAAATCCAAGAATGTCTTTCTTTAATTTTTTAAATGTTAAATTATGTGCATTCCCCATCTGAGCAAGGTTTCGGGCACCTGAGCCTTAAACAACAAAATACAAATCACAAATCTACAAATTTCGTTCCTCTTGAAATGTGAACAATTTTATCACAATAATAATTGTATTTTGTTAACACCGTTATGTGTGTGATTGCTTTACACCTTAACGTTATAGGGGATAGTCTCAACATAGGATTGACTAAATGTACTCGTAGAGCCGTATGATTCGTTCGTGATTCGACGCTATATTAATTTAAATATCAATGCATATTCATAATGCCTCGACCAATTAATTTTAATTTTAATAAATAACATAACAATGTAAACATTTAAAATACATTGCCCATATTTAAAACATCTTCGCATTTTCCCGCTATGTTTTATTAAATACTAGGAAATGCTCAGTTGGACGCGTTGATAAGCGAGCACGTGCTATAGCTTTGCACTCACATTTCACATTTTTTTTAAATTTTTAAATTTTTCGACGCTCGCTGTCCACAGGGCCATGTTTCCAATATTATTTATTATTGCCAAGGTATTTGGGTAAACCCGTGTGTAAACCTTTGCTTTGTGGATAAAATCCACCGCCATCTAGAGGACCTTGACTCCTTGGGAACACTATTTAAACTCTTTGGTGACAAATAATACACTGCTTCCTCGAAAGTATTTTGATTACTTCTAGGTGGCAGTGCATTAGAAACTTCGCGCGTCTTTTCGTTGCCATGGCAACGTTACTTTTGTTATAATGTAATTTCCATCTACACTACTTATCGGATCAAAATAAAATTAACATATTCGTGACCGGACGGACATTCTAAATGATTTGGCTATCTCAGATTTTGTCGCCGTTTAGTTTTAAAAAAAAACTTTCGATTAACTTTAATGTAACTTTTTTACTTTTTGAACGATTTTGCCACAAAACTAATGGCATTCAATCGAGAACGAAGCTTGCGGATGGTGAAAATTTCAACTCGATCCGAGCCTCCGTTCGAACGTTATGGCGAGACATACAAACAAAAACAAACAAACAAAAAAAAAAAAAACAGTGACTATTTTTCCGGCAGAGTCAAATGGAAACGCTCGCTTCGCTCGCTTAATCGCTCAAATTTCATGAACATATTTTTAATATGCATGTAGCGTGTGCATAGTGGTTTTTCCAAAAACAAGCACCACAAGTTAAAGTTACTGTCGTTTGAAAAAGTTTGCAGGTCGGTGGGCGGACCACGAAATGCCCATAGGCCCTATATGTAACCCGTCGCTTCATGTGCCCGATTCTGCTATTCTTTCATGAAGATATATAATATAATATGTTAGCTATTCCACGCATACGCCATTCATTTATACAAACCTGATTTACAGTGACAAGATGTACGACTACTTAAACAAAAGGAAATCTACAAATAAAAACTGATTTAATTAAGTTGTAACATTCAATCTCATGTTATATTCAATTTTAAAATGTATTTATTAAACTTGAATGAGTAAGTTGATGATGGAAAATATAAGAACCACCAGGAAAACGTGGCTACTTGCGACGGATACTAGCAAACACGGAGAAAAACTTGGGGAAAATAAAATAAATAAATCTCTCTAAGGTTATAACTAATATACTTAACAATCTGAATTCAACACCGGGCGAAAAGAATTGAACCATGATATATAAAACTGAGAATTATCAAAATCTCTGTCTCAGAGGTGTGTGGTTCAAATCCCGTCAATAATCCTTACTTGCATATTTCTTTACGATCATATTTTGACATTAGACGCATAATATCGCGTATAGTTCTTTGACAACCATTAACCTAAATAATGAGTGTGTGTTGCATATGCTCAAACATAAATAAATCTAGGTAGGACAGAAACCTTTAATCTCTTTCCATCCTTCTTCTAAACACATTTTATCATTATACAATTTGAGGGATTGTTGTAAGTATAATGCGAGCAGAATTAAACATAAAATAATACGTCTAGTTCCATATCATTTGAATATATGTGATGGTGGAGGTGCCGGGTTTGTGGTTCCCTCTTAGAGTGGGGAGCCACTGACTTCAGTTCAGACTTACCAAAAACATTCTCTATCATCCTGGTTGAAGGGCAATGTCAGTGTGGATGTCATGTCATTGGCAGACAAACTATCCTTTGATTGTGTTATTCGCAATTATTTTGTTTTTACATAGGTGAATGTAGGTCTACACGGTTCGTCATCTAAAAACACTTAAGTTTGGCGATATATTTTCAACATGCTTAAAATGCATTAATAAGTCCTATACCTATAAATATATGTATATTTATTAACTTAAAGTAGGAAAATATATGTACTTTGTCATACTTTCCACACACCCTAAACAAGATTGTACATTGAAATCTTAATGTTTTTTTTTTTGATTGTGTGTACCTACATTTTATCAGACCTTTCATCTAATCATGTCGTCAATATTTGAAATCGAGGACTTGAATATATATTCCATGCACATAAATATGAAACAAAGGAGGGCTCGGCAGTATATCTATATCGATTACAGATTGTTCATACACGAAAATGTCTGATATGCATTGCATTCTTTACCTGAACTATTTCATGAGCCATGCCGAGCATTCCTCCAGCCTCGTCTCCGACATATTTGTGCGAAAGCGAAGGGAAAGCATTCAAAACGGAATTACATTTTTCTGAGTCCCTGCTCGTGTATAATAATATCTCCTCACATTAACCCAAGTTTGGATGCAGAATTTAACATTGAGCTTTCATCTCCAACCAAATGCTATCTCCCCCGTGCAGCGAAATGTAAATTCCGCGAGTATTTTTTATGAATACAAAATATCTAACAATGCCCAACTATTCAGTTAATTTAGTTGAGGTGGAGTAAATCGCAGTATGCAATCTTGGCACACGTATTTATTGTTGTACGCTAAATCTGATGCCGTATTCGGTGGCAAAGTCATGTTATTCCTCTAGGAGAGAGATTGAAAGTGATATGATTTCGCTTAATATGCATCGACTAGAAATAGTAAAGTCCCCGACATATTGCCATTACTCTCCGAATCACCGACAATGTCATTGTTGTAAATGTTTGCGCGTATTTCATCCTGTCAACGTGTCTGTCCTAATACAGAGGAGACCCTCCAAACCGCGGGTGCTGGGCAACTTTGAGCCGAACATAACGTGCACTTCGGTAACTATATCTTGGATGATCGCAGAATTCATGGCCCTCGCGAACAATGGCTAGGGTTTTATTGTGGATTCTGTGATAAATAATGTTTATCATCCCGTGTTGATGTAGAAAGTGATTGATTAATATTCTCGGCGAAGACAACGTGATTATACGCGCAACACGGCACGTTCTGTCTTGAGACAAGTGCATTCCATGCACGTCGGCCCATTCTGTGCAGCTAGGTTGTCATAATTGGATGAGCGTAGCGAGCGAAGCGAGTGAAGCGAAGACTTCACTTTCACTGACCCCCCAAAAAATTTAGCTCGGGTGTTTTTTTTTGTTTTTGTTTTTTTTTGTTTTTTTTTTTTGTATTTTTGTCTGTTTGTTCGCTCTCTACCGGGCAAACGGCATATGCGATCTTGATGAAAATTTGACAGGACCTTCGAAATCTCTGAACTTAGACTTGCTACGTTTTTGGGTACAATCGAAGAAATATTTCTCATGAATATCGTACTTTTACGATTTTTTCGATTTTTAGTGCGATATTTTCGTGACATTTGGGCCGATTCTGACCAAACGGGTGGGGCTACAACGTTCATATTTCACATGGACATTAAGGTAATGGTGATGTATTGCTTTTTAAAAGAAAAAGTTGAAAAAGTTAGCCAGAATCTATGGAAATAAAGCTTTTAATATAAGGTTTTTGATTGTTTGTACGATATTTTCGTGCTATTTGGGCCAATTCTGACCAAACGGGTGGGCCTACAACGTTCATATTATACATACACATTAAGGTTATGGTGATGTAGTACCTTTTGAAAGAAAAAGTTGAAAAAGTTAGCCAGAATCCATAGAAATAAAGCTTTTAATATAAGTTTTTTACGGTAAATAATACCAATTGACAGGTAACAAAAGAAATTTGACAACAATCACTTACAATGCGTAGGTAGCAAAACAAAGCACTTGCAAAAGTAAAGATATCCCCCGCAAACTAAAAACTTTAAAAAGCTCATCCATCAACGCGGCGGGACTTTAGCGTTTTCCTAGTAAAACAACAACAACGACATGAAAAACATCAAGTTATTAGATGATTTAGTCATTACAGTAGATAAAACAGTCACAAATCTATTTATTCTGTATTTAGAAAACAGTCATAAAGTAAAATGCAAAATAGTTTACTTACAACAAAAATGTGATATACACATCGAATTCTTTTACTTGTATGCGTGACAAGCAAGTTAGCACTGGTTTAGTCTTAATTTGTACTTCATATCTCTGGAAAGAAGAAGAAATCAAATGGGGATAAAACGTTCTTCGGATACCACAATACAATCATCCATTAGGAGTCCGGGTTGGCTACAAGTAAACGAATGTCCCAGTTTCCAGAATATTGTTTAGAATTCACATCGGCAAAAGTATACTAATCTGCACACCTATAGCGGTAGGAGAATCCCCAAATGCCTATAACAACATCAACAACAACATGTCAACCCCGCATTCAAGTTGACAATCAAACAACTGAGTTTGTTACAACTTATTAATTGATCCCAGTGCGTTCCTCTTAGCAGCTTGAAGTTTACTTCGCCAGTCTTCTGGGATCCATCTCAGTTTATTTATTTTGTCACTAATAAAACGCCTCGAAGATTGGGTGGTGCTGAGAATTTTATTTAGCGTTTGATCTTCTCGTCGGTTTTTATTTGCTCTCACTTTGAAACGCGGTTTCCGATCGTGACGAAAGTGGATGTCTCCATTAACCAATCCGTATTAAATTAAATATGCCGATCATTGCAAAACTCTGCATAAACCGAGTTCTTTAAAGAAAACGCTAACTGCAATCGAGAGGTAGAGAACACTACCCTAGACCTTTGTGATCTATATATAGTAGCTTTGGGTTTAGTTACTCTTGCACAATTTCATGTGTAGATAGTTCTGTTTGACTTCTGGTCTACTAGGCTATATAGACTATAAAATTTGAAAACAAATCGACACAATAAAGATCATACTTGTATTGCCATTACAATAGATTGTTAACATAACAACCGCCACAGTATGTGATTTACATACTTGTTTTCAGGTTTTATACATGAAGATTATGGATAGTAATGTCAGCGGCATACCTATTGAGATTCCTCAACTCTTGCAGTAGCCCTAACCTAGTTAGTAACAGTGTCATATTTTTTTTTATTTATTTAATGAGTTTTACCTGCCCATAAGGCAGGAAGGCTAATGCAGGGCACGTGTATTTTCCTTATGTGTTCTATTTAAACATTTTGTTACTGGTGCTTTTTATGTTATTCCAAAAATATATATGATTCATTTTTGTTATTTAATATTTTCTTTTCTTTTTTGTAAGATTCCCACTGGAGGGTATACCAGATTTACCCGGTGTCGAGTGGGTGTGACCCTCTCTGGTGTCTAAGTCATTAGTATTTTAGGGTAGTTTGGAAAGGAATATCCGTAGGATGTTTTAAGAGGACTACTGTGGAAAACCTCAGAAAAACTTCAGTCGTGATTGCCGTTCAGGACGGGACTCGAACCCGGGACCTCCCGTAGTAGTCTCGCGCTTCACGCTTGAGCCAACACTGTCGGTATTTTGGTATCTATGTTCGTTGTTTGGCTGCTACTCTAACATGTTTATAGATAACTAGAGCAACTACCAATGAAATGTTGACGAGTACGACTGAATGTATATAAGCACGTTGCTTGCTTGTCGATTAGTTAACTGTCAGTTTTGAACGCCGGTCAACACGGTCCGGTTTTCAATTGACATTTTGACAAACATTTGGCGTGTATGATCTGACCACTGTGGTAGCCAGAGGAGCCGAGAACGGCGTTAGACTACCGTCCTTCTGACATTTAGCTTTTGTATTTATTTTTAATGTATATATTTATTGAGAGTACGTACAGCATTAGTTTAGTCCTTTAATATACAATTGTTTTAATAAATTTTACTTGTTACTGCCCTGTATAAATAAGAGTTTGGCCGAAAGCAGCTAGTTCATTACTAACGTTTCGTGGTTAGTGTGTTATTATAAAATATAGAGTAGTTCTTAACTAAATATACTTTAGTTGTAAAACGTCGGCCATTTTTCTTAGATCTTTCACTTACCCTAATAGAAATCAGAAGGTCGCCAACAGGTAGCCAAAAGCTAACCAAGTAGTCACCACGCAGTTAGCCAATAGGTCGCCACAAAGTAACCAACAGGTCACCAACGAGTTCACCAATTAAGTCGCCAAATGAAGCCAAAAGTGCGCCAACAGGTCGTTTTGTGTCAAAATACGACCTCTTGGCGAACTGTTGGCGACCTCTAAAAAATAGCGACTAGGTTGCCATGAGTTCGCCAAAAAGACGCCAAAAGGTTGCCACGAGATCGCCAAGAGATCGCCAAAGAGACGCCAAAAGGTTGCCAAGAGGTCGCCAAATGGTCGCTAAGAGTCCACCAAATTATAGCCTCCGGTCATAATATGTATTTAGTATGCATGGGTAGGATGTTATATAAAAATGTAGAAGAATGTAAAGAAACAGATAGAAGACCACGCTTTTCGAATTTATTATATATACCATCAAAATCACCTCAAATTGAATTACTAAGTTCAATGAAGTTCAGGATGAAGATATTCACAGCAGGAATGTATAGGGCATATAGCAGCATTATTAATTATGTATTGAATTATAAGAACTCTGTTCTAAATGCAATACATTCATTAAATTGATGTTTCGTAACGGACAAGCCATGATTTTTGTCTTCACCTAAATGTTGATAACATATTTACTAAGATTTCATGTAGCTCTAAGTAGGACGTCACTGGAAACTGCCATGTTTGATGTTGCATTATGTTTCAATTTACACACGAAACTAACTTTTCTATATAAATATTATATTGGGTTACACACACTTTTCTCTTGCCGACATGCACCTTGTATTGTACACCAGCAACTATCCTCCTCGCGTTCTCAACACTAATAAAACGCCTGTACAAACGTAAAATACACTGTCGAGCACTGCGATGCTAACGTTCACTTCTTCTCTCGACCGCACGCTTGTTTCAAATGGCAAGCAACCTCTTCGCATCCTAGAACCACCCCAAGCCCGTTGAAGGACAAGGCAATGACCTGAAAGAATGCAGTTTATACGGCGCCAACAGTATGCCACGAGGTATCCACGTGACAATCTTTTGTAATCTCTTGGCGACCAGTTGGCAACCTCTTGGCGTAGTCTTGGTGACTTCCATCAGTTGGTGAACACATGGCAACCTTATGGCTGACGTTTGGCTTCTCATTTGTTAAATAAAATCACCAACAGTTCACCAACAGGTCGCCAAAAGTGATCACCACTTGGTAATTAAATGGCGAACTGTTGGCAACCTCTTGGCGTAGTCTTGGTGACTTCCATCAGTTGGTGAACACATGGCAACCTTTTGGCGGACGTTTGGATTATTATTTGTTAAATCACCAACAGATCACCAACAGTTCACCAACAGATCGCCAAAAGTGATCATCACAAAGTAACTAAATGGCGAACTGTTGGCAACCATTTGGCTACCTTGCCCAGCTGAGAGCAGAAGTTGGCGAATCATTGGCTGCCTCTTGGTGAACGCTTGGCTATCATATATTTAGTTGAAATTTTGGTGGCGACTTTTGGCGACCACTTGGCAACCACTTGGCGATCAAAAACAAGCCTTGGTGAACTGTTGGTTACCTCTTGGCAACCATTTGGCAAACAAATATTTCTACATGGGTAGTACGTAGTGCTTTTGTAAAATTTGAGTTAACTCTAGTACGCGCGGCAGAACTCCAATATGCCTATCTTTTACCAACATTCCATCGTTTAGGTTGAGAAAGAGATGCGAAAGAATAACTTGTGATATGAACGAAAAGTGGAAAGCAAAAGAGACGCTTTCGAGGCTTTTGTAACGAAAAATCGATTTTAATTTACAATTCCTTTTTCATCTTTGTGTCAACTGTAATCTACTCCCCGAGTTTCTCTTTTATCCTTTGCTTTTCAGTTTCTCTTTTTCCCGCGGTGCTTGTCCTTCCTCCTTCCTTCTCTCTCTCCCCTTTTATCTATTTCGTCAGGAGCAAGTCTATAATGCCCTTCTAGTTACTAAACTAATTTAAGAAGAAAAATAAATTTAATAATTTTCTCTCTTTTGTTGAATAAAACTTGATGTCAGTCGTAATAAAGCCAAGCTCAAAGTAAATATCCTTCCAATTCGAAGTTGTCAGTAAAACGCTGACTTTGTCTCTTTGTCTCATTGATGAAAGCTGCAATGTGGGCACTAGTAATAATTGAAACAATGTATAGCTCGTTGCACTTTCTTGTATCTGATTTACTAAACTTCAAGTGCATTTTTAACACATCATTTTGCAGATGTTCTATGGTTTTGTGCGGTAATTATTTGAATGCCAAAATGAATAATACCTGATTAAGCACTGGTAAATACCCGTTCTGCACCTTTTCAATATTGTTACTTCAAACTTGATGCTTTCACAGCCCGAAAAAATAGAGAAATATATTTACGAATCATAAGACGAACTTTTATGAACATTTTTGAGTGACATCTCGACCTTTATTCAAAGGTATTTGTCAAACTGTGGTTTGATCAAAGAAAACAAAAACAAACAAACAACACAAAAACAAAACAAGAGTACAGAAAGGTGTACGTTGAGTAGATTTAACTATAATTAAATAAAGTTTCCTATTATTCAAGTGCTTTAATTCCTTGTTTTAACCTAGTAATGTGATTAGGGTGGATTTTGCTTACTTTCAATGTAGGGATTAATTAAGGTAACTTCCTTTGTAAGTCTTCGTTTCAACTGCAATATGACCTGTTAGGTATAATTAGTCAGTCCTTAATTAAGAGTTGGGTCTAAAAAAGTTCTAAAAAAATTATATTAAATTATACCAACATTTATTTATTGCTGGTTATGTTCATAGATAACGCTCGGTTTATCACATTTTGGTACTGATGCCTAATATGCCTAATCAGCACTATATAGTGCTATACTTTAGTGTACTATTAGTGTGTAGCGTTTAATACTGTTACTAGATTTGTGTTTTGATTCGATTGTTTCGTACTTTTCGACAGGTGTGATTGATCTTTATGGTTCAATGACATTAAATTAATTACTAATTACAAGTCCTCGTTTGATGTTAGTTTCCCAACTTCACGCCAATTTTGTACTTTAAAAATATTTTGTCTTAGATTTTTTTTTGTGTTAGTAAAACAGTCTCATCTGGCGATTGTAACGTTTCTCTAGAATTTTTTAACAACTGTTCCTTTCTTTATATTTGTATTTATCATTCGATTGGTTTCTACTTATCGATGGGTTTAATTGATCATTACGGTGCAATGACCTGGATTTGTTTTTGTAGAAAATCACTTAACAACCCTATTTGTTATATTTAGATGAAGGACAATTCTTATTCAATTATGAAGACTACCCCCTCCCCCCCAACTCCCCTAACTTTATAACAAGTATAGTGTTTTAGAGCAATTAACTGACGAAAGTTTAAACAAATTAAAATTAGGCACAATTTTCTTTCATCTCTCTTCTTCTCAAGTAGTTATAACTTAACTGGATTTCTAAGTAAAGTTTTCAATTACTAACAGCTCTTTCCCCCTTTAAAAAAGAAAATGAAAAGCATTTAAAACATAATTAACGTCTTCTCAATACTCAATTACAACTGAATTTCATCTCCTTTCATATTTTCCCAATTAGTTTTGCTGGTACTACTAACTCTGCCTGCGTTGCATTGAGACAAAGAAGAATCTTTACAAAATTAAATTTAGCGTCGTTAAAATGCGAACAAAGTAAATCAAATTTCATTCCAGTGAATTCATTACTTATACAATATTAGTCCCCGGGCTGAGATAGGGGTTGAAATTTAATAATTAACACAACGGGCAACATTTTTAAAGCTTAACTCTTCTCTTTATAGTTTTATCCGTCTGGTAACAGGATAACTGAGCGAATATTAACGCAAGGTTTTATTTGTATGAAGGCGTGTACAGTGTACACAGTACGACATGGATCCATCCGTACTATTCTTGTCGGCTATGAAAATGTGTAGAGAGTATTTTTTGTTTGCCGCCCATATTATTACAGTTGTGAATTTTACGCCATTAGTAAAATGGAAAACTGTTGTCATCACAGGACCGTACGAATCGGTATAACACTTTATATATAGTTGTTACTTGTTTTGTTTACATCAACTATTGAAATGTCGACACAGAATGAAAACATTTACATTTTGAATACATATGACGAGATGGGTTTGTCGATAATTTCCTAAGTACATATATTCCCACCAGCGGTCCTCATTATTTTCCGTGTCATTAGACTTTGATTATGGAATTTAAACGTAGTCAAAGATTTGATCCACGCATCGCAGCACATAATAATAATTCCTAGCCGCCAAGAAACCAAGGTGTGTAATTTCTCCCGTGATTACGTGGAGCTCCATCATTATCCGTGAGGCCGCGTCTAAATTATTACCCAACGATTCTTTGTAAGTAAATTATAAAGATATCTTCAAATTATATTTAACCCCATATTCACCTCCGTCGCTTTGTTTAATAGATATTGAATCCTGAAGACGTATAGGAAACAAACATTTCTTTTGTATTCCACTAAATGACTAATATGTTACGAATCGTGGGACCCCGAACGTTAAGATGCTAAAGTTGGTTTCGGTTAAGAATGCCACGGCCGAGAGATAGCAGCCCTATCGTCCTTGCACTGTAGCCACCTGATAACACACAGCCACTCTAACCCCATCGCTATTCGGCATCAGGTGTAACTGCTACCGTAAATGCACACAACTTAATAGGAAACATAACGATAAACCGAAATGTTTTTAGAGTTGTGCGATACGTGCGACTCCTTTCGTAAATGCTTGATCACCCAAACACTAGCTTAAAGGTTGGCACTAGAAATGTGGTTAATTTAAAATAGCATAATTAAAATCCCATTCATTTTAATATACTTTTATCCGCGACGATAAGAAATGATGTAGACGAGAGAAAAATAGTTTTTAATACTGAAATGTTGTAATAAGTTATTTTGGGATTGGTGTAAATTTTCAAAGTTAGCTTACATACATGCTCTTCTCTTTTCACTTCCGTTGGTATTCGAAATAATTCAGTTATAGTATCTAAAAATGTGTATATATACAAAGTCACTAGATTTAAATAGGCCTAGTTCTAAAGACCGTATTCCTCATTACGCTAATATAGTTAATTTCGTAGATCCTAGATAGCGCGCACGTCAAAATAATTGATCCAATATGGCCGACACACAGAGGACAATGAAGAGCTCAGAATGATAATAATATGATTCCGGCTTTGTCCTCTAGGTGCCACTACCGGTACCGCTAGAAAAACAACATTATCAATAGCGACGACGACGACGACGACAACAACAACAACAACAACAACAACAACAACAACAACAACAACAACAAACGTTGCGCCCTAATATTCATCACGTTTTAACGAATTCAACACCACAGATATTGAACTCTTGTCACTAGAAATATTTCAAAGTACTGTGTAATGTCGAATTAAGGTAATCAATCTAATTCACACTCCCACTAAACACTTTTTTGTTTATTTCAGTCCATTGATGCAGACATAGTACCCAAACAGGATATTGAGTTAACATGTTATACGAAGTCATAGCAGTAACACCAATAAAACATTATACATAAACACATTTACACATAAATATGAATATGAATTACAATATACATACCTAAGAAACAACTTTGAAAAAACTTTAAGACTAAGAAAATAAAATGTTTTATGTCAAACTTGAACGATTAAGAATTTTAAATTTTTGTGTAGGTTTAAATGCAGGTGATTTGAATACTTCAAACTACACACTATTTAGTCGTGGTGACTAGGGTCACGCAGTCATTGAACTTAGCAATTTGTGGACAACTTTCAGTATTAATATTGAAATGTAGGTTTTCCTTTGCGTTGTATCGAAATTTCTGATTGTATTCCATTTTTAATATTCATGACTTGAAGCTGATAGAAAACAGCCTCGGCCGTAATATTTGTGTAATTATTCTGATTAATGTACTGTATGCATATATTTACATTACTAAATCACCGTCCAGATTTATCAGTAGGTACCTTGAATATAAATGTGCATTAACATGATTGAAAACTGATTGAATTTCGTAAAGGGTTTTAATTTTAATACTAGTCCGATATGGTGCTTGAAATATTATTTCACGAATTTCATAAATAAACATATCCTCGTTTTTCTTTTAGTGAATAACGATAAAATTTCCGAATCAGTGGCTTGTTTGCAATCCCATTTCACTCTGGTGGGCGCGCCGTAAGGAAGCGTGGCCATTCCGCCCCGCGGAGCCCTTTTGCTAACATCAAAGGGAATATAAAAATGAAACGTATACGTATAAATACATTATTATTCAGCACATTAATCAAATTATACAACAAAGAACACACGAAATGATATTATTCCGAGTACACTGCGATGATATAATGTTTTTGTGAATGGTTTAAAGTGTACCTATTAGTGTGTGATTGACAATGAACTTACACGCGTGTCTTTGGGCTGAACGTTCTAGGCAGCCATGCGTGTTGTTAGAGAGGGAGAGCAGAGTAGCCACACTCGGATGTGATCTGAGATTTAGATTTGTAAAAATAACTAATATGAACGACCAACGTGAGTTAATACATCAGTGAAGTTTATTATTATGTAATAACGATCGATACGAGGCGAACTAACCAACCATCTTTCATCCTCAACAAATAATAATAATAATAATAATAATAATAATAATAATAATAATAATAATAATAATAATAATAATAATAATAATAATAATCTTAAACTCATTTTCAGCGACTTTAGGTTGAGTGGTGTTTTTTACACCGATATCTTGGACACCGAGATTTACACACTCAGCATTTCTTACTCCTGACTCTCCACTCTTTTCTTTTTGTCAATAATAATAAAATCTTAATTTTCGTATAGTAATTGTGTTTTTTAATTAATTTTTTATGAACTAATTAAAAAGTGTCATCAGCTGTATTACCATTATGTATGTAGATTAGATTAGACAGTACACACACAGGATTTGCTTCCCATCCCATGTGGGCTTTACATTTCTTGTCACTTCACTTGTAAGACATATAATCAAGTGTATAATGAGAATAAAAATGATAGGAATTATTGTTGTCTTTAATTATATTAAAATTTGTGTTTACTTTCGCACTGTTATTTGTTATTAATTAATAACTTCAAAATAAAAATAATGAGTTTCCATTATCTAGCTCAACGCCGACTTGTCGATAGAAACTGATAATACTTAAGGCGACAACTTGTCGATTGGCATTGACAACTTGTAGACATAGAACCACAGTAATGTTAGACTACCAAACTACGCACGGGCGGGAGTCAAATCAATTGTTGTCACTGTCGATCGACAAGCCTTTGTCGTTTGAGTTAGTAAATAAGACTCCCAGGATGAAATTCAAATTGGTTTTCAAATAGTTTGTTCGGTTTTAGACTTGTCAAAATTAATTATTTCAAACATGGAATTGATATCGTTATTTATACGAAAGATTGAATGTCACACACCGCGCGCAAAGTACAGGACTATCACGCTTATTTAGTTAATTGTTGGATGAGCGTAGCGAGCGAAGCGAAGATTCCATTTCACTACCCTGGAGAAAAAAATCCGGAATGTTTTTTTTTTTTGTATTTTTGTGTGTCTGTTAACACGATTCCGGCTAAACCGATACTCCGATTGCGATGAAATTTTATGGAGGCCTTCGAAATCTCTGAACTTAGAACTTCCACGTTTTTGAGCGCAATCGGGAATTTTTTTCTCAAAAAAACCCGCAATTTTACGATTTTTTTCTATTTTTAAAACATTTCTTCGACTTATGACACCTACATGCTTTATCCGATTGTAATGATTTTTTCACAGAACCTCAATTGCATGAATTAATATATTCGTGTGAAATTTGAGCGCAATCAAAAATATTTCTATGAAAATCCAATTTTACGATTTTTTTCTTTTTTAAAAATTACGATTTATTAAAAAAATTAACTTAATTATTTATTTAATTTAATTTAATTTAAAAAAATCTTCGACTAAGTAATGATTTTTTCACAGAACAACAGAAAATCCGCGTAACACATGGCAGCTCAATTCACCAATTACGCTCATCCAACAACGCGGCGGGACTTAAAGCGTTTTCCTAGTGTATAACAACACAAACCCCCTCGCTTTATGCTAGGGAATATAATTATTAGGAAAACGCTTAAGTCCCGCCGCGTTGTTGGATGAGCGTAATTGGTGCATTGAGCTGCCATGTGTTACGCGGATTTTCTGTTGTTCCGTGAAAAATCATTACTTAGTCGAAGATTTTTTTTTTAAATTAAATTAAATAAAATAAAAAATGAACTTAATTTTTTTAATTCATCGTAATTTTTAAAAAAGAAAAAATCGTAAAATTGCAATTTTCATAAGAAATAATTATTCGATTGCGCTCAAATTCAACACGACTATATTAATTCATGAAATTAAGGTTCTGTGAAAAAATCATTACAATAGGATAAAGCATGTAGGTGTTAAAAGTCAAAGAATTGTTTTAAAAAAGAAAAAACCCGTAAAATTTCGATTTTCATGAGAAATAATTTTTCGATTACGCTCAAATTTCACAAGAATATTTAAATTCATAAAATTAAGGTTCTGTGAAAAAATCATTCAATCATAAAGCATGTAGGTGTTATAAGTCGGAGAAATGTTTTAAAAATTGAAAGAAATCGTAAAATTGCGTTTTTTATAAGAAAAAATTCCCGATTGCGCTCAAAAACGTGGCAGTTCTAAGTTCAGAGATTTTGAAGGCCTCCATAAAATTTCATCGCAATCGGAGTATCGGTTTAGCCGGAATCGTGTTAACAGACACACAAAAATACAAAAAGAAAAAAAAAATATTCCGGATTTTTTTCTCCAGTGTAGTGAAATGGAATCTTCGCTTCGCTCGCTACGCTCATCCAATTATATTGACATGACGCTTCAATTGACGTATTTTTGTTCTTATAGAGGGCGTTTCTTTTTAGCGTGTTTTATTAACTAGGAAGCATCGCAAACGGTTTTTTAGGCGCGTTGTTGGATGAGCGTAATTTTTTTAAACGGAAAAAGCGTAAAATTGCGATATTCATGAGAAATTATTTTTTGATTGCGCTCAAATTTCACACAAATATATAAATTCATAAAATTGAGGTTCTGTGAAAATATCATTACAATCGGATAAAGCATGTAGGTGTATGACTAAGTGAAAACGCTTAAGTCCCGCCGCGTTTTGATGAGCTAATTGTCATTGATGCCATGTGTTATGCGGATTTTCTGTTGGGTTTTGTGAAAAAAATCAGAACTTGTTGAAATTTTTGTTTAAAATTAAAATCAAATAAATCAAAAAACTAATTTTTATATAATAATCGTGATTTAAAAACGAATAAAATCGTAATATTAATTTCTAAGAAAAATTCATTCTATGCGACAAATTTTACACGAAAAATTATTCTTAAAATAAGTTCTGTGAAAAAATCATAATCGGATAAAGCATTAGGTGTTAAAGCGAAGAAATTTTTAAATCGTAAAAATTGCGATTTCATGAGAAATAATATTTGATACGCTCAATTCAACGAAATTCATCAATTCTAAATTAGGTTCTGGAAAATCGTTAAAAATCATACAATAGTAAATCGAAGAAATTTTAAAAAATCGAAAAAAAATCGTAAAATCGCAATTGAAATAAGAAATATTTCTTCAATTGCGCTCAAAAACGTGGCAGCTCTAAGCTCAAAGATTTCGAAGGCCTCTAGAAAATTTCATCGTAAGCCGGAATCGTGTTAACCGACACACAAAATTATAAACAGAAAAAAACAAGAAAATCGAAAAAATCGTAAAATTGCAATTTTCATAAGAAATAATTTATTGATCGATTTTTCGCACGTGACAGTTCTAAGTTCCGAGATTTCAAAGGTCTCCAGAAAATTTAATCGCAATTAGAGTATCGGTTTAGCAGGAATCGTGTTAACAAACACACAAAAATACAAAAAGAAAAAAAAGAGAAAAAAAAACATTTCGGATTTTTTTCTCGGTGTAGAAAAATGGAATCTTCGCTTCGCTCGCTACGCTCGCTACGCTTATCCAACTAACGATTATGATTTCTGTTGTTTAACGTCCCATAGTAATGCTCTAAGGCTTTTCGAGACGACGACGATGAAGGACGAATACAAAAAAAAACATGTCTTATGCGGGATTTGAACCCACGTCCTCGCTTCGTATGTGCCATCGCGGACGGCTTTTATTAACTAACGAACAACGTTTTCTTCATAAACACCTTTTTTAAATCGTTTAACCGTCGTACACATATAGTTTATTTGCTGCAAATTACTTCCTTATGTGTTGATTGCATGAACGACCCTTATAGTAAAATGCAGAATACTCCTCCAAATCTTTCTATTCTCTTAATTCATCCTTTAACCTCCCCAATAAGAGTTATTATTGTGTATTGATTTTATTTGTAAATTACTAGGAAAACGCTTAAGTCCCGCCGCGTTGTTGGATGAGCGTATATGGTGCATTGAGCTGCCATGTGTTACGCGGATTTTCTGTTGTTCTGTGAAAAATTCATTACTTAGTCGAAGATTTTTTTTAATTAAATTAAATTAAATAAAAAATTTTCATAAGAAATAATTATTAAAAAAAAAAAAATCGTAAAATTGCAATTTTCGATTGCGCTCAAATTTAACACGAATATATTAATTCATGAAATGAAGGTTCTGTAAAAAAATCATTACAATAGGATAAAGCATGTAGGTGTTATAAGTCAAAGAATTGTTTTAAAAAAGAAAAAAACCCGTAAAATTACGATTTTCATGAGAAATAATTTTTCGATTATGCTCAAATTTCACACGAATATCTTAATTCATAAAATTAAGGTTCTGTGAAAAAATCATTACAATCGGATAAAGCATGTAGGTGTTATAAGTCGAAGAATTTTTTTAAAAATCGAAAAAAATCGTAAAATTGCGTTTTTTATGAGAAAAAATTTCCCGATTGCGCTCAAAAACGTGGCAGTTCTAAGTTCAGAGATTTCGAAGGCCTCCATAAAATTTCATCGCAATCGGAGTATCGGTTTAGCCGGAATCGTGTTAACAAACACACAAAAAAAAAAAAAAAAAAAAAAAAAAAAGAAAGAAAAAAAAAAAACATTCCGGATTTTTTTCTCCAGTGTAGTGAAATGGAATCTTCCCTTCGCTCGCTACGCTCGCTACGCTCATCCAATTATAATACACTTGTGTTATGTATTTATTTATTTGCATTTATTTATAATACTTAATTGTATTGTGTGTTTGTGTTGTAACTGATTGTTTTTATTATAGGTAGCATTTATGTGTACCATGTATGTCAATGGACTGACATAAGTAAAAATTAATACAAACTCATGTAGTATATTTAGGATACTCTGTATTTATTTATTTATTTATTTACTTATTTATTCACTCAAATACAGCATTCTGCATTTTACTTGAGGTATTGGATAATAAATTTAAAATCATATTATAAAAACATAAAATTTTATAAAAACAGTAGAACATAATCATTTCAGTAACATACAGTTGGTTAACACTTACAATAACTTGAATAAATATAAATCAATAGTTAATAACATAATGATGATATACAATGAATTACCTATACGATGATGAATTGATGATTTAAAATCTACTGATATGTGTAAAAAGAACAAAATAGTTAATAAAACAATAAATAATCAATTTGTTTTTAAACTTAAGCTTAACTATCCAATTAATGATTTGTGAGATGCCGAATGGATGATAAAAAGGCCGAAATACATAGGCAAAAATGTCAATTAATGGAGATTGTGGGAAGGAGTTGAAAGTTGTAGGAAGACGAATGAATAGTGATCTTTTCGTTGTTGATAGACGGGGAGTTGGGACATGAAACAGGTGACACAGTCGAGTAGAACGAGAAGGAACTCTGAGCGGGAACAACACTAGAATGTCGGACCTAATATGTCCATTTACAACGCGATGCAAGAACGCCATGTCTGACCTTTGTCGACGCGAGTCTAATGAAGACATCCTGAGTAGTTTCATTAATTCTTGCTTTGTTTGGTTCCTGCATTCAGGAACACGATTTCGCACAATAGCAAGAAAAAATGAAACCATTCGATCAAGTTGTTTCAAATTTGTTTGAGCAGCCATTGACCATGTCGGAGAACAGTACTCAACTTTTGGTAAAACACAGGTAGTAAAGTATGCCCTAAAAGCAATGGGGTCATTCATTTCAGTATATCTGTATAAAATCCCCAGCATAGACATAGCTTTAGAAGTTGTTTTCTGAATGTGTTCCTTAAACATAAGTTTTGAGTCTGTTAACACTCCTAGATCTTTCTGGCAGGTCACCTTCGCTACTGGACGTTTCATAATAAAATATTGACAATCAATTGGGCTTGTCCTATGCGTAATAGACAAAACTGAACATTTGTCTGGATTCGGCTTTAGGCACCAGTCCATCCAATACATAGAAAACATATTGAGTGAATTTTGAAACATGATTGAATCCAAAAAATTGTTAATAATCATCATTAATTTCAAATCGTCTGCAAAAAGTAGTACTTTGCATAATTGGTTATGCATATAATCCATAATATCATCGAGGAACAGGGTATAGAACAACGGCCCCAAGACACTGCCTTGTATGACACCGGAAAGTACAGAAAGCCATGAACTAAACATTGAGACAAAATACATTGAATGCTGGGATTGATGTGTAAATCTCCATTCCTTGCAAGATATCATCGTACCCTACCTTCAAAGGACTTCATTAATGCGTGTGGTGTACACATGTGGATATAATACACCGATACACGCCATAATTATCCGCCAAACCAGTTTTCTTTTGTTTTATTATGGATAAATAACGCAGTCGATAACTTTATGTTTCGTGCCAGATTTAGCCTGTTGTTTTATTTGCAGGTGTGTGCTAAAATTATAGTTTATTGACTTGATAGCTTCTACTACAACCGTTTATGGGTTCATAATCCGGTTTGTAAAACTTAAAACTCTTTAAAAACTTTTTATTGTCAGTGTTATTGTGGTAGTAATAAATACATTTTGCAGAATGCTATACTGAGTGTTCTTGTTTTTATGTATGTAATTTGTATTTTATTACTTCAATACAATGGCTTTATTCATTATTCGTTTCAGGCTCCAGTTTCGACCTTCTGTCTGAAAACGGTATGCGTGCAGCAATAGTATAGCAAGAATAGAAACAACAATTATTAGGATCGTCTACCTCCGTAATTCATACTAGTGAGAATCTAAAATGTATGTCTTTTATACGATTAAGTAGTGGACGATGTGATGTTTGATAACTGCAACATATGCCATTAGTCAAAGGAGTTGTCAATTTCCAGTGAAAATATTATTACTAATAGATGGGAGGATGTGACAGTGACGCCCACATATATCTGTTTTTCTGTAAAATTATCTTACATGAAGATGGAGCGAACGAAGTGAAGATATCTATTTGACACTCCGATGGAAAAAGGTTCGGATGTGTAACGAAAGTGAACGAAGTTAAATTGATCCGTTTAATGCACTAAACATCCTGATACATCAACAGATCTCTAAAAAGCGTACCCGAAGAGCAGAGAATTTATATATTGTTGTCATAAATAGTAAATTATTAATAAGGTTATGTGTCATATGATGTGTTGTTGAGTTTTTATTTTATCAAAGGGTACTTATGTTTTATAGGTTTAAGTAGCTATCGTTATGCAGGAATGGCGCACGTTTGATTGCATGTCTCAAAACGAACGTCAATGACCCCACTATAATAAGCTCTAATAACTAAGTGGGTAGGAAATAGTCACATTCTCATATTAAATTAAATCGGGTAATCGATAGAATGTTCTAACTAGATATTCCAATTCGAGGTACTTGATTAATTTATTGGACTGACAAATCATTATTATTTTATTGCTGGTTGTGTTTCCATTGCTTTGCTGTAGATCTCGGTCAAAGATGGCGCATGCTAGACAAGAGCTTGTTGGTGGTCGAACAATTAAACTCTGACAACGACTTACAAGACAAAGCACGGATACGTATAGGGACGTACTCAATGATGAACACCTCATGTCTCGCCCGTATTGAAACGACCCCTCACCCCTAAAATAAGTCCTACATACTGAAGTAAAGACTTGGACAATAATTACTTCATCTTACCGGTAGGTAATATATCTCATCTACCCCTTAGGACAACAATGTCTCGTCATTACATTTGGTAGTATTTTAATTGAAATGAATGGGGCAACATTCCCCTCTTTAGGTGACTTATAGGTTGTACGGATAGTTGTGAGGAAATAATGACCAGGGCTATTAAGATGGGTCGAATTAATGTTGTAGGAAATCAAAATCGTGAAATACAATTGCTCATGGTGGGTATCGAAGCGGTGACCTCTCGGTCACAAGTGTTACGCGTGAGGTATACCACTCTACCACTCTTGTTAATTCTTGCCACATCCACGCAATGTATGTATGTACACATTATTGAATTTAAATACATTTGAACAATTGTTTGTTCAATTATTTTTTTATGGGCTCGTCATCTGTAAGTATTTTTGTAATCTCTTACGTGTTTGTTTTACCGCTAAGCTCGTGAGTGTGCCTACTGTGGTGTGTTGTCTCGGGACTCCGGCTAACGGAGAACGGTAAAGAAGGTGACGGATAGCTTGCTCGTCTTAGCTCTCATTCAGGCGCGACAAACCGTGAAGTTGGAAACATAATTATCATTATCGCTATTATTACAAGGCAGGCCTCTTCTTCCACACCGCCCATATGCATGCTTTAACTTAAATCGTGATATAATCTAGGGGAAGAAATTAGCATAATATTCATGCTGTGTTGTCGTATGCAAATTACTTTTAAATCACGACAATCTTAAAGTAATACAAAATAAACTTTGTTGAATTCAGTGTTGACAAAACGCTTCCGAGCATGGACGAGTTTTATAATCGACTTGTACAAGATCATGCGCACAACCGCTAAGAGAAGAGAAGACTGCCTTGCCCTTCAATCAAGAAGGATCGATCAACTTGCGGAGTTTTGTTTGTGATTACTCGGTTCTCTGATGAGAGGTTGACCTCGATAGAAGATGAGTCGATTGTCATTACCATTCTGAAAGAATAACTCCTTCGCGAGAAGACGATTCTTTTCCTTCGCCTTTTCTTTTCTCACTTTTTGTTGGGATCGTAGTTTTATCGTACTCCTCTCTTTCGTCGGACAAGATAAAACGACTTGTATAACCACATAACATTCACCCTGTTCGTGTCTTTATCCTTGACCTCTGACAGTGGAGGTTCACATGGGGTAGGGTCTGTGACCGGCCTTCATCAATGACCCTGGGGTTAGGCTAGGTCGCGAAGAGTTGGTCGCCGGGCCGGTCCAGACGGTAGCATACAAAGAGAGAGGAGGTGGGGTGGGTGCACGGCCTCCTAATGATTTATCCCGGAGACGGGTACGGGGGTGGGGGCGGGCGAGTCACTTCACTTCAGGGACTTAACTCGTCCGGAAACCCGGAACCAACTCTCCCTGACCTCACCCGGAATCCACCTCAAGGAAATCTCCGGCGTCACGTGACCAAAACATTTCAAGAGATAGTCTGGAATATCGGGGATCCCCCTCGCCAGTCATTACTCTCTCTTTCTCTTTCTTCTTCGTGTTTACATCGTCAGGGCTAACATTTCTCGAACATGGGGGATTTGTCCGACATTAACTTTGGTTTTTATACAGACTGCGTATATCACCACGGACGTCTGAAATACGAGGTTTAGCCAGATCATAGATAGACGATGTGTCTGCACTATACGAGGCATAGCCATGATGCACCTTCTATGTTGCTCATTACCCATCAATATCATGTAATAATACAACTCAATACAATCGAATTTTCACTTTACATATTTAGTTATTGTCTAGCTATTCAGTACATTTCAAAGAAATCAATATAAAATACTCGTATTACGACTACTTGATGAAGTCACAATAGCTTCAAGTTTTGTACAATTTGCTACTATACAAGAGGGTACATACAACTTGATGTCGATAGTGAAGAAGAAGAAGAAGAAGAAGAAGAAGAAGAAGAAGAAGAAGAAGAAGAAGAAGAAGAAGAAGATATTAGGTTGCAAGACGGTACGAAGATCGATTTGAAAATAGACGACAATATTTGCGGTACGATCCAGCATAACTGAAATTGTGCATGTGAGGTGAAACCACTGTAGTTATTATTATTTATTGATCACTAACAACAGGTATTAGCTCACAAGTGTTAGGTAACTAAAACTAAACAATTAAGAATACAATTTAAAACCATACAAATACATTATACAATACATTAAATAGATGCACAAGTACTATAAAATTAAAATTGTAATTCAAATACAACAAAAAAAACATGAATAACAAAACTATGAATATATAATACGGCTGAAAGTCCAAAATGAACGAAGAAGAAAAAAACTGAGGTTATAAAATATAAAACTGGTAGATGAGGTGACAAGAGTGATAAATGAGTCATGCTGGTAAACTGGCATAAACAGCTGCTTTAAATGAATGAAGTTTCATGTGGTTGATGTCAATTTCTGTAGTTTCTAATAATAAGTTGTAGGTGCCTTGAATTCGGTTGATGGGGAAAATTTTAAAAACATCAATACGAGCACATGGAATTTTGAAGTGGATGTAATTTCTTGTAAATCTTGTCTTGTCGTGTCGATGAAGTTAAGGAGAAGTTTGTAGAGAAAAATTACGTCTGTTGCACTACGACGACTTGCTAGTGGTGGAATTGATTGTTGTTGACAAAGTCTAGCATAATGTGATCGGTGAAAATTTATATTGGCAATATTCAATGTTTTTTATTAAATTTCCTATGGTTAATGTCGCCTTGGGTTTTTGTGTGAATGATTTGTTGACTGGACTATAACACATTGACGCATAATTGTAATCAGCAATTAAAATATTCAAATTGTATTGAATACGACCTAACGTTTTTCCCCAAAGTTAAGGGTGGTAGGGAACAGTGGGGGTGAAATATCACTTGCTCCCGGCGGATTATTATGTTTTACATTATTATGTACCATCATGCCAAATTTCATGCTGATAACTCATTCGGTGCTTTCATGGTGAATGCTGGAAATCAAGATCAAAATAATATAAGCTATTACTATTAGGGATGAATGTTGAAAAAATATGGTTTAGGAAATGAGAATAGGCCGATTGGGTTAAAACACATTAAAACATAATTTTAATAACTAATTTGAATACAAATTCAATTTTGGGTTAGGGCTATGAATTATTCCAATTTTAGGGGGTGTTGGGGGTGGAATATCTCTTGCCTCTCGGCGGATTATTTTTCAAATTATTATGTACCATCATGCCAAATTTAATGCTGATAACTCATAAGGTGTCTTCATGGTGAATGCTGGAAATCAAGGTAAAAATAATATAAACTATAAGGGAAGGGGGTTAAAAAAATGTAGTTTATGAAATGCGAATAGCCCGTTTGGGTTAAAACACATTAAAACATAATTTTAATAACTAATTTGAATAAAAAATAAATTTTAGGTTAGAGCCATGAATTATTCCAATTTTAGGGGATTATTTAGGGGGTGTTGGGGTGGAATATCGCTTGCCTCTCGGCGGATTATTTTTCATATTATTATGTACCATCATGCCAAATTTCATGATGATAACTCTTAACCTCACGGAGAATGCTGGAAATCAAAGAAAATAATTTAAACTATTAGAGATGGGGGTTGGCAAAATGTGGTTTATATAATGGAATAGGCCGATTGGGTTAAAACACATTAGAACATAATTTTAAAAACTAATTTGAATAAAAATTGAATTTTGGGTTAGAGCTATGAATTATTTCAATTTTAGGGGATGATTTAGGGGGTGTTGGGGGTGGAATATTGTTTGCCTCTCGGCGGAAGTATGTGAGTCTGAGGTACATATAAGTGTGGTCCAAGTTTCATAGTTCTAAGATGTACCGTTTTCTCTGTAGGCTCTTATTCCTTTCTGTCAGAATCCCTAGCTAGCTAGCCACCCAGCCAGCCGGAATGTTTTCGTCGATTTTTACGCACTTTTTTAACTCAGAACGGGTTATCGGACCGGGCTGATTTTTTTTTGTATGTCATGGACCACATATCAGGTCATATACAGAGTTTCAAGATTGTAAATCTTTCGGGACGGCGTGTGCAGATAGCTGAAAACCCCCCAACTCGGGTAGGAGTAAACAGGGTCGAGTTAGTCATCGCCTTCTAGCAGTCGCGTGCGCTTGGCTGCGGGCGAACGACCGTCGCCCTAGATTATTTTGATAACAAAGAAAACTTTAAAAAAATTATTGAATGCGTTCAACTTTCTTAATTTTGGTGACGTGATGTGGATTCCATACATCACTCGCGTAGTCAACGTGAGGTCGAATCAAGGATACATACAGCTGTCTTGTAGTTCTGGGTGAGAAGTTAGCCACACAATTTCGTTTGATGAAACCAAGAATTCTTAGTGCCTTTTTAGAAACGACGCTAAGGTTCATTAAAAGAAAGATCAGAGGACATCTGTACACCTATGTCTCTGATGGAATCAACAATTTTTAGTGCAGCACCTTCAATGATGTATCGATAACGTACTGAATTTTTCTTCTTGTTTGTATATGTGATCACGTTACATTTATCAACATTAAGGTAAAGTCTTCATGTTCTACTCTACACCAATTGAAAAAAAAAATATCAAGCATTAACTGAAGAGCATTACAGTCATTAGCTTTGTTGATGTAAACTTTTAAGTCGTCAGCGTATAGAAGACACTTACTAGATGGAAAACACGCAGGTATGTCATTCACTAACATAGTAAACAATAAGGGACCCTGGATATTATGGATATAAGTTAGATATTCTCACAATATTATGTATCTTGTATCTATAATGTTGTTTATTAATTCATATTATAATTGGATATTGGTGGAAGAACACCTCTCAACCCGACATTGTTGAAAATGAGTATTGAATCACCAACCAACTCCATTGCATACTGCGCAATAATAGACGCAATTCCAAGCACTATCGATACACATTTTGTGGAATATGGACAATTCTTCAGCCATTGGTGATTGATTAATAATGTTCTTATATTAGATACTTCTTATTAATTAAATTTTAGAACATTGTTCATAGACTTACAACTACGGGGTGTGATATTCTACTTATATTTTGACTATTTTATCCTTTTTATTACCAAAAAATAAGACGCGTGGATTCAATACTTAAATAACAATTTTTGTTGAATTATTTGTGATGCACCGATTTTAAATAGGTAATGAATCTTATTTTTATTTTTAACACATGAAAGTAATATAATAATATTAAGACATGAATCCTATACTTACCGAATAAATTATCATGTGCTAATAGCATTTGTATTTCCCTATACGTCATCCGTACAAAAACCATGCAAATTTAATTTATTAATTTTCTGGTTCATTTCTTTTCGATTCTCAAATAAAGTAAATCCATCGTGGCTGGACTGTAATCGTGACCGATTGAATAATTTCTCTTCTTGTCTGCTTTCACCACCTCCGCCTTCACAATCCACAATCCACACACTCGTCCGTGGTCGTGTAGCTGCAAGAGGGATAGATATATACGTCGTTCAATTGATCAAGTGAAACTTCATCTCTAGAGGTGAAAGCTACGTTGATATGTCAAGAAAATAATTCTTTTAATTACATGTGCAAAGAATAATAAAATACCCCAACTCGACGTTAATTTCATTTCACCAACGTTATTCCATTGAAAGTGACAAGAAATGCAAATTAAGCTTTCAACCCCCCAGTTTCATCCTGTCCCTATTAATTTTTGTTATTTCCTCAATTTTGTTCACATTTTCTTGCCACCTCTCATTCGCAGCCCTTCCCGTCATTGTCCAAAACGTTCGTCCAGCAGAAATTGTGGTTTGTTTAATTCGTTTAGAGGAGGCCATCCCATCAGCGAAGCCCGACCCTCTCTCGTTCTACAAATTTCAAGATAATTCGTTTTGATCTCTTGTTTTTTTTTTTCGACAAAAGGTCACAAAGCGCGCGTTGTTTCAGCTTCTAGTAGTTAGCTTCGACGAATCACTCCTCGATGCTGTATACGCGCCCGTTTGACGGCCTACAAATGATCCCAATTACTCAAATGTTCTTCCCGCTCTTGTTTACATGCCTCAACAACCATTTAACTACACGAAACTTGACAAACCACGTTTGTCACGTCTGTCTTGGGGCACGTGCGATATTTTATTTCGTCTCCAACCCCTTTGTTATTGTCGAATATTCTCCCAGTTCTCGTTGGGAACATGTCCAAGGCGATGATGGGTTGCCGCTGAAAGTGGGCCTACATCTCTCTTTTGATAATGATTTATGCAACGCCGTTTGTAAATTAAGTTGCATTACAGTTGTGCGCAAGTGGGAGCTCGCGATAAGCTCGCGTAATTAGCAGACTTTCTGATTTATTGTTCTTTATGGAAGTCGATAAGAAACGCGATCTTTACTAATTACTCTTCACTAAGTGGAATTTGCCTTGGAAATATTTTCATCACATCACGGACGTGGTTTATTATTTTAATGTTGTGTGGGATCTTCATCATTGCTCGAGCCCTCACTTGTCTCTCAACTTTGCTACAGCGTGGGTGTCACTAATTAATATCTCTAGCTCCAAGCTATCTCATTAGAAGGGAAGGTTTCTTTATCTCCCTCTCACCCCACACTAGGGACACAATATTTGAGTTATTTTCAAACCTAATTGTTTCACTCGGTTCTGTGAATATCAATGTGCACGGAGGTCTCCACCGACTCGTGATGTTATACCTTCGTACTTTATACTTAATGAGACCGTAATCAACCCCTACAGTGTGATTCGTAATTCAGTTGTCAGGTCTGTAGCTTTACACTGACGTGATCAGGCTGAGTGACGTCAGTATATCTGGATTGTGTGAAGAGGCGACTAACTTGCTCATTGTGAGACGGGCCTCTTCTCACTGCGCCCTTTGGACATGTACTTACATGTCTGCGGCATTATGGTGATAACATATATAATGCGTTATGAAGGCGTCATAATTTGTCTTCTTCAGTTGTTGTTTTTATTTGGGTAAATCCAATACTATTTTTTTAAACTATATCAAATTTAAAGTGGTTATTTAATCTAAGACCTATGCAATTGTTGCGGAGGAGAAATGCTATAGAAGATACAAAATTATAATATCTCATCTGAGCATTGGATTTGGATCCTCTAAAAATCCAGAGATTCGACGACACTCATTAGGAAGCGAAGCGTTACTTTTTCATCCTGTCTGTGTGTGTACTCGTGTTTGTCTCACGATATAACCGAACATGCGCGATATAGCGCTTGCCTGGGAGATACGCAACTCTTCGTACGTCCGTGTGATATTATGTTTCACATTGCGCTTCAACAAAGATGATGCATGATTTTAAAGACCCTCGGGTTCGAAGGGGCGGGGCTAGCGCTCAGCGAACGGGGGGTATGTATGAACCCGGCACCTCCACCAAAGAGTTAAACGCTGAGGAATCGTATAATAATGCTAGACTTGGCCCCCTTATTCGAGCACCCGTGCTTGTTGATGATTGCATTTCGTAAATAGAATATCTCTTAATACTGGTTGTAGTATCAAAATATCTCATATCATTATTAATATTCAGCGCTACGCAAACCTACGTGAATGCCCAGCGCCCGGGGTGGGGTGGTTTCTTAGCAGTTTAGTGAGTTACTAGATATGCTTTAGTCGATTTAATTGATACTTGATTACCTCCAAGGAATTTCTTGGGAACATCTCAAACCTCTTCGGCCTATTCATGATATAACTTAGTATTTAACTTGGAACATAACTTACGGTTTGTCTTAAGGATATATTAATGTTTGTTCTTGCCGCACTTTACCAGTTTCAGTTTCTAGAGTTTGTAAATTCCAAAGTTGCAAACTTGGGCCCCAAGAAATAGCCAATCAGAGAAATCCCTTGGTCGAGTATTTACTATTGGACACAAACTAGAACTAGATCAAAGCATGTACACGTGGTAATGTGTAAGTTCGGTGGAAGATTATGTGTATGTTAGACAATTTTAGACTTTCTTGACTATAAATACACATGTTACAATGCAATGGATGCAGTGCGTTATTTGTGTGTTGACATGTGCTAGAAGTAATAAGTTGTTATAAGTTGTTAATTTATTTATGAAAATCAATGGCATCCCAAACAATGCAGAGGACTTGGGTTCTCTTTTTAAAGACCTGTTCTATATCCCTACGTCTGTAATGGTAAAAATATTTTGTCTAAACATGTTACTTTACCACCTTGGTTTATTTTCAGAACTTATAACTAGCACGGTGGGTATAAGTTGGCCTGGTCTGTTTAAATTTAATGTCTCCCACTGAAAATCAGTTCTGTGATTGAGTAAGTAGATTCTAATTAATACGAATTTATTTAATTTTTTATTTGAAATTCGTTGAAGACATAGATTAATGAGTTTTAAAGAATTTTAAATGGCATTTTCTATGTTATTTTATTATTTCCCAGTTACAATTCTTCCCTGAATGCGAGTAAAATACTAATTCCCCTATTATATTAGAAAACTTGGTTACTATTAGGTTTCCAGTTTTTTATTTGATTCTGAGTTACGTAATTGTAGAACTTTTTGACCTATTAATTCTCGGTTTTCATTGGTTGAAATCGTCAGGTTTCCAATAATAGCAACGAAAAGTGCTCAAAGAAATATCTACAATTAATGAGGTCGTAGTGAGGACTGGTATGGCTTTATACCACCATGTCAAGTTTAGACACGCGATGCAATGTCAGGGGCATGCTTGTTAGGCAACGATAAAAATAATGGAATACAGTGTTGGTTTGTCTTTTTACTTCACTTTACTTACAAAACGTATATGAAGAAAAGGGAATTTTTTCGTGGTTTTCACTCTTGCGCTTTTGAGCTCTTTGAAAAATAATGAGACTTGCTCCACATAGTTGTATACTCAACCGAATTTGACAGACTGTTGCATGGGGTGAAACACTCTTAGTTCTTACATACCCTTATCTTAACACTTTGAATTTTATTGATTTGCTTCTTCATTTTCATCGGACTTTTCCATATAGATGCAAAATAAAAAGGAATGTCTAGTTTACTTGAACATTAAACCTTAAAGCAAGTAGTTTACAATTAAATTATAGGTAGAACTTTGATATTCAGTCGGGCTCCTGTTCTACGTAGCCGTCGGCTACACTTACACTTCAACAACATGTGCGTAGAGAGTATTGCTTGTCGTTTTCCTTTGTAATTTGCTCGCGGATTGATTAGAAACACATTTCAAATCGTTCCATGTATACAGAATGTAGGCCCACCGTCTTCATCATTCGTGAAGTGTATTTTGCATTAATTAGTTTCACTAATTGGGGGAGGCAGTGTGGGTTTTGCTAATTGCGCGTGCTTGATACAGTTTGAAAACAAGACAAAACAGAGGACGCCCCTCTAGATCTGGCTTCACACCCACTCTGCTCGCTGTAGTGCATGGTACCTCGTATTCATGTTCACCAGCCATACGCGAGGATTTGCCAGGCTGGGGGTGATTTCATTCTTCTTCGTGTTAATTGCTTGTTGTAACCGAGTTATATTGAGAATAAAACGGCCATCTAGTCAGTACCTGCATATTATGTAGCAGACACTGCTCAAGATTGGGCCTTAGAGTGGGGACATATAGCTCGATGGTAGAATAGTGCAAAACGTGACAAGAACTTACTTTCCTTTTGTGGAAAAATAAAAAAATGACCGCTAAATGCCACCTTAAAAAATCTGACCTTAACTTTGGGCGGTAAAGCTGCCCATAGTTGAGGAAAATCTAAACTTCGAGGTTTGGCTGAAAAACGGTACGAAATGGTTTTAAAAAATGAAAATTGTCCAGTCTTTCACGAAAACACGGTCCTTAAAAAGTCGCAGGTTCACTTTGAACCCCAGGGCTGTCCACAGTGGTAAAAAGTTAAATTAAACATATTACAAGTAGAATGGTGCAAATTATTATAAAGGCTCTCCAAGGTAAAAATTCTTTTATCACATGTTGTACTTTTCTTCTACTAAATGCCTACACTGTTATGTGAGGTTTACATACTTATGTAACACTCACAATCCTGCCGAGTGTTTTTTTTCCTCCACTGTACATCTTAGTCGTGAGTTATGATCTTACGACCCTACTCCTGGGGTTGTTTTCTTACGATGCTAGTGCTATAGAGTTTGATCTTTCTGATGGATACTTTATTGGTTGCTCAACTGTGACTAATACTTATAACGTGGTAATTAGTAATTACTTTTTCTTCACGAGTGCTTAACGCTAACGCCAGAATATACCGTTACATTCTAACAACGCGGCAACGTACTACGAAGGTTCAAGGTGATTTTTCGAAAATGTGTCAATAACACAAACATTAATTATTTCCTCTTTGATTAGTCCAGACTCCAGAGTGAATAGTATCCCAGTTTCATCCCTCTTAATATCTCTCTGTCTCATTGTTCCAGGTTTATCGTTGAGGAACGAGTTACATCATACTAAGGTGCATGGTTGAGGAACGAGTTACACCATACTGAGGTAGGCCACAGTTACAATTGTGTGCATGAATTCGTCGCAATTAGCTTTATTATTATTATTATTATTATTATTATTATTATTATTATTATTATTATTATTATTATTATTATTATTATTATTATTATTTTATTTATTTTTATTATTATTATTATTATTATTATTATTATTAATTTATTTCTGGTCTACGTAAATGATTTGGTTAAATGTTTTAAATATTGCTATGTATTTATTTATGCCGATGACATTTTGATTGTTTCAGTTCATAAAAACTTTGAAATTGCACAGTTGTATTTACAAATAGATTTTATTAACCTACTTAAAGAGATTCATGATAGAGATTTAGTAATTAATGCAAATAAAACAAAAATAATTCATTTGTGTGCACCTCAAAATAGAGATTGTCTCCGAGAGGTCAGGGTGATCACTCATTCCAATGAATGTTTGCATAATCAAGTAGATCCACAGACGTGTGCATGTAGTGATTTACTCGAGAATGTGACTCGCATAATTATTTGGGATTGGTGATTGATAAACATTTCAGCTGGGCACTTCATATTGATTCCATCTGTAAGCGCCTAAGAGCCTGCCTCCGGCAATGTTTTTTTCTTAAATACGTTTTACCATTTTCAGTGTTGCGTAATGTATATATCGCTCTTGCAGAATCTATTATATCTTATGGTCTACTAGCGTGGGGGTCAGGGCCGTTTAACTATAATGAGAACATAGGCACACATTTTTAGGTCGCCCCCCCCCCCCCCACGCAACTATGGAATCCAAATATCGTTATGTTTACTGTGTGCATACAATGCAATGTTTTCTAATTTCACAAATAACGTTTTTTAGGCAATTGCTAGGGCCTAGTCCTACATTTAAATATTATGCAATTTATAATAGGTACTACGTATAGGTAATGTTATTTTATATTACTCACCCACATGGACTCGAAGTCGCCGAATCGTTTGTACTGCACGCGCTTTACGTCTTTCGAAACCGCAACGAGTTCTAGAGACCCTAGGTAATTGTAATTTCCAGCCGATTCTACTTTTTCGTTATCACTATGAAACGCTAGCCCTCGTGATGCTTAGAACTTAACTACGGCAACAATGCGACTCAATATATCTCACCAATATTTTATTTCAGTTGACAACTGCACTTTTAATTTTTGCATTGTTTTGGTTCTAGCTATAAATGATAGAACATTTAATTTTTCTGTGTTCTTTGGACGTTTCATGTTCTCGAAACCTATTGCCAGCATTTTTCCAATCATTATATCCGTGCGAGAATTGTGATTTTCCACCAAAAAGTTGACAATGGGTGCAAAACACTGTACCTTGGGAGGGCGAGTATGTCACCCAGTGGCGGTACACAACTTCGCCATTGACATTCTACCGATGAAACAATTTTTTCTTAAAATATCGATTTTTGTCCGAGTAAAGAAGAAGTGAACCCGTTAAGGGGAATCCGAATCCCTAGACCCAAATATGATTTCTTAAGAATGCAGTATAGACGTCTGAAAAGTAAGTAGAATGTAAGAGGGGCTTAATAAATGAGCGGATTATTTTTTTGAATTTTTTTGGCCGGACATAACCTCAGAATCAACAATTGTATTCAAATTACTGGAATCAGTTGCTCAAGTTCAAAATTGAATTTTTTGCAGCGGTTTTTTGTATATTATTTCTACACTCCTTTATCTACAACCTAAATAAAAGGATTTTTGGATTTGTATGGTTTGTTGCGTTGCACAATTTTTTCGCCTGCCGGTACAATTTCAAATTTTGTACCGTTTAACGGAAAAAATCGTGCAACGCCAGAAACCATATAAAACCAATAATACTTATATTTAAGTTGTAGATAACGGAGTGTAGAAATAATATACAAAAAACCGCTGCAAAAAATTCAATTTTGAACTTGAGCAACTAATTCCAGTAATTTGAATACAATTGTTGATTCTGAGGTTATGTCCCGTCAAACAAATTTCAAAAAAATTATCCGCTCTTTTATTAAGCCCCTCTTACATTCTACTTACTTTTCAGACGTCTTTACTGCATTCTTTAGAAATCATATTTGGGTCTAGGGATTCCCCTCCGTCAATGTTTTGATTAATGCTGTGTTTAGCAATGTAATCTATGAGTGAATCACTATGATTACCCACGTCACTGGATCTTTATTAAAACAAAAAATTGTCATGCCGTTCACTTACAGATTTTTCAGCGACGTTGTGACAGTTTGAGTTTAAAGTAGACGGCTTCGTTAAATCACTTCTTGTGGGAGATCTGTCCAAATCAATGAAATCATGTACGGCGATCGCCAGTCTCATTAGATGAGTTCGGTTTACAATACCTGTGACAATGACATTGCCCTGTGCTCCCTAAGCAATGCTAACGAAGTAACTTTTTCAGCATACTGTCTAACTCGATTTTTGTAGCAGTCGTGGGGGGCAGAACAAACTGCAAATGAGTGCAAAGTCAGTTTTATGCAATGTTTTGAATTAATCAATCTTGCAATCTCCCAGTCATCAATTCATATATATTTTTTGATTTAGGCTTTCATCACGCTAAAAGACTGGGGGGCGCAGGCGCCCCCCAGTCTCTTGGCGCCCTAGGCACGTGCCTAGTGTGCCTATTGGGTAATACGGCCCTGGTGGGGGTATTCCACTGACTGCCACTTAAATAAAATTCGAGTACTACAAAATAAGCTTTTACGCGAAATAAGACCTCGCAATTGTCAAACTCAGTCGACTCGGGAGACATACCTCTTTTGCAACCTTCTGCCAGTTGACGGCCTTTTCACGTACCAGCTGTTAATAAAATATTACTTTAAAAATGATTATAGAATTCTTGTGCAGAAATACAAATGGACACGTAGTCAGGAAAAACAAAAATTTGTAGTTCCTAGAAGTAATAATAAATACGGTCAAAGGCGCCTAGAGTGTTTAGTCCCCGAGTCTTTTAATAAATTACCTGATCAATTATTAAACTTAACAAAAATTTACGAGGTTAAGCAACAAATAAAAAGACATTTGTTGTCTCAATTGAGTGTTCTTACCTAAATCTGTTTTGCTCATACCTTGTTTTCGTAATTTTCTGAAATGCCTATGAAACTTAAAAACCTTGGCGTTGTGTTGTGTTTCATTTTATTTTAAGTAACGGTCATTCTACTTCGATTTGTTTATTTAATGATTGTGATTTGTTAATGTTTTTTCATAATGATTCCTTCCTCTACGGTTGTTTTTGTTTTAGTTTATTTGATGTTGTTATTCCACAGATGAGCCCGCATAATGGGCTTTGTGGGTTTCATTGAGATAAAACAATGTAATATGTGTTTTGTGAAATAAAATGAATTGAATTGATTATTATTATTATACGTAGCGTTTACGTGGCTCTAGCCGAGTCTGTTATTTCTTATGGTTTACTTTCTTGGGGTAATGCTGCCGATTATCATTTGAGTAAAATATCGACCTTACAAAATAAATTAGTCCGCTTAATTCGACCACCACGTTATGATTACCTTTCTACTCGTGAAACTTATATTTTATGCAATGTGCTTCCTGTAGAAAAAATGTTTAAATATAAAATTATTGTAACATACTACTTTAAAAATGAATTTAAAGATATAATATAAAAAATAAAGTCACTCGTAGTTTTCACACTGTTCAATTTAATGTACCTTCGTTTAATAACAAATATGGCCAACGGAGATTAGAATATTTAGTACCAAAGCTATTTAATGAATTGCCTATCTTTTTAACCATGTGTTCATACTTCAGTGAGATCAAACGGAATTCGAAAGATTATTTGTTGAATACATAAAGGTGTTCACCAATTTTTGACTAAATTGCTTTTGTTTGTTTTTTGTGTGTGTTTCTGAATCATTAACATTGATTCTTTGGAAATTCCGCTGTTTTTTATTTGATTTGATTGATTAATTTTTGTATAATTATTATTAGGTATTATTCTTTGTTATTTCTAAACGAAATGTCTATTAACAATCTGTGTTTATTTTATTTATTTTTTGTATTTAATCTGTATAGGTGTTGGTTGTGCATACATGTAAGTGACCGGTGCGCTCTCAATATTTGTTCTATGCGCCCCACTAATAAGCTGTTTTGCAGCTTAGTGGGAAAATATTTATGTTCCGAATAATGTATATTGCAAAGTATGTACAATAAAAAATATATATATATATTATTATTATTATTATTATTATTATTATTATTATTTTTTTATTTTTTATTATTATTATTATTATTAATAATATAAAGGTTTTTAAGCATAAGCCCGCTTTAAGGACATAGGTATTAATTCATAGCAGTTGTCGAAAGTTCTGGGTTCGAACCCCAGTCGGGGCAAACTTTTCGACAACTTATGAATTAATAATAATATTTATCGGCTTTCACGCTTTTTGCCCAAGATCAGAGCATATACCATCAAAAATTGCCCTTATAACATCGGGGTCTTGAAACTGTGCCCAAATATACCCTAAAACACGCAAAAATATGCTTTTCCAAAATCACCCCCATTTTGGTAATCCCCGATTTTGAACGACTACTTCCCAAATTTACAAAACAAAATATGCGAATTTACATAAAAGCTGTAAAGTAGTCATAATGGCCAATATTTTTTTGGATCAAAATCCTCCAGGTCACGGGTATAAAGATCGTCCCATGTTTTTCTATGGGAGATTTTTGCCGATGGGACCTAGCTCGAAAAATGTCATGTTTGACAATTTTTTGGGAGGTCATGGTGGCCCCAGGGTGTTAGTTGCTAAATTCATTACTAGTTAGCCTGAATGAAATATATTTTTTGAGTTTAGCGGTAAATACCCCTTTAAACATATTACCAGTAGAATGGTGCAAATTATTATAAAGGCTCTCCAAGGTAAAAATTCTTTTATCACATGTTGTACTTTTCTTCTACTAAATGCCTACACTGTTATGTGAGGTTTACATACTTATGTAACACTTTCACAATCCTGCCGAGTATCTTTTTTCCTCCACTGTACATCTTAGTCGTGAGTTATGATCTTACGACCCTACTCCTGGGGTTGTTTTCTTACGATGCTAGTGCTATAGAGTTTGATCATTCTGATGGATACTTTATTGGTTGCTCACTGTGACTAATACTTATAAACGTGGTAATTAGTAATTACTTTTTCTTCACGAGTGCTTAACGCTAACGCCAGAATATACCGTTACATTATATCAACGCGGCAACGAAACTACGAAGGTTCAAGGTGATTTTTCGAAAATGTGTCAATAACACAAATTAATTATTTCCTCTTTGATTAGTCCAGACTCCAGAGTGAATAGTATCCCAGTTTTCATCCCTCTTAATACTCTCTGTCTCATTGTTCCAGGTTTTTATCGTTGAGGAACGAGTTACATCATACTAAGGTGCATGGTTGAGGAACGAGTTACACCATACTGAGGTAGGCCACAGTTACAATTGTGTGCATGGATTCGTCGCAATTAGCTTTATTATTATTATAATAATTATTATTATTATTATTATTATTATTATTATTATTATTATTATTATTATTATTATTATTATTATTATTATTATTATTATTATTATCCGTATCTAGCATGTAACTTTAGTATATAATAATTATTGTCATAAGAATATAACCCACAGACAAGCTTATCAAAGCTTTGTGGGCAATCGAATCAAATTGTAATTATTAATACTGTAAAGAAAACTTTATTGCTAATAAAGAAAAAAAATATATTTTTATTTTTATTATTATTATATTATTATTATTATAATAATAATAATTATTATTATTATTATTATTATTATTATTATTATTATTATTATTATTATTATTATTATTATTATTAAAAAAATTATATTATTTTGTCGATGCAGTATTTCCGTAAGAATTGCCCTGTCTGTATTATATTTTTTACCACCATAAATGCTATTTTCTAATTAATCTACGCTGAAGTTATGACTGTATGCAAGTATGGTGATTACTTGAATTCTCGATTTACTCTATAATATAATCTTTTTTTAAAAATATATAATATTATGCATTCTTCTAGAAAATATACTTCCAGTATTGGGATTACTTTGTGTCAAGTTTGTAATTTTGAGTAACTATTTTGTACATTCAACTTAATTTAATAGGGAAGACTCACAAATATTTTTTATTATTCTACTATATTCAGGGCCAATTTCTGATTACATAAATATAACATTTTCGTTATTTCAAAAACATTTTCAGTCACTAAAGTGAGCTTAAAGATTTAGCGTAATAATGGCGGGAAAAACAGGGCATTACGTCATAACCCTACAACCAATCACCGTGTGCTCATTGAATAAACAGCATTTTTGATGATTATCTTACTTCTAGAAGCACTTTTAGAATAAAATTTGTTTGTAGTATGTTTAAGAAATACTAAGAAAACAATAATTTGTATTACAAGATGTAAGATTTGCACATTTGTGTATACATTTTTAACAATTAATGGTTTTACGAAAACATTTATAAAGAAAATGTCAACAATGGACTTTTGTTATAACACGAGCTGGTGAACGGCCGAGCGGCGAATTTTGCTCCGTGATCTAGAAGGCCGTGGTCAATTTCATTCATTACCAACAATGTCTTTAGGGTTATGACGTTACACGTCTTTTCACTATAACAGCGCGGGAAAGAGTAAACGTAAAACTTTGTACCTCTGTGGAATACAAAGTACGTACTTTGGATTGTTATAAACTACGCGGTAATGGTGCTTTTAAGTGAATATCTACTTATTTTGTACACCAGCTCTAAAAACTAAAACTGGTGAGCCTTCCTATTGCCGGGTTGAATATGGGCTTTTGGGGAAGGGGGAAGGGATATGATTAACCAAAACTGTAACACAGTTTACTCTTGTACTACCCTTCTCTCTGTGAATCCCTTGGTTTCTTTCTATATTCCTTGTTATAGAACCACGCGCCTTGTCTCTGCACTCTCACCCACTTGCCATAATCACCGGCGTATTTGAATGTACAACTGTAACAAGTTGCACATCATTCTTCTAGCTGACGTTATTTTGACCAATATTAAGCAATTACGCTGCAAACGCACTCATTGCCCCCAAAAAGTACTTACGAGACATTGGCATTGAAATTAATGATGTAACGCTCCGGTGCTTATAACTTACGAATGTAACGTGTGCATCGTTACTTTAATATTGCTGTGCTCTTTACCTTTTACTAATTAAAAGGCAATGAGTGGATGTGCATTTTTTTACTTTTTTTCTTCGCATTAAACCGTTGGTGACTACCAACGTGAAAACTGACTTAAAGTGGTTAATCCCAAGCACTTGTTATGAGAAGTCCCCGTGGAGAAATGTAAAGTAAAAACGAAGACAGAGTCAAGCTGGATATCTCGTAAAATGGTGCACGTGATCGCAATCATCTTGTCGCCTCTCTGAATCATTGGTAAACCACACCTTACTTATCCACGCCCGAATTCGCAGTCGAATTTCAATTTTAACTCTTCAATTATCAGAGCTCGGGGATATTAATCAGTTTCTTAAAATTCCTCCTTGGCACAAATTAATTAAAACCGTTATTCAAGCACTTCTTCACATTTTATTAAAACTTGCTAATGGAAATTTTCGAAATAAATAAGATAAAATATGTAATGTCTTTAACTGAGAGCAAAGCAATTTGAAACAATCAATCTTCACAGGAGAGCCCTGGAAAAAGTTTTGCGTTCCTCTCCCGACTGTCATTGCAACTTTCAAATGTGTTATTATGTAATTAATCTTCAGCCGAAGTCTCTGGGTTCTTGGGGGAAATCATTTAAAGACAACTTCCAAAGTCTAATTAATTTTTCAAGCCCATAGTGCTCTGGGATTTAATTTATGTCTTTTCGAGCAGAAAAATGTTAAGTTGGTGCGTAATTTATTGACTGGGATGTCTTCGCGCATTTTTGCAAGGTACCTTTACTTTCCTCAATTAGATAGTCGAATCCATTTCTTTCTGCCAGCAAGTTACATTAATTGAAGTTGTCTTGCGCGTGTTGTATGTAGCTCAGCGGGGTTCCCTCGTCCGTGAAGGTCGTGGTGGAAGACAACGGCAGATAGAACAACTCGAACCGCCGTTATTTGTGCGCTTTATACCTTAAACAGTCTAATAATAGTCGCTCTGCCAGGGCTCATATCATAATCACATTAACCTCGCGTTTATTCCTTACGACGTACGTAGATTCCGTCCTAGTGTTTGGTGGAATGTTTGCAAATGACGTACGCAAGTGTAACTATTGATCCGCCGCCAGAGACATGCTGTCAGCATCACATTAAGCTATAAGCTAAAGCAGCTTTTATTCTCTTCTATAAAGGCAGCTAGCGCAGAAAGGAATGGACAGATTGTGTATGATTACATTGTGATGTATTACGTAGAATCGCTTGTGGGCGAGGGGTTAGAAGGGAGAAAGGGGAGAAATGAGATTACTCTAAATTCCTATTTTATTTTACTATTCCTGGGGTTGACCTTTTTTAACCCTAGTCAATCTTCAATTTGATTCTTTCTATTCGGTTTCGTATTTTTTCTTATTTTTTTTTCCGCCGGAGCAAACATTTTAGCGAGTCAAAACAAACACTTTTTAATACATGCCCGAAAGACGCAGGGTCACTGCTCTTTACATCCCCGACGTCAGCCTAATGTAGAGACCATTTCAGTTTGGTCGAATTGATTTTTGCGAACTTAAGTCCCTCGCTAAAATCCGCGAATTTATTGTTTAATACAATTTTCTCTCTAACCCCATCTCCCATATTACGTCTCTCACCGTCTCTCTCTCTCCCCTCTCACTCCCTCATTCTCGCAGCCCTCAAGTTCTTCTGTCCTTCCATATTTCCCTCTTTCTCTCTTGATATGACGTAAATCTCCATTTCACTCGTTTTCACTATTTCTTTCCCTTCTCTTCCCCAACATTCAGATTCATCTGTTAGTGGATTCCATTAAAAGGGGAAAAATCACTTAAAATACATTTATCTTTATCGTCATCTCAATAAGGTTTTAGGGATAAACCTCGGCATTGTCCTGCACGCGTGTCCTGGTCCTGCAACTGCATCCTTCCAGACCACTTGTGTTGATGAACTGCTAGCCATCCATCCATCCATTCATCCATCTTTGCATTACAATTTGTTCACTCTTTCTATAAGTCTCCCCATCTCTCTCTAAAGTAATAATACTTGACAACAAAAGCAGATATCACTCGTCTTCCCCGTCAAAGTCGAGGAAATAGGAATTCCTCAGCTCGCGGCTGCTCACTGCTCTCTGCTCACTGCTCGGAGGCCACAGCCCACATATTGCCTCGCGTGATAATCTCCTCGCATAAAGATCTGCTCACTTTCATCACAGACAGTTCAAAAGATGAATGCCTTCAATTATTAATCTGATTTTACTAAGTTATACACCACCTACATAATAACTTATTTATCCCCATCCTTTTCACACGTTAATGTATAGCATGTAAATTAATTCTTATAATAATTGTGTTGTGTTTATAAATTTAGCGATTTAGGTTTTTAATGCTAAATCGGTGAACATATATTTTTGAAATCTCTATAAAATGCCAAACTTACTTCGATCAAAGGTTTTCCCATACTCGTTGAGATTGATTAGCATTGCACTCTTAACATTTTAAGTGGCTTTTCCCATTGTCAAAGAAACCTACCAAATTTAGGGTTTCGAGGGACCTAAGTAAACATGCTAAATTCAAAACATAAATGCTAAATATTCAACATTAAAATATTATTTTTATGCACCTTTAGGGATTGTTGAGTTTGTAGTAGGCGTATTTGTACTATGTACAGCCTGCAATAAGTAGTTTGGCCTTGATTATTATTTATTTAAACGTATCATAGTACACAACTTAAAAAGATAATATATAATTTATTAAATCATTGCTTTAGACTCCGAAGGGACATGGGTTCAAATCCCATTATAACGCCTGGATTGTGTTTTTGAACGAATTTATTTATTTATTATATATTCGTTAATTGAAACAAGCTCGCTCGCTCACGAATTATACTTTTTTGCGCTTTGATACCTTTTCATTGCATGATAAAATACCATAAAATAAATGGTTTGTGTATCGTAACTATTTTCGGGAAACTAAACAATTGAAATTTTAACGGAAAATTTAATGTTTGTGTGTGATTTTGTTTTAATTTAAAATATCAGGTTCTCCATGCACAGCACTGCATTTATAAAGCTGTGAACTGCCATGTGTGTTATATTTGAATAGTCATGACTGTACTTGTTCTCTATATGAACGCTCAGCACTGTACCGTGGTACGTGAAGATCAATTCAATTTCAAACGCGGCTGATATGTAAATACGTAATGGATGTTGTGTGCGAGGTCCTACATGAAAGTAAATAAATATATTTATCAACGTTTCAACTTTTTTTAAAAGAAATAACGTAATGTATTCGTCTGAAGTTGTTTAATTCAACATGCCACAAGATCCATCAACCGTTATCATAGTTTTCATATTTTTCAACGAGTAGGATTTAGTGAAATCTTTAACTTGATCCTCTTTTCCAAAGATATGCGAACCCTAAGAGCGAACGAGCGATACGGGAATAAGAGGTTTAGTACCTGATTTACAAGCATCATCGTCCCACAAAATCGTCACGCTATCAAAACTTTCTTTTTTGTCACTTTTTTCTCAAGTACGTAAAATCAAAAGCATAAGAAGTGTTACGTAATTACGTAATAGTTTACCGAGTGAGGTAAGTGAAGACGTAATACCACGCTCCATTGGCTTTTCTAGGTTTTGGAAGAGTTGAGAGGCTACTTTTTCTTCACGAGTACAGATTTCGGTTTGCTCTGGTGGCCTGCTCTATAATTCACAAGCCACGTGCGTGAAACGACTATTTGGCCGTGACGAATCGCTATTTCGTAATACATGGCAATGATTCTATCGCAAGGAGACAAATTATTGGTGATAAGGTGTTAAGGAGTATATTATGGATCGAAATTCTTATATACAAGCGGGACAAGCCTCACTTTCTGTCCGTATTTTTGTGTGGCACGTCCATAATCCGAACGTGACCACCGATTAACATGCGATTTTGTGTTTACCTTCCCCTGAACAAAGATAATACATAATGTGTTTGTTGGTCCTGTGGGTCATGGTACTTTTCCAAATGAGGATATCTTTGAACCAGTCACCTCCTCTAATAAAGACTTCAACGCTGGAACAAACATTAAGCTGTAAAACTGTAAGCTTCGCTTCCTATTTTCGGTACTCGTGTTTGTTTTATTTGATTAACGTCACACGACTTCATATTATAACATCACCGACGACCGATCATATCAGAATAACACAAACAAAACATCTATAATGTCGTGTAATACCGTTCCGCTCTACTTGCGGCCGATATCGCATTGCTTCTAGTTCTATGGCAGTGCTGATAGTAGTGCGTTTCTATCAATGTATGAACTAGAAAATAGATTATGGGCTTTGTATGTGAGAAATATACCGGAGTACAGGCTATAAACCTATATACATTAATAACACACAACTCTAAGGCACGTAGTTTAATCATTAGTTAGCCTTAATGCTCATAGAAGTTTAAACCCAACTAAAACGCTGACAAACAAGATTTGTAATTCGTGTTCCCGGCTATGTTTACGTTGTTAACGAAGCTGTTTTAATTATTTTAACTTTATCCATAAACTCTTATTACAGCTAGTCTAGTGAGTTAACAATGATTATAATCCATGTGTCCCCATGTTTATTTTTAAAATTTGGTTTAAAATATAACAATTCCAACATATTTTCACGTGCTTCGATACACGTCCAAATGACTTCAATAAATTATACATCTAGTTTAGTCAGAGATTTATTACTTCTCATAGATCTACCGCTGACAATTAATTAATTAAATGCATAAATTTTAATTATTTTTTGAACCTCGAGGCTAATTTAGTAAACAAGTAACTGATATTTACAGGTATGTTGTTATTCATTAAAAGTGATTTTGATGTTTTTGTTCTGTTAGTGCTCGATCAGTTCTCTATGTATATTATGGTAGCATTAGTTTGACATCGAGTCGCCCGAGTCTGTGATTCCAAAAACAATCTACTTTAAAGGGTTCTTTATCGTTTTCAGCCTGCATTGAATGTATTGAAAACGCTCATTAGAAGCAAGGTATATATCTGATGGTAAAATAGTAAAAGGCAACTCTGCCACAACTTTCGAAGATAGTGTCATAAGTAAATGGTGATGTATGATAATGTAGGTTATTAATATACTTTATCGAAGCCCATTAACTCCGTACAGCTAGCTATATTCTAAAACGATAAAGAACTGAGTTATTGCAAATTGATATCAGATGCGAATCGAAACTCCAATTTCTATTCACCAGGTCGCTTCTCCTGTGATCGCGCTTGACTTTGAAATGAATGCTTTATATGCGCTGTATGTCATGAATTAGTGACGGTTCGTGACACGGTGAAACAATACGAACTACGTGTGAAACGGTTAAACCTGCGTCTAGGTGGGTGCATGGGTGTGGTTGGACTTTGCTGTCGTTACGATGTCTTCAACGAGATGTTATATTTGTTTTTAGTTGTGTTGTTTGGTTAAAAAGTTTCTTCGTGATACGTCGCTAGGTATACTTATGGGTCTAAAAGAACACAACTTAATTAATATCGTATTTGTACTGAATCTCCTCAATCATACGTTCAAGCTAGAAATAAGGCCATAGAGATCAACTCTACTCATCGAGTTTAGTTCCAGTTCTATTTTCGTTCTGAACAACTTATTATCGCATTGGACAAATCATACACGTCAACAAATTGATAGCCCAATTATTTATAACATGTCACAGCTTTTGGAAATATCACACGATATCTTTTCCTGGCAACTTCGCTTCTGGTTACCTACGTGAGGTGACTGGAAGCGGCGTGAGGGCAAACCTATTTTGCATTTCAATTTGGCTTTTTCTTAATTTTATTTATACTGTTTCACTTAGTTTATCTTATCTCCCCTATTATCAACAATCCAAATTTAAAACATAAATCACTAGTTCAGTAAAATTTTAACCTGAATACGATTTCGTTGTTTAAGACCTCCATTACATGTAATTGTGAAATAATATTGTGTTATTTGAGACATAGAGTGATGATTAATGAGGTTGAAGGATAATTAAAATCTCACTTCTTTATTCTGGATTCTGCATCCCAACCACGTGCGCCACCTCGGATGTCGATTCATAATTTAATCCAATGTATGGTACACAATCTGGTGCAACTATAATATTGAGCAAGAGGTTTACTTCCAATCCGCGTGTAGTTATTTATATTCAACACTGAAGCCGTTTATACAATTTATTGAGTAAATAGAACAGAGTAATCTAAGTGCCGCGGACAAATAGACATCCAAAAGTGGTTTTCACAAACACAAATGTTTCTTCTCAAAACAACCTCGTCCAGCCCTAGTGGGATGGCCGCGGAATACAAAGAGGCCGGAGGTATAATGTCGAAATGGTCGGACGAGGGGGGAAATAGATAAACTCCAAACTTAGTTACGTAGGATTAAGTGACCAAGTGGAAATTGGTTCGTCTAAATTTAGAATGCCTAAATCCTTCTAATTGACTTCATGATATAATGGCATTGTGTGAGTTAAGTTTTCGTATACCTAAACTACGTGACTATGGTTTAAAGTAAATGTTGTGCTTTTACTACCAAATGAGTTACAGATGCATAAATGTTTGTTTGTCAAATGATGTACACCACGAAAAGGTTGATGTTTAATGAATTTAGATGTGAATTTGAAGCCCGTCGGTCTGTATAGTTACGTGAAACAACAAAGTTTTGTATCACACGTGAAATTAATTTTGTTGTTGGCGAGGTACTCTCGCTTGGTGAGTAACTTAGATTAAACCGATGAGTTGATTTAAGTTGGCTTGGATAATTAGTTTGGTGCATGGCCGGTAGTTCAGAACACGTTTGGTTGTCGTGCTTATTTTGTATCTTCAGGTATGTTGTCAATTTTGAGCTTATTGCTTACGGTTTTAAAACTCGAAGCTCCAGCTTTCAGACTATGTTTGTTGGCATCTCAACCAATACAGTACTTTCATTTCTTCTTCATTGTAGGTACCTGTAAACACCTTGATATTAGTTTCTGGTGTGCCTAGGGTCTGAGCGACTAGACCTAGACCGAGCGTGCACATACCACTCTTCTCATGTAGACTCGTATCGCTCTGCTCTTGTTTTCAATCTAAACTCCTCACAATCATATGAAATACTGTAAGACAGAGCGAGGAAACACTCGTCTCGACCGGCGAAAACAAGGAGGAAGAGAAAAATATGGAAGTGTTTCCCTTTATTTAAGGGTGAATGGAGGGTAAAGGAGAATCATGTTAAGGAATGCAATAAGGAGGGAAATAGCAATATAAGTTTACGGCATATATTGTTCTTCTTTTCGGAAAATAGAAATTTTAAAAGAGAAACTTCAAGTTAACGAAATTTCGTTGTACACCTGGCTCAAAAATACGATAAACTTTCCCAACAGATTGTTCCTTTGTATCTCAGTCAGTTATCCAGGCTTCGGGGTTCTAGCATCGTTTTATCGCCTGCACCAACAGTTTAAATACAGCTCTATTACAACTTACCGATGCTTTTAATTTTACTGTTAGGGGTAGTCAACTCGTAAAAGAGTTTACTCATATCACTGAAAAAGTCTCTTATACTGATTACTCATTCAGAAATCTCTAATTTTACTCTCTTTTCAATACTATTGTAATTTTTTCCCCACTAAGTATTATTTCGATTTGACGCACTTAAGCCTTTTTGAGTTGTGGAATGTACTGATAATGGAAATAATTTTGTAATTTTCTATTACTGCCAGAGAGTAATAAGAAAAGTAGATTGTGATGTATTCGTTGATTTTTACTAACATCGTGTTTTCCTCATTGTTGTTGTTTTTATGATTATGATAAATAATAAGTCATGTTTTTATGCTGTCTTGAGCGTAAATTAGGTCAAAGTTTGTAACTCTACTTCATATTTTATTTTTGCAAACAGATTTTCTATATTAGAGTCTCTTGGTATTGATTACTCAAGTTAATTAATAAATTAATTTATGATTGCAGGCAGTCACCCGGCTAAATACGTTACATAATTTTACACCCACTCTTCTTAGTAATTTCAGCGTGACAATAGTGACACATAATTTCATCTAACTTTATCCAACTAGTCTGGTGCAGACCCTGCAAGCGTTGCAGCAAATTACTTTAACTCATTATCTTCAATTTTCTCCTCTAGCAATAATTATACTTTCTTTGATGCAAGTTGATTGTTCCCAACTACTTCCCAACTAAACAAATGTTTGTCGTTTAAACTCTCCCAATTAAAGTATTAATTGTTCTACCACGAGTTTAAATTGAGTTACAAGTTTTGAATGAGTTAGGTGGCAAGTTACGTAGCGTTGCGATCAATTGTGCTCAGAACGTCGTCATAGTGTGACCAGTATGACTGGTCATATTCATCATAGTGTGACCAGTATGACCGGTCATAGTCGTAATCGTGTGACCAGTATGACCGGTCATAGTCGTCATAGTGTGATCATTGTGACTGCGAGTTGCTCTTGGAACCGGCACCTCCACCAACACTGAAATCGCATAAGACATTAATTCTCCTTTATTCTTCTTTTTCATCCAGCGAAAAAACATTTCGTGGAATATTTAAGACACACTCTTCTTAACTGGTTTGTAATGATTCAAGTTATGTTTTATTTGGACTAACCCAGTTGTATTTTTTCAGAATATATAAACAAATCAATGTCATTCGTCAATAAAATTTGTATGATATACAAAAGTATTATTTTGTTGTCATTCGAATACTGATTACTACTATTTGTACAATTGTATCAGTTTTTTGGCTGAATAGGTTAGAAAGTAAATAGAAACATAGAAACTGATTACATGGTTTTCACTCGAAAAGATACCACTTCACAACCACCTAGGAATGTTAAGACTGTTCGCAATCATAACTAATAACTACATAATAATCTCTTCATGTGCACAGTACGCATATCTTCAACTTATATTCACGGGGGTTTTTTAATAATAAACTAATATAAAAGCAGATAAAGTTGTGAGAAATGGGATATGCTCTGCTACTTTGTATAACTTATGAAAACTTATTTAATAACATTAAACTCATAAAACAACCTCGTATTAGTTTTACCACAGTTTTGATTTTACGTTGTATGATAAGTTTGTGTTTGCATGTTTCCATAGAAATAACTGGAAATTTCGACGGTTTTACATAGCGCTTACTCAAAATAAATAAATAAAAACAAATCACTTTTAGAGTCTATATACACTCTATACACCGATTTCAGTGTGGAAATTAAGTTTAAAACATGCCAAGCCAACCCAGTCGGTATTTATTATTTTACTTCTAAGAACTTTCATTTTATAATATTTTAAGACTTTATTTTTTTTTTACAAATTTTCTGTCGGAACTTAAATTTTTATAGTATTTTAAACCCTGATTTCACAAATGTTTAAAAGCGCTTTTTTAAACATTTGGTTATAAATAACGCAAGGTTTTGATAAGATTGTTAAAATCTTGCTGTTAGTTTGTTTAAAATAGTGTGTATTACAAGGGTGTCCACGTATTACAGAAGAGCCAGGAGTTAATTTTAATTGTGTCCGAACTATTTCTAATGGTTCATACTATTAACAGCTTTGTCTGTGTATTGTTTTATATCCATTACAACTATAATAACAACTTGCTGTAGTGTATTTGTTTTCGTTATCTAATTATACTTCTACCCTTTATATATTGTTGAATTGGCCTGAAGTCGGGTAATGTAGGCCTACTTTCTGTAATTCAAATGAAAACGGTAACTTACGCTTGTATGTGAGGTGGATTAAGCTCACTCCACTAGTTTCCCACTTAGAATCTCTGATAGTAACCGCGAAGTTCTCGTGTCGATGTAGGCTAGACGCTATATGCCATGCATGAGATGCGTGGTTTTATTTTAAATTGTACTTTTCATTAGACACGAGAACATTAAAGTTATATATTCGGGTAATGATCCAATTTCAGTGAAGAGCTTAAGCCCAGCGTTGTAAGAAACGCATGACTGCCTAAACCTAATCCGGTATAATCCCAACGCCAAAAATAAGCAGTTATTTTCGTCTTCGTATTGCTACTTACAAAAACTAAAACTTGGTTATTTTTAATTATGAGATTTGAGTATAATAATTATTAATCTGAATACCCTTTTTTAATCACTTCTATTTAATAACAAAGTAATATCATAACTCTTAAATACAATCTTGCAAAACGACATTTTGAATTCATGATCATTTAAATGTGCACGTTTTTAGAAACTGTATAAATAAACTTAGAATTTTCTACTTATTAACTATTTTTGAACAAGGATTTTGGCTGTCATTCTTTTCCATATAATTGTTTTGCTAGGTTACCGGTTGCCGCATAATAATCATTCCACGCAACCGTGTATCTTGGAACTATATTCGCAGAAAATATCAAAAGGTTTCGCGATATTGCGCAGTTTCTTTAGCACAATCACGCTTTGTTGTAACAAGTCATTCAATTTTCTGCCGCATGTATTTCTAAATGTTCCACAGTTCATGCCTTGGTATTGCAACCGATATCATAGTCGGTACCTGGTATCGAACCAACCGGAATTAAGAGTCTTGCGGTTACACGACGCGCTACCTCTATCGGTTGCAATACCAAGTAATGAACTGTGCAGCATTTAGAAGAACATACGGCAGGAACTTGAAAATAAGTAATCAATCGAGAATGTTTTATGCAAAGTGGAAACTGTATGCAGTACACGCTAATTTGGAAATTGCATCAGTAAACCAATCTCTATTTAATGTTATCAAATAAATATTAACATTTAAAAATTCAAGGCAAACCGAAAATATTACTACTATATGTGGGGTACATAAAGTGTTACTTCGAGTGTCGTGTTATATTATTCGTTGATGCGACGAATGTGGGAGATGGGTTTGGTGGAGGTGCCGGGTCGAGCGTGTGTCTATATCCGTGTTGTGCGGTAGGTGAAGAGTTTTCTTCAGGTTTCCACAGTCATAGACGAATGCTGAGACTTGAGTCCTCATATAGCACTTGACTGAAGAGGGAATATAGGACACAATATGTGGACAGTTGGCAAATAGCTATTCGTTCGGCCGGTAAGAATCCGAGGTATATTAAACTTTACATACTTGTCAATAAAGCATACATGGACAGCCCTGCAATCGTAGATTATCATAATTGTATGTTTATCAACCAGGATCAATCCACGAATATAGTTAATTTTAGACTTTAACAAAATTCGTAATCCTGAAAATCATATAATTTTGTATTATTATTTAAAAGTACATTGTTTAAAAAAGTGTTACTGTAGATCCCTAGATTTCCGTGTATTTTACAACTATCCAAAATTTCACACATCTGTGGTGTCAGTCGGCCGAGCAAACAGGAATTTGCTTAAAAATGCATGTCCCATAATATCCTCTTAAAGACCTTAATTAGTTATTCACCTGAAATGATTTACACATGGTTAACTGATGTGTACCCTACAGAGAACATACGACGACCAAAGTTTATTATATAAGCTGGTAGATCACGGGGCCTCAACCTTGACACATTGGAATAACCTTTGAATTAGGGGTTGCGATAATCTGAAAGCTTTCACTTGCATTGCTTCCAATTAACTAGGTAACAGATTGACGTGGGTTTAAAAGCACACCAACTGGCATACAGAAGCAATAACCCCGTACATGTTTACCGAACAGTCGAACCCAAGGGCAATTATCCCAAGTAAGTGACGGCTGCGATCACAGATCTATATGACGCACAACACGGATAGGCCAAGCAACGAAGGATTTTTTCTGAAAAAATTCCGGTCAAGCTCAATTTTTGCACAGACCTTCCAGAAAGCGTCTTTATCAAAGGAAAAAAAGTCCAAAAAATTGGACTGGAGCGTTGGCCGCCATCTTGGAAAATGTCTGCAGAAAAACGGTTTTTGTTTGTTTTCAAAATGGCGGAAGATAGTCGAAAAGTTTCACCGGCAAAAATATTCCTCAATAATTCCGTACGAAAATGGTGTCTTATATTCTCGGTGGAGACAGCGGCTACGTCACAAAATCATGGTTTAAATGTTGCTTATTGGAGTACCAGCTGATTAGAATACATTAGTATTTTATAAAATCAGGTCTTCGAAATCGAATTTTGCGTTGACCCGGAATTTCGGTTTTTCCATTGTTGGTATTTCATTAAAAAATGCCATATTTGACTGTCTGTTATAAAGCACTAAATTGTACTTGAGGAAAAATTATTTCAAAACACATTATAATGACTTTCATTACCATCCAATTACAGCCAAAGTTTTAATCCAATATGGCTGCTAATTCCAAATATGAACCACATCAAAGTGATTAATGTATCAAAAAGAGTGTAAAAACAGCACGAAAACAAATTAAAACTTTGGCTGTAATCGGATCTTTATTTAAGTAATTTCAATTTGCGTAGAAATAATTTTTCCCCACATACAATTTACTGCTTAATAATGGCATTTTTGAGGAAATACCAACAATGGAAAAACAAAATTCCGGGTAAATGCAAAATTCGATTTCGCAGACCCGATTTTTTTAAATACTATAATGGAAGCTTTCATGAACACCGTTTAAAAGTCCTTTTATGTTTAATTGATTTCTCACGGATTTCTCAGGCATTGTTTGATACTGGACGTGAAAATGAGGAAATCAGCTGGTGCTCCAATAAGCAACTATAAACCAGATTTTGTAACGCAATCGCTGTCTTTACCGAAAATATGGTGGACACCATTTTCGTTGGAAATTATGTGAGAAATACTTTTGCCGTTGAAACTTTACGTCTATCTTCTACCATTTTCAAACCACACTTTTGTGCAGACATTTTCCAAGATGGCGGCAAACGCTCCAGACCGATTTTTCAGAACTTTTTTCCCTTTATTAAGGACGCTTTCTGGAAGGCCTGTGCAAAAATTCAGCTTGACCGGAATTTTGTTCTAAATCGCCTCTAATGGTCCTTCGTAGCTTGGCCTAGGGATAAGTCTCTGCTCGTAGTTTCCAAAAACGCTGACCCGGCACCTCCACCAAACGCTCCAAAAAAGATAATGTAGAGTAATCGCAATATGTAAATTGTTGTTTTCGCTTTGCTACTGGGTTTTAATTTATTAAATGCTTTTCTTAATGTTTATTTATGCTTGATGTTATTTTCTTCTATGGTCTTTGTTTCGTTAGCACGGCCTTTCGTGCTGGTCTCCTAAATGTGCTGAGCTTCCGGACCAATTCGTACGTTATTAATACATTATAAACGGCACCAAGTTGAGACTTAAATTTTAGGATACACGATTAAGGATGTTTTATTAGATCTATAATGCTAACACAATAATTAAAATTCAGTGTTTAAAGTGTGCCTGTTATTATCTTCATGGTTGAAATTTTATTGGCTACATAATTATTATTTGAGGTGATATTTTCATTCATTGAAAGGTATTTTTATAATTTATATGCTTATTGTTATTGTTAAATGTTATTTGTCTTATTATTAATTGCCCACTTCTAATTATTTGAAATTCAACCATGCTTTTAAAAATACTTAAGAATAATCTTCTTTATCTCACCCCAGCCTTCTTGAGGAGGTGTTTGTCGGTGTCACTGTTCAGGAAATATCCCTCTTCCGATTACCGTCTCCTCCCCTCCCCTCCTTCTCCCTCCCCTCCCCCTGTCATCCGTCGACCTCAGGAGAGATGATGGATGTGATCCGATCCGCTAATTCGAGAACCAGTCCATGAATCGAACCCTAGACTTCCGCAACTTGGTTCCGATCGTTTATTAAATATCGTGTTTCAGGTAAAACAGTTGTTCACTTCAAGTCTTTTACCGCATATTTGGTCACTTTCGTTTTCTCTTTGTTTGTATTATCACACTGATTTATCAATGCTGACGTGGACAAGTTCTTGTCTCTACTTGTTCGCGGTGATCTCCAAGTATAATGCTGTGTCGGTACCTTCTTTGGTTTACTTTGTGATGAAAATGTTGTACTTGTTTGTACTTGTCTTATGGTTGCATGGTTGCCTGATGAAGTCAGTCACAATATTCGTGAGTTGTCGGTTTAATTCATGACATTGTATACCAGCCTTGAGATAGCGTTTTGACATGGCAACAGCTTGCATTTGTATGAATAATTCGAAACAATGATCTTTGCTCAACATCCATCACCTTGGCTCGAATCCCCCCCTCGGTGGAGGCGGCGGCAATCCATTAGGAGAAGATAATAACACTGTAAGGGATGCAACTCCATATTTCCACGATTATTCGAAAAACAGTCGTGTCTGTCTGTCTGTGCGGCATTCCTTTATGTGCTTAACGAGCTGTTATTATTTCACAAAATGGCCATACAATGTAAATTACTACGATGGAATTTATTGCTCATCATTTTTTTTACGTTTCGATGTTGGGAATGTTTTTTTGTGATATGTTGGTCTAAGCGTATATTCGGGAAACACTTTTTAAACATTTGAATTATGAGTGAGGAAAAAATTAAAACGAATGGGTTTGTCCCGTTATATCAGAGATATTTTAGATTTTAATTTAAAGACATACATTTTTCATACGTGGAATATTGCGTAATCTAAAATTCTTGTTCTTTTTACTGCAACACGGCTAACAACATTACAGGCTCTGACAGATAGACGGCTGACACATTCACACACTCGCTATTGAACGAAATTTGAAATCTAAATCTCATTCTCTTGGCATGCTGGAAAATCCATTCCGTTTTAACTCGTCGTCCAAATTGAATGTTTTGTAGTGCTGGGGGGGGGAGGGGCGGGAGGGTGAGGAAAAAGTGCTCTTGATAAGCGTGATTTAGCAGCCCCGGGGATATTGATTTTTACTACCCTCCTCCTTCCCTTAAACCCCCTCAGTTTTATATGTCTGTTTTCTTACTGTAATAGCTGGGGCCGATGCGCGCGCCATATTGGATTGTAAGGGGAGGGTGGGGGAAGGAAAAGATGGCTTCCATTGGCGGTGTTTGGTGGGAGAGAACCCACATTAATTTAAATACCAGCGGTGATAAAGTACAATTAATAATACAGCTTAATCTAAGATGCATGACCTCTATTTTAGCGTCGGTGATGTCTATTGACTACGCTTAATACAATGGGATGGTGCAGCGGTTGCCCGGGCAACACATTTAGGTAAAATCTAATTGCTACAAGCTGACGTGACGTTATAACTAAGAGAATTACCTCGCGTTTCACACGGCAAAATAATGAAATATTCGTGAATGAGGAGATATCCTGGCCGCCGTTTGACAGTTGCTCCTGCTGACAGGTGGATATTCCTCGCTCGCCTAACTGAACTGACATGACCATCCTGTTGGACCAATGTCCTCGATCAAGTATTGGCATAGGTCGACCCAGTTCCCCTCGGTCGATATGGTCGCGTGCCGAGTGGCCACGTGGTCAGCACGTGGCCAGCTGGCGGCGGAGATTGCGTGTAGGAGCTTCCTTCCTTCCTTACTACCTTCCTGCCTTCTTCTCGCGACACTTGCGCCACTTAAACACTCCCCGAGGGCTTTTATACGTTCAATAGAAGAATGGGGGATAGATTCGCGATATTGGCACGAGACGTCGCACACTTGACGTAATGCTATTTGATCATAACACCACGATAGATAATACGTGACATGTGTACGCCTTCAGACGTAAGTACACACTTATTATTGTCTTGTCACTTACATTTTAGGTGCGTACTGAAATGTTAAACTATTTTACAATGTCTCCAATAGAGAAATAAAAATCAGTCGTGTAAACTCATCTACTTGTTTATTTTTCTAAATACTTAAAATGAAATTCGAAACCCACGTGGCTCACTTGTAGAACGTGCGACTAGCCGCGTGGATCTCAACCGGTGCTCTATCTTCTGACTTGACCACAGTCAAACATACTAACATCTTCGACCACTATCGCCTTCTGTTACCTCAATGTTTTTCTCCTCAACCACTACGTTGATACTAGTTCTACAGTCACCTGTGGATAGGTCTGGCAAACATTACCTTACCCACTTTATATTGAGGCGTCCCTCCCTGTTATTGCTCATGTTAAATATAAATAACTCACGTATCTATATGTTCACCTTGGATCAACATCGTTCATCTGCTGCAATTTAACTGCTGCTTTAACTTCTCTTTGAAATGAATTGTAACATTACGCGATATGCTAATTATTCAATTTTAGTAATTTTATTTTTCTTTTATTGCAAAAGTTACTAATTCGCTAAATGTATTTGCCCTGTTGGTTATGATGTTGTAAGAAGCCAAAGCACGTGACAGTGAATTCCTGGTTTAGAGTCCCGCGCACACTGTTTCTACTGTGTCAACTGCATGTCGTGCGGGTATTGCAGCACTTATATTATGTTAGACGCTGTAAAACCCAATATGTCAATTCCCATGGGGACGACTGCGTTTTCCACCAGATTATATATGTATAACATAATATGTTAATGTTTATGTATTTTTTAAATGTGGGTTTCAATCCCACTGTCTTGTGATGATGCTTTATCATCACTTCATTTGCAGAATCATTTCAGTATTTAAAATATGGCAACAACTCATTAACCCGGATATATTATAAAAATCACACACTGAAATATAACTTGGGTTACTTATACTTATTTATCACGATATTTCGGAGAGCTCCGTCTCCTTTCTCAAGCATCCATGCCATGTTTTTCATTAATCTGTTCTCTTGGATTTTGTCTCGGTACTTAATCCCAATAGACAATAATTTCGTCTTGGATTCTCAGTGTGATTTCCAAATTGATACTCTGTATGGATCATTTGCTTGCAAAAATATGCAAAGATCACTCGTTATTTTTTTTTAAATAGCTATACATCTTTTTATTTTAAAATTATTTTTCGAGATGTGGTTATATATTTCAGTAAATTCCTAGCATTGGTTTTATGAGTTTTTGCTTTGTTATCCTGTTTACCAAACTAAAAAGAAAACATTCCGTGAAAGTGCATCCATTTATTATTTATTTGCCTATGTTACAATATTATTATACATATAGGCAGACAGCCAGAAGAGGACTTTAAGCCCAAACCACATTGTGTCTGGCTGGCTGCTAGACATAACAATAATAACAAAATATAAACACAAACCCAAAGTTGTACACCTTGGACTAAGAGGTCGTATGACAGAACCACATTCTCAGTCTTAATCAGTCAACTAATAGGTAACGCTGCTTTAAAGTATTGTATTGTATTGTCACGGGAGTGTGTGCATGGCATAACATGCATGGTTTTATTGTATGAGGTTTATGACCTAGTCTAGACCATATCATGTGCACTGTACGTGTGTCGAGAATCATGTCGGACTATAGGCCAGTTTCGAGCCGGCCATTCGGCTACAAGTTGACTAGACGGTCTAAAATGCACCATTTCATTCGACTAAATTGCAATTTTGTAATGTGCTTTTAAGACTGTTGATGAGTTCGAGCAAACCTGGGTTTTACGGAATACCAGAGGAAAGTACTCCTGTATCACGTTTAACCTCTAAATGTTCACCCACAAAATGAAAACTACGAGGTTGTATAGAAAGAATGTGTGCATGACTTGAACAGTGTTCATTTTCATTTGCTCAGTATTTGAAGTAACTGACCGTTAATACTTTACAAAAATGAATATATAGTTATTTACCAAGCGTGTGTGAAGAAATTTATTTGAACTGTGATGTGTTTCTGATAGGTACATGCACATTTTCCTTTGTACCACCTACCAAATTTCCAATTTTTGTAAATGAAAATTATAGGTCAAATGGTGCTGCAACACGTATGTGAAATGTAATTAATTTGGTGAAAAAACGATTTTTATATGGACGCTCAATATTTAAAAAAAATGTTGTACCAAGCTCATCCAACCGTTAACATTTTCAATGTAAGTGATTTTAATAATTCGTTTTATACACGCATTTTAAGGTAACATACTGCCCTGGGGTATATGATTCTACCTCGGACAGCGTCGAAGTATAAAGCGGGAAAAAGTCTTCTCCGTTTTCTTACAGCAACGTGAACGGTGATAAACTTGCAAATTTCATTCCTGTGCCTTTTTATACGCGAGTTTATTTTCAGAAACTTGAAGATGAAAACATAACTTAAGATTATGAAAATGAATTATATAATAGCGAAAGAAAGGAAGAAACTAGTTTTCCATAAGACGTAAGCTATGTAATGGTTGGTGGCAGGTCATTTAAGCGGAAGTTGCGAATTAGTGTGACTGCATGGACCGACTACGATTTGTGTGGCGTTGTGTGACTCGTTTTGCTGATGTATTTTTATTGCTGTATCCATTTTAGCGGACCGTAGGTTCGATTCCCGGTAGTTAGGTTTGCTGTTTAACTATTTCTCACCACAGAAAATTCACACTGTTTTTATGTTTTATTTATTAATTTCACTTTTTTTTGTTGTTACATTGTACAAAATGTACAAGGCCCAAAACCTCTTACACAATTCACACATTTCCCTATAATTTTTGTTGTATGATATACCTTCTTATGTATGTTATGCATAGGCCTACATATATTTTAACATATAATAATTTAAATAAAATAAATATTTGTCGTTTTACTACTTTTCACTACAAATAATTGTATTATTCATAATAAGATCCATAGTTGCACTTGTGGTCGTTCGGTGATGTTAATAATAGTATCACAAGTATAGACTTTGGAAACGTCTTATAGCAGTGAGGCACTTACTGCGTTTCATAATATCCACCGCGGACCACCACTTAATTTAATCGGGGGAATGTAGGTTAATTTCCACTGATTATCCCATCATCAGGATCGTCTGGCCTAGAAGTTCCAACTTCTGTGCACAGTCGCGCTTGACTGTACTAAGTTGATACGCTGTTGTGAGCAGCCTGCTTTTATTTTCTAGATATATACCTTCCTATCTCATGTTGTAATTAATTGAAAACAGTTTTATGCGATCTTAAATTTAATTATATGAATTACCATCACAATTAAGTAAAAGAAACTGATTGTAATCAACAATTAACGCCTTTGTGCGTCACACGGTATGAAGGCTAAGATTATCTACACACGATGCTGTCAAGTTGTGTTCAAAGCCTCAACGAGCGGTTAACGGCGCAAGGGCTACGCTTTAATATATTATTTTTTGTATGACTACTATTGTTTCATAGTAATTGTTCAAATTTACTCTGATTGGCGATAGAACCTTGGCAATGCCTACTCATACATACTCTTAACCGAAGGCTTCAAGCTCACGTACACAAAATCACACACGTATGAAATTTACGTGTTTTATGTAGGTTAATTCATTTTCGTTTCTAAAAGGTAATCGAATTCCTTTTAGTCTTCGTTAGTCTTGGTTGTTGTTTTAATATTTGCGTTTCACTCAAAATTTACTTTCTTCTCCATCTTGTTAATATTATATTTCAACGCTCTAATGTACATTCACAAGCATCATGCAATTAGCTATTTGATTAAGAGTGACTGGGAATATACTTGTGTAGTGGCCTGATATTGTCACATCTTGTCGTATGTCAATGCATGTGTTGCATTGGTCGCTTCCTGTTGTATAACCCAAGTCCTGTATTATAATAATTTTTGTAAATTAAATTATCAAAGATAACCTCAAATGATTTTTTTACATATATCACTGCCATAAACACAACGGTTGTTTTGACTTTTTCCGCCTTGGCATAAATATTTTGTATCTCTGCCTCGATTCTCCACTATTTACCCCACGTTTGACCATCTCTTTCTTCGTCTGGGATTTTACGTGCCACTTCAGTTATACATTATTTCTTTATGCATCATAAAACTGATATCCTTTTGTATTTTATATTTACATTAGTTTTGAACTGCACTTTTGCACAATTTAAATATTGAGTCTATTCAGTATTTTATTTTGATCAAAGATCTTTGGAAAACCAGCTTGCAAGTTGCTCTACGGCAATGCTATTATAATTTACACGTTCCTCACTATCTATAATTGTGCATCAAGGAAGTACTCACAAATTGCCTTATAGTTGACAAAAAGAAACTAGTATTGACACAAATGCAGCAGTCCATACCAGAACATGCAATACGCTCATTTACTTCGTCGGCACCACCCTGTGTCCAGGTGGTGTCATTCAGTTTGAAGATAAGCCCTTACACTCCATGATTCCAACACTTCCATGAAGGTTCGATTATCTTACTTAACCGACAGTGTTGGCTCGGACGCTAAGCGCTCGACTCTGATTCGGGAGGTCCCGGGTTCGAATCCCGTCGAGACCGGCAATCCTGACTGAAGGTTTTTTCCGAGGTTTTCCTCAGTCGTTAAGGCGAATGCAAGGGATTGAGTCCTCTTAATCAGCCCTCGGACATCCCTTCACAATTTCCTATCCGCACATACCTAGTTCACCTGAAGAGGGGCTAATTGCACCCTGTAACAGGTTTCCCACGATAAAATTTTTATAAAATTCTTACGGAAGTGAAAGATGCTGTTCCAGCCACATAATTGTGTTACCGTGGTGACCAGTGTGAAGTCATATTTAAAATGCCATCTCTAGCTTGTTTCCAGCCCGCACTAGTCTCCTTCATATGAAATGCTCTACCGCCTCCCCCCCCCCTGTTCGCACTGTTCTTTAAAGTTGTATTTCTATTCGCGAACAAGGTTTATAACCCCACGGTACCGAGCCACTCGCTCAGACATCCTACAGCTGCTTGTGAACAGCTATTTAAAGTGAATCATTGATCGAATGCGACTCAAGCTGTGTCTCGATTGCAGTTGAAAACTGTTGAGACCCGGCACTTCCACCAACCACACAACAACGTAGTACGCCTACAGCTAGCTGTCAGTAGCTACACGTGGTACTTACACCGTGTCGGCTAAAAGGGGTATTACACTGGGGTCGCTGCCAACTGGATACAGTTTTTCATTACAACCGGAAGTGAGCAGAACGAATGTGCGCATGCTCAGTACCATAAAAATCCAACCAGGGATTGCAGTTGGCAGGTTGGAAAATTATCTTTTTTGGCGATTGTAGCCAACTGCAACCCAAAACCCAACGAAAAACTGTAATCTATTGGCGGCGACCCCAGTGTAAAAAAAGATAAGGAAGATAAGGTTTTACTAGCCTTAATCCCGCCTTCAAATAAAGACCTTAATCAATCAATCTATCAACCCTTTAAGATGTGGCGGAATTATTTTGTAGCTGTAGTTTCCCGGCACCTCCACCATGCACTCAATATAGAACAGGCTCTAAGTGTGATACCTGTCAGAATATACCTGGCACTTCCACCATATAGTGTAGAATACATTTTTCATGGGTTAATTTATTATTTTGTTTGTGGCCACAGAACACAAATATCCCACAAGTGCAATTTTCAAAACCATAATAATAAAAAACAACGCAACAATACAATAAAAAATAAGTTACATAAAAATGACTATAAAAACTGTATAAATGTATGTGTGTAGACCGACAGTATTAGCTCTGGCGCTAAGCGCTCGATTCTTGATTCGGGAGGCCCCGGGTTCGAATCCCGTCGAGACCGGTAATCCTGACTGAAGGTAACATACCTAGTTCACCTGAAAAGGGGCATATTGCACCCTATAACAATTTTAATTCCCACGGTAAAAAATTATGAAAAAACTGTCACCATATCTTCAAAATATTATGTGATCGAGAATTGTCAGTTTGGACCCGGCACCTCCACCATATAGTTAATTTATTATGAGAGTAGAATAAGTTATGCGATAGCTGTCAGTTTATACCAGGAGCCGTCACCATATCTTCAAGATATTATGTGATGGAGAATTGTCAGTTTGGACCCGGCACCTCCACCATATAGTTAATTTATTATAGAAGGTAGAATTAGTTAAAGTTAAGTTAAGTTAGTTAAGTTTTCATTTTATACCCGGTACAACCACCATGATTGTCTAGTCTTATGTATTTTGATTTATTTACAATCACAAATCATTCTCATCATACTTCATAAATAAAACCGGAGACCGGACATTACATGTTCAGGCATAGGTGGCTCGTTTCCTACATCCTCATGAAATGTATGAAACTAAACGTAATTTTAATAAATAAACAAATAATTATCATAATAATTATTTATTTATAATATCTAACTGATTTATCAAAGTGACAGTACAACGATTGAACGTTAGTGCAAAAAGGTGCACGTACGGTTTTTTAAAAGTTTAATGTTGATTTACCGTAGATTTACTGTATCGACTATTTTGTAATATACAATAGGAAATCGGTTTTGTGTCCTAAGTAGTACAACGTTCATCGACAATGTACGTGGTGTGTCCTAGCTCTAATGTGTGGACTGTCCCAGCATCGTATGGAGGACGGCCCTTGAGTTTTTTTTCCTGTATCCGACTTGATGATAGAGCTACGAACAAGGCGCGCCGAGCCGACCCATTCACAGAGGTCACAACTCATAAAGATTCAATTCCCGTTAGGTTTGAAAGAATTCTCCGATGGGAAACTAGCGTTGAGCATCCGATGTCAACTATAGTTCCGTCCACATTGATGATCGTGCCCTGATTGCAACCTTATTTCTGGGTTGTAATGTTTTAGCGACAACTTTCAAGTATCCTATGCGATCTCAGTTGGGACATTTCAGCTTTATTCCTATGGGTTGGTAGTTCCGGCCTTAGAGAAAGCAATTAAATAAACACATTCATTATCTTACATTCTAAATCGATGTCCAAGTTGTAAACGGTAAATTTTACAGCCGTCATAATAAGTCTCCTATAAAACCTGATTTTTCTATTTAAGTGGATACACAATAAAAACGTATTATTTATTTCGTTAATCCCTGCATGTCCCGTTTGTACAGTTGAGCCAGGTGGGTATGTGTGTACAATCGGGTGTTCCGAATGAACGTGTGAATGAGCTACCTACCTCTATCATCGTAATTGGAAAGCGTCCATGCACATCTGATCCAGACTTGGCACCCACTCTAATATACAAACTATTTCTGTTCCTCGTTTTAATGAATGGGAGGAAGTTTCAGTCTTATATGTTTGGAATTGATTCTAAACGGTAACTCTTATTCTCGAATGTGTGAATGATGATGGCTGGATGCCAAGACGAGAACACTAAAAGTTGCTGTGTGGCTTCCACTTAAAGTCTCTATAATGGGAAACTGAAGGGTGTAGGGAGTGCCGTATACGCATCCCGTGCACGCATGAAATGTGCGACCTTCCATATCAGTCCTTTAATTTAACCACGAGTAGTTAGCTCCCAAAGCAAGCAGACTACACTTGAGACTATATTGGTGGGGTATAGTATATCAACATATTTTGTTCTGCAGATAATGAAATTATAGCTCGGCTGATGTTAGTTCCTGCAGCTAACCAACATACTACACACATCAGGACAGCTCGCCCTGCCTGTGTCGAGCCTAGTCAGTCGAACACCTAAATAGTCGAGCAACTATATATGTGTGTAGTGTATTATGTTGTAGATGGTCCTACCCGCCGTAACTTTACTGAGTTCTCATTGATAAATAGTATTATTGAACAAAGCTACCTCTTTAAGCATCACTTTTCTGTCTGTTCGTCCATCTGTGCGTATGCCACGTCTCAAGATACAAACCGAACACGACCTTTGATTGGTATGCGTTTTTGTTGTTGACATTAGAGACGACGTTCTCCTTAAACGAGGATAATACAAATACTAGGGAACAAGGGGGCCGGGACAGCATTTTAATGGATATTTGTTCCGTATTCGGCACCACTATCGAGGAATTTAATGCGTATATTGTATTTGTGTATTTCTTTCTTAAACAAGTATAGCTTCTTGTGTGACTGTTATTACATAAATGAAAGTAGGTACATACAGGTAAAATCGAGTAACAACTTACGCACTTTTCATCTTATTTAATATTTTAATAATTTTCAAGAATCTTTATCAAACCAACACTTGACATGCTAAACGTTGTTTTTCCTATTTCGTCAAAGATTTGCTTTGTCTTTGCTTTGATTTGATTATCAGGCCAATTTCACAGTTTTAGAGTATTGATCTTTGAATTGTTTTCCCAAAAATTATCTGTCGAACCACATCACAAAATTGTTATAATAGTTAATATTGAAGTTGCTTAGCATCTCTGAATATTATTTAGTAACATCGTAGAAAATACCTTGCCAAAAATGTTAAATTTTGGTTGGCATCTATTAATTAAACACGTTTTCTTTCATTTAGCCAACTTTAGTGGATATTTAAGTATCCAGAACGGGGTCGAAGCTATTTTTCGTAATTTCCTTGTTCTTGAATTGGTTTGACACTTGCTCAATATAAACTTATGAAACGCTGTACACAACCTATATTTGCTACAATCAAAGGTGCGTGTTCCTAACGGTGCACTTACGATAAACGTATCCCACAAAACCGTATGGGCGGTTCTCTAAACCTATTTCTTGGTAAGGGGTTGTTTTCTTCCCCTACATTTGCGGAGGCTCTTATATATAAACATATATATTGATTCCTCGGGCTGGATCAAAACATTATACACAACATGCAAGTAAAATTCTTAAATATCTTATTCTTATCGGCAATTGTGTTGGTTTCGTTTTTATTATTTTATCTAATTTCATCCCTGTACCACTATTTTGTGCATTTATCTCACTTTTACATTTTTTAAACTAATATTTCAATATTTTGTCGTCCCCATTCATCATGCATTTAAAATCAGGTTTCTCAAAAGCATTTTCAGTTATCATCAAAAACTTAGCTGCCCCTCATCCAATTTTGGGGTCACTTAATTTGAATTTTACTTTCAATCGTCGTCATTTAAATTCACTGATCCACGTCGGGGGATGTGATGGTCAGGGTACTTCTCACGGCGCGAGTACCTAATAAAAGAAGGGTTTTTGCCAAATTGTGGGAAAATTTTAATTCAATGCATATATTTGAAATAGTGAACACAGCTTTAAATTAGTTCATTAAAACTCGCGTTTAAAGTAGTTTCTACGCCTTCTTGATCCCTATTTGAAAATAACCATGAAAAAAACGATTAACATTAAACGAAACGTGGTCAACACAACATGGTGTAAACTGGGGAAATAGTAAAACAAAACATTTTAAAACATTAAAACGGTCAACAAAAATGGGGGAACGTGGAACACGATACACCAACATGTTAAACATGAAACCGGGCACCAAAAAAAGGGTTAAAAAGTGGATCACGGCCACACAAAACATGGTAAAATGGAAAATTTGTAACAAAAACATGGTGAAAACATGAAACGCGGTCACACAAAATTGGTGGAAACGTGGGCACGGGGCCCCCAAAACTGGGGAAACATGGAACTTTTTAACACAAAAAATGGGTAAAAAGGAACACGGGCACACAAAATAGGTTAAACGGGATCACGGCCACCAAAAACATGGTGTAAACATGGAACTTAGAACAAAAACTGGGGAAAACATGAAACGCGGGCACACAAAAAAAGGTGGGAAAGTGGAAAACGATCACACACAACGTGGTGTAAACTGAAAAAAGGGCATACAAAAAAATGGTGTAAAAGTGGAAACAGACACACAAAAAAATGGTGTAAAATGGAAATTAGAACACAAAAAAATGGGGAAAAATGAAAACCCGGTCAACAAAATATGGTGTAACGTGGAAAAAACGACACACAAAACATGGGGTTAAAAATGGAAAATTTGTAACACAAAAAATGGTGAAAACGAAAAAGCGTCACAAAAACAGGGGGGAACGTGAACACGACACACCAACGTGGTGTAAACTGAAAACGGTCATACAAAAAATGGTGTAAAAGTGGAACACAGACACACAAAAAATGGTGTAAACATGGAACTTTGTAACACAAAAAATTTGGGGGAAAACATGAAAAACGGTCATACAAAAAGGGGGTAAAGTGGAACACAGACAACAAAACATGTGTAAACTGGAACTTAGTAAACAAAACATGGTGAAAAAAATGAAACACGGTCACAAAAACATGGTGGAAACATGAACTGGAATACCATCATAGATTTACATGGAAAAACATTTTATTTTGTGTCCCCGTATCCTTTTTTCGTGCTTATTGATATTTTACTATGTATCCGGTTTGCATTTTTTTTTATGTATTATTCTCATAGACAATAAAGTAGTTATCTTCTGGTAAAAACCCGTCCTTCCCATCCAGTGTTAAAACTAGTTCACACATAGTATGTTTATGTTGAAAAACTTTATTTGTTAATGGTTTTTGTTGCTAACTTATGATAATCAAAACTCGAGTGGTTTATTTTTCAACAGTATCCTTTTAAATTGGAATGTTTTTTAAAATTAAAATACAAAGTTTGATATTACAATTTTTTGACAATCCCCTTTAAACAAAAATGTGCTCGGATTTAATCTAAATTGATTTGCGAACGCTAGATTTTCTTCAATTTATTACCAAGTATTCAACAAACAGAAAATGGGTCGATCACATGCCCAAAAAATATTGTAGACGCAAGCGATTTTTTCAAAGTGGGTTTTAAAACTAAAATAGCAAGATGCAATGTGTATATCGTCCTGTCAGTGTCCTACCCCGTAACTTTACTGAGTTCTCATTGATAAATAGTATTATTGAACAAACCTCTTTAAGCATCACTTTTCTGTCTGTTCGTCCATCTGTGCGTATGCCACGTCTCAAGATACAAACCGAACACGACCTTTGATTGGCATGCGTTTTTGTTGTTGACATTAGAGACGACGTTCTCCTTAAACGAGGATAATACAAATACTAGGGAACAAGGGGGCCGGGACAGCATTTTAATGGATATTTGTTCCGTATTCGGCACCACTATCGAGGAATTTAATGCGTATATTGTATTTGTGTATTTCTTTCTTAAACAATTATAGCTTCTTGTGTGACTGTTATTACATAAATGAAAGTAGAATGATACAGGTAAAATCGAGTAACAACTTACGCACTTTTCATCTTATTTAATATTTTAATAATTTTCAAGAATCTTTATCAAAACAACACTTGACATGCTAAACGTTGTTTTTCCTATTTCGTCAAAGATTTGCTTTGTCTTTGCTTTGATTTGATTAGCAGGCCAATTTCACAGTTTTAGAGTATTGATCTTTGAATTGTTTTCCCAAAAATTATCTGTCGAACCACATCACAAAATTGTTATAATAGTTAATATTGAAGTTGCTTAGCATCTCTGAATATTATTTAGTAACATTAGTTATCGTAGAAAATACCTGGCCAAAAATGTTAAATTTTGGTTGGCATCTATTAATTAAACACGTTTTCTTTCATTTAGCCAACTTTAGTGGATATTTAAGTATCCAGAACGGGGTCGAAGCTATTTTCGTAATTTCCTTGTTCTTGAATTTGGTTTTGGACACTTGCTCAATATAACTTATGAAACGCTGTACACAACCTATATTTGCTACAATCAAAGGTGCGTGTTCCTAACGGTGCACTTACGATAAACGTATCCCACAAAACCGTATGGGCGGTTCTCTAAACCTATTTCTTGGTTAAGGGGTAGTTTTCTCCCCCTACTTTTGCGGAGGCTCTTATACATATACATATATCGATTCCTAGGACTGGATCAAAACATTATATATAACATGCAAGTAAAATTCTTAAGTGTCTTATTCTTATCGGCAATTGTGTTGGTATCGTTATTTTTTAATTCTATCAAATTTCATCCCTGTACCACTATTTTGTGCAATTATCTTACTTTTCCATTTTAAACTAATATTTTAATATTTTGTCGTCCCCATTAATAATTTAAATCAGGTTTCTCAAATTCATTTTCAGTTATCATCAAAAACTTAGCTGAACCTCATCCAATTTTAGTCACTTAACTTGAATATTACGTTTAATAGGTCGCCAAAATTATGAAAATAACTGCACATCTAGCGTCGGTGGATGTTGACTGTCAGGGTACTTCTCACGCGCGCCAGTACTTAATAAAAGAACGCGTTTGCTCAATATTGTTGGGAAAGTTTTAATTCAATGCATATATTTGAAATAGTGAACACAGCTTTAAATTAGTTCACTATATAACTCGCGTTTATAAGTATGTTTCTACGCCTGTCTTGATCCGTATTTGAACATATACCATGAAAACACGATTAACATTTAAACATGAAAGTTGGTCACACACAACATGGTGTAAACATGGAACCTAGTAACACAAAACATGGTGTAAACATGAAACACGGTCACACAAAATATGGTGCAAACATGGATCACGGCCACACAAAACATGGTGTAAACATGGAACTTAGTAACACAAAACATGGTGTAAACATGAAACACGGTCACACAAAACATGGTGGAACCTGGAACACGGTCACACACAACATGGTGAAACATGGAAAACGGTCACACAAAACATGGTGGAAACATGTAACCTGGTAATACACATCATAGTATTTACATGGAACACATTTTATTTAGTAGTTCCCAGTATCCTTTTGCGTGCTTATTGATATTTTACTATGTATCCTGGTTTGCATTTTTGTTATGTATTATTCTCATAGACAAGTAAAGTAGGAAACAGTTCTCCGTAAACCTTGTACTTCCTATCCAGCTGTTTAAGACTAGAACATACATAGTACTGTTTATGTTGAAAGCTTTATTCGTTAATGGTCATTTTTGCTAACCTTAAGATAACTCAATACTCAAGTGTGTTTATTTCTTCAACATGTATCCTATTAAAATTGGAATTGTTTTAACATTCATATACAAAGTTTGATATTACAATTTTGTGACAAATCCCCATTCTAAACAACAATGATGCTCGGATTAATCTAAATTGTATTTAGCGAACGCTAGACTTTTCTTCAATTTATTCACCAAGTATTCAACAAACAGGTAAACTGGGTCGATCACATGCCCAAGACAATATTGTAGACAGCAAAGCAGATTTTCTCAAAGCTGTGGTTTTAAAAGTAAAATAGCATGATTGCAATGTGAGTTTTATACTATTTTTTTTCTCGTGTGTGCTGAAATTGTCTTACGATAATCTGAATTTCATTTCCGGAATGAATGAATGAATGGATGAAGGATGGTGATATGTGCTATATGCCCATTTAAAATTCGCTCGATCGGCAAATCCAGGTAATATCACGTACAGTCTGGACCACTTTTCGTCCTCAAATTTTCACCCAAAAATTTAAATTTTTGGTACGATGTTAACAAAGGGATTAGCAATGTCGCTAACGGAGCTCATTTTAAAATTTAAAATATTTTTTCCCTACGCAAGCTTGTAAAATTACCACAAATTATATTTTTGTAGCACATATACGGTCAGTTACTAACAAAAGTGAGCAATTATTAGAAAATGTGCTCTGATAGCGCAATTCTTACATTCCCACTTAACATTTTGGTGCAAACCATAACCCGATAGGACAAACGATGGAGCTTCCAAGTGATCCAGACTAAATCTACATCCTGAGTAAAAAGCTGGTTTTCTCGTGCTCGGCCTACAGTCCAATATAATCATTTGCAAGTGTTTGAAAAAAATGCTTCCTATAGTAAATCAACGAATATTTAACTGAGAGTGTAAGTATTAACCATACCTCGTCATCGAATTTATTCGTGTCTCAATTCTGCTTCCAACATAGAACCGTAAAGCTCATCAACGAACCATAATTATGTTTTGATTGAATTATGTTGATGTTGATCGAATTTTTATCGGGTCAGCCTATAGCAACTTATGTCATGAACGATAGGTTATATTCTTGAATTTGTGAATTATTTTTCCCTTTCATTGAACATTGCATCTGCGTTAACCCCTAATCATGTAGGTACTAAAGTGATAACTAGAACCAGATACTCCCAAATATTAACATTTAAATGACGTTTTAATCGTTCTTATGTTATCACTATTTCAAAACGCTTTTATCATTAATAATATTACAACGATTAAACAAAAACTCGAAATAACGATAGATACTAAATTTATTAATGCTTTATTATAAAAGCTACATTTTGATCCAATTCTTCTCGAGCCAAAACATTGTGTGATACATCACGCAAGTATATGGCGTACCGTTACTAATGCAGTTCCGTTCATTCAGCCATCCATACTCTAACTTTCAAGTTTCAATCGCCACTTTTCAGCGAGCACACTTGTTGAAATCGATAATGCACACATGTACACAGCATTTCTCAGACTGAAATTGTAGTGCTTTCAGACTTTAGCGCAAAGCAAAACACATCCGATATTGAGCTCACTGTTGACAGCTCCCAGGCTAGTAGATATTTTGTATTGCAAAGCAGCTACTGCCAAAATTACCCTCAGTTATCATTTTAGGATTTTCATTTGGGATATAGATTTACTAGTGTGATTTACTATTACTGTTGTAATTGATGTAATCTTTTGCTTTCTCGCGGGAAAGGATCTGGCAATCAAATGAAAGAAGTATTTTTCTTCGTTTAAAGCAAAACAAACAATTACATGCAAATAGTATTTAAGTGAAACCAAACCAACTTCTTCTTCAATTTAATTTTAAAACGTTTGTTTTTTCAATTTTCAATTTCCTGTTTATTTTGTTTTCATCTACCTACATCGACGTCAAGTAAGTTAAGACGGTAATTTAATAAAGCGCACTCAGGCGCGCACACTATATAGCACATCATACTTTGTTGCCAATCCTCTCGTGGCAATTATTTACATTTATTTCTAACCGAAAGAAGAATTGAAATATTCTTTTCAGAAAATCTAGTATATTTCAATATGCATCTAGACAATTTCCGAACGCTTGTTTTTTCCGAGTGAATAAATATGAAATATTTACATTATTACATTCGAAAATTTTGAAACTGACAATCTCAAAAAACAAATACAAATATAAAAATTCCTCTTAGTCTGAAATCACCTTCTGTTCAGAGTGTGCACTGCTGATGGACGGAGAAGTGGTACTTGAAGGCAGGTCCAAGTACGTGTCCGGTTAGGTGATAATCCAAGCACTTCTCGGCGCTACTCGGGCCATGCAGAGTGGCCCGTGCGAACTGCAGCCCCCAGGGACTCACTAATATCACTTATTTATTTTATGCCCTTCATTAAGGAATGAAGCATTATATTTAAATTTCAACGGCAGTTTTTGTACCGGCAGGAAGGGCGTTATAAAAAATGTGCTTTCTCCCTAGGCAGTTTTGTTCCGCCCGCGATTAAAACCGCGTACTGCTACCGTGTGTCTGTTGGTCGAGATTTCGCCTGATGGCTACATTAGTTCAACAGATTCTTGGCAGCTTAGAACATCATCCACTGCTACTGGAGGATATGCCCAATGTCGATTAGGTGTCGTTAGAATCACAAAAAGTTTTGTGATTAGTGTTTGTTTTCTGTATTTTCGTGCCATAGGCCTAAGTTGTGCAGGTTCCTGGAATAACGTTTTCAAACATATTAAGGAAGACGAAAACGAGTGGGTACATTTGTTAGTACTCAAATCAATTGACACAGCTGTGGTGTTGATAGGATCATAAATTCACTTTGTAGGCCTTCGTCGTTCGATTGAAGGCTCCATAATTTGTTGGATGAGCGAAGTGAAGACTTCAATTTCACTGACCCCCCAAAAAATTAGGTCTGTTTTTTTTTGTCTTTGTTCGCTCTCTACCGGGCAAACGGCATATGCGATCTTGATGAAAATTGGAGGGGACCTGCGAAATCTCTGAACTTAGACTTGCCACGTTTTTGGGTACAATCGAAGAAATATTTCTCATAAATATCGTACTTTTACGATTTTTTTCGATTTTTAGTGCGATATTTTCGTGACATTTGGGCCGATTCTGACCAAACGGGTGGGGCTACAACGTTCATATTTCACATGGACATTAAGATAAGGTTATGGTGATGTATAACCTTTTTTTAAGAAAAAGTTGAAAAAGTTAGCCAGAATCCATAGAAATAAAGGTTTTAATATGATTTTTTGAGGTGTATAATAACAATTATCAAGTAACAATAGAAACTTGACACAATGACCTACAATGCGTTCGAAAAGAACTTGCAAAAGTAAAGAGAACCCACGCAAACTAAAAACTTACAAAAAAGCTCATCCATCAACGCGACTAAAGAAAGCGTTCGCGAAGTGGCCTAGTATTACTGACATGAATGTGTTATTCAAGGGTTAAACTGTGGCTTTCGTGTTATATTTGACCGAATGAACTTCATCTGTGTAGTAGGTAACCGGACGGTACCCGCCACCGGCAACCTACACTGAAGTTTTTCCTGGGATTCTGGGCCCTTGGTCACCTGAAGAGGATCACACCATGTTATTTAAAGTTTTTTTAAAGTAAAAGTTTAATGTGAATGAACTATTGTTTAAAATCCAGCCGCAGTTTTTTTTGTGCTATTTCATTGGAATTCACTGGATTACACAAGTGTTGTCATATTCAACAAATTCATTGCCAACGTAGTTACGTCTTACTCTTTAAAACACAGCAATGTTTAAATTTTAAATTGAGTAATTGTTTGTTGTGACACAAGTATTTACTTTGGACTGAACGCTTGTTAAAGTAAACAAATTGAGTAATTATCCTCAACGTAGTGAGTGTTTTAGATTAGCCAAAGCAAGGAGCACGATTTTATTTCCACGTATAAATGTTATTATTTGGAAGTTGTTTTTAATTTTAATTGAGTAATTATCTAAGGCACAGCATTTGTTTAAATTTGAATGCTGTAATTACCTTTCAGTCAAACTTATTTGTAATTGTAGTGCTACATTTGCCTCAGGTGCATCACGTGTATGAATGCGAGTGTGTGTGTGGTATTTAGTATAAGCGCAACTAGTGAAGTTTTTGTGCCAACTCATGAAAACAGTGTGACGGTCAGCAAATAGTCTTTTGGAAACAAGTCGTCATCGTACCGGTATGATCAAATTACGTATTTTCTATAAGTATGAAGGGAAGGCCATGATGATTCTGTTACTTCCTTGCTTACACTTCAAGGTCTGCTATGCTTATATTCACTGTTAATTGTCTGTAGTTTCGCTAATGTATCATTAAGTTTTTTACGCGGCAGAATTTGTTTTTTGTCGGTGTTCTCAAGTTAACTCACTTAGTCAAACGAGGCAAAAAGCGTGCGTGCCCCGTGTGGGGTCTACTCTGCCATTCTTCTTGGCAGTTTAATTCTTACTACAGGGTTAGCTGCCGTTTTAGACTCTCTAAACGTTAAATAATTTTGGCCAATAATCAAGGCAAATCATTAACTAATATAAAGCTAAGTTAATAATAATAAAAAAAAAATTATGCTATGTTTGTTATTGGGCAATATGTCAATTATTTGTATTGTCAATTCTACATCTCAAATCATTATTCATCATATGAACTTTAGTTTTTTAGTTATAAATCTAATGTTTTTGTTATTATTTAATGATTACACGTTGTAATCAATGGCAATATATGTACAATATATTTTTATTGTGTGTATTTTATTTATATGTGTTTCAATATATTATATATTGTATCTTGTAAAGTTTTTATACACTTTGTTTGTAATTTTTTAGACTTGATTGGATGAGCGTAGCGAGCGAAGCGAAGATTCCATTTCACTACACTAGAGAAAAATAATCCGGAATGTTTTTTTTTCTTTCTTTCTTTTTTTTGTATTTTTGTGTTTGAACACAAATTCCGGCTAAACCAATACTCCAATTGCGATGAAATTTATCGAGGCAAAAGCGTGCGTGCCCCGTGTGGGGTCTACTCTGCATTCTTCTTGGCAGTTTGATTCTTATTTACAGGGTTAGCTGCGTTTTAGACTCCTAAACGTAAAATATTTTTGCACAATAATCAAGGCAAATCATTACTAAATAAGCTAAGTTAAATAATAAAAAAATATTATGCTAGTTGTATGGCAATATGTCAATTTTGTATTGTCAATTTAATCTCAAATCATTATACACATATGACTTTAGTTTTTTAGTTAAAATCTAATTTTTTGATATTTATTTTATGATTATATTCTTTGTAAATCAATGGCATATAATACAATAAATTTTCATTGTGTGTATTTTATTTATATGTGTTTCAATATATTATATATTGTATCTTGTAAAGTTTTTATACACTTTGTTTGTAATTTTTTAGACTTGATTTAAAAAAAATGGCAGTACTAATGCTGTAGGCAACCATGTGTTGAAATTAATTAATTTATTAATAAATCACATCTCGTAAAATTTAATAACAACATTGACTCTGAGTCGCTTGTCAGTGGGCAGGTTAATTAAAGTTGCAGATCACTTTTAGCAGATGATTTACACTGTATAGAACACGGCAAGTGCATTTCGATGTATTCGTGTTTTTTAAATGTTTCTAATAATAATAAGGAGACATTTTGCCTTGGTTGTGTTTGGCTAAGGAACCGATACTCACATAGTGGCGCCCGTGCTCTCGCAGTGCCTACTGTAGATAGTAGATTCGTCTAGCTAGAAGAAAGATCTCCCCAGGCAGATGATGTATCGTCAAGAAGTCATATAAATAGACTGCACTACCAAATATATTGCTTGCAATTCCATTGTTTATAGTGGATGTTCATTGGGAAATAAGTATGTTCAACTGAAGTATATAATATTTGATGTATTATTTCTTTAAGCTTGGAACGGATTGTTTATGTAAAGTGATGTTACGGGTCATGTTTACGTGCATGGCTGTAACAAGGTCAGGAACATTTATCACTTTTCATTGACTGACCCCCGAGGGCTAGTGTGGTTTGACCCACAGAGGGCGGTACAAGCCCATGCTGGTGAAAGTAGGCCTCCTATATCCAGCCTGGTATTCGATTAAAGGCTCACGTACACGATGCAGCCACGCGAGTTGTTGTACTAACTGGTTTTGCCTCGTTTAAGTTGAACCTCGTATAAGATTATTTTAAGTCGTGGTTTCGGACTTGGCCAGTCAGTCTACCTTCTAACACATTGACTTTCGATTTCTGCGTGTTAAGTAAGTCTCAGGGCCCATAGCTGAACCTGAATGCAACTCTCAACTGTTACGCTCATCAAAGAATACAATTAGTAATTACTCATTCCAAGTAATTATGATAATTATGGACTTCACTTTCAGACTTGGAAGTATTCTTCTATTTCTTCCACCGTCCGATTCGAGATGAAAATATTGAATAAGTTCATTAACGATGTACATTTTCTCCCAAATTGCTAGTTTGCAAACTGGCATAAATTTTGTGTTTGGTCTGTAGGGGGAGTTCATTGGTTTCAAGTATAATAACGGTGCCAACACTACTGGAAATGCTTGAGATGCAAAATTCTTGAAATAGTTCCAATTTATTTTTGAAGCTACTTTGCTTATCTAACAGTAAAAGTAAACGTACATTTAATTTGAACGGATGAACTTAGATTAAAAACAACTCGGTTTAAAATGGCTTACCAGACTAATAAATCATATCAACTACCGTAACAAGTCGTATCGTAATAGTTATCGTCAGCGTAATAAGTAAGAAAATTCTCGATACAACCCATATGCTCGATTATGGTTACTATTTCAATATATTCTCTCCAGGGATGTACCAAGACGAACCGTATTGTTACGTACACTTGTATGAACCGACCTATAAAATACCAATGCAGCATTTTAAAGCGTTATTACTTTATTATAGTGATACAATAACAATAAACATGTAACGCTTCGGTTGGTTTTCGCTGTGTGTAATGACGAATAACATTTCCTCTTTGCATTCGATATATTATTATCAATCGCCTGAGGGGGAATGAACATGACAAATTATTGTGAGTTGAGGTTAAAAAAGGAATTGGTTGAATATGGTATCCCATTTATTTAAAGTGGCATGCTATTTATGTAATACATGTTGTAGCACGGCATTTTGTCATATGTACCAATAAACATCAATTGGCAAGCAATTGATATATGAATGAAATGACATTGTTTAAAGAATTCAATTTTATTTCATTCATATATCTATGATATTATTGCCATATTATTATTATTATTATTATTATTATTATTATTATTATTATTATTATTATGCTTCGCTCTCTCACGTGAATTTAATATCAAACCTTCAAAATGCAATGATTAAAACAATTACACCATGCTTTTTACAAAACAATGTGAACTACAATAGTATAGCCATGAAGTTTAAATTTTGTAATGTACTACCTTTATCATACCTGTACATGTATAAATTCATTTTAAAATTTTACTTTAATAGAATGTATAATGTTCCGTACGATGGTAGGGGGGTCACGAGGTGGAGAACAAGAGGAAATTACATTTTACCACAGTTTAACAACAAATATGGAAAAAGAACAATTTTAACTTAACACCTGCAATATTTAATAGCCTTCCCGTTCATCTACGAAATTTAGATAAAATATCAGCCATAAAATCAGAAATTAAAGGTCATTATCTTGAAACTATGCGCATAGATGACGTCAGTTGCTGACCACTACCCCTACCATGGCGCAACACTCAATAATAATAATATTATTTTAATTTTTATAATTGTTTGAGTTCAGTTAAATTGAGTATTATTGGATGAGCGAAGCGAAGACTTCAATTTCACTGACCCCCAAAAAATTTAGCTCGGGTTTTTTTTTTTTTTTGTTTTTTTTTTTTTGTTTGTTTGTTTTTCTGTCTGTTTGTTAACTCTCTACCAGGCAAACGGCATATCCGATCTTTATGAAAATTTTAACGGACCTTCGAAATCTCTGAACTTAGAGGTGTATTGTTTTTGGGTACAATCGAAGAAATATTTCTCATGAATATCGTACTTTTACGATTTTTTTCGATTTTTAGTGCAATATTTTCGTGACATTTGGGCCAATTCTGACCAAACGGGTGGGGCTTCAACGTTCATATTATACATGGACATTAAGATTATGGTGATGTAGTACCTTTTGAAAGAAAAAGTTGAAAAAGTTAGCCAGAATTTATAGAAATAAAGCTTTTAATATAAGTTTTTTGATTTTTTTGCGATATTTTCGTGCCATTTGGGCCAATTCTGACCAAACGGGTGGGGCTACAACGTTCATATTATACATGGACATTAAGGTTATGGTGATAAAGTACCTTTTGAAAGAAAAAGTTGACAAAGTTACCCAGAATCCATAGAAATAAAGCTTTTAATATAAGTTTTTAACGGTAAATAATAACAAATTGACAAGTAACAATAGAAACTTGACAACAATCACCTACAATGCGTGGGAAGCAAAACAAAGCAACAAAGCACTCGCAAAAGTAAAGATATCCCACGCAGACTAAAAACTTTAAAAAAAGCTCATCCATCAACGCGGCGGGACTTGAGTGTGTTCCTAGTTATATTGTTCATTCTTGACGTTTGTTATGTTCTTGTTCCTTATTATTTAATTTAATCATTTATGGAGTTCCTAGTAAGTTTTTATGTATTGTTATTGTAATAACTCACACTTATCGCAGATATTTCATGTATTTTTGTATTTATTTAAACCACAGACAAGCCTTTTCATAAGGCTTTGTGGAAAGAAGCTTATTCCATTTTGTACATGATGTTATAAATAAATTGAAAAAAAATAAAAAAAAATAAAAATATATTATTATTATTATTATTATTATTATTATTATTATTATTATTATTATTATTATTATTATTATACACATGACTTGTACACATATTGCTTTTTATTGCCTGTTTCTTTACTGTATCGATTTCGCCTTTTGGTTAAATATTATTTTAGTGACATCTACAAAAATTCACGCAATGAGCATCAATATAATACAAGATTTATGTTAAAAACTAACCTTGATATTCCAGAATACGTCAATAAGTACGGCCAGAGAACTCTTGAGTATTCCTTTCCGCATACGTTTAATCAATTACCAGAGGATATGAAAGATTTGCAATCGTATAGTGAGGTTAAAAATAAACTTAAAATTTACTTACTTTGTTCCATTGATAGGCCTATTGATTAACTTATAAATCATTTTAATTTGATTAATTTAAAAACTATTTCTTTGTTATACAGTCGCGATTTTTATCATATAAGAATGTTTTCGCCTGTCATATCAAATTCAATTAGTATATTTCAGTATTGTAAAGTCGTATTCTCGTTGTTGTATAATTATTTATTTCAGTTTTAATTTAGCCTATGAACATTATTTGTGTAATAAAATTAAAATTTAATTAAGTCTGTCTGATCCATGTACAATATAATATGTTTCATAATCCACAGACAAGCCGCTATGTGGCTTTGTGGACAACGATGTCAAATTGTTTTTTTTTGTAAAAAATGCATGTAATATTATTATATAATAAAAAAAAAATTATTATTATTATTATATTATTATTATTATTATTATTATTATTATTATTATTATTATTATTATTATTATTATTATTATTATTTTTATTAAATTTTTCAAAGACAAATACACGATTAAAAAGAATAAAAACGATCATATTTACAAATTACAATAATCATGATTAGAAGATCAGCTTGAGGCTCTGGTTTGCTCCATTTGTTTTTTTCAAACAAACAAATCATTTATTTTACAATTGTAGACATCGCACAGAAATAAATTATACAATAAATACCTGGGAACACGTCCCTTAATTTCTACTTTAAATTAATGCTGCACACTTAAGGCTATTCCAGAGCACTCTTACCGATATTTTGAAAGTCAACGGAAAATGGCTAAAAGTTGGTTGGATGAAAGATGAACTTGAATAAAAAAGGGAAAAATAACTTTTTTTGGACGGGACAAAAGCTCTATTTTGGCCATTATATGCAAATTTTGGGTCATTACGGGAATGAATGTTTTGGGTGCAATATTTAATTTTTAGCTTTGATTTTTTTTTTATTGTTTCAACACACCTTTGTCTCTGGACTGAGTAAAAGGGAAAAGAATTTTCTGAAATAATGTTCGATGTACGTTTTTTTTGTCTAATGGTACAAAAAAGAGTTTTGAACCGGAACACGAAAAAAATCGTTCATCAAAAGTTATTTCATAAAATTAGTTATATTTTCAGACTTTTGTAATAATTATTTAGATTTTAAATAGAGTTTGATACCCAGAAATCTTTTGAACACATGTTGTACTTGATGAAGCTGTTAGTAATGCACTGTATGTAAATGCTGACGGATAATAAAACACAAATCGATACAAATGTATGCAGTTGACGTTATTAAAATGTTCTTATGCAGAGTCCATTGGAAAACAGTTTGCATTTGTGTACAAGTCAATAATGGATTGACAAACTAGCTAAAGTATTTTCCTCTATGTGGTATTGTAACGATAGTCGAGTTACTCGTGAACTGTGAACATGTCCTGTGTTTTTTAATGCGTTTAATTTGCAGAGAACACATGATGATTCATGTTTCAAACAAGAGACATAGTGCAGCAGCTTGACACTTCCAAACACGATCTAGCGGTCACTAGTGAATCAATTGCAGTATTCCTATTGTACAATTATCATCACTCTAAAAAACAAATGATTTAATTAATTTTTACAAAAATGTTATTTTCTTGTTGAAAGGTTTAGATTTTGTTGTATACAACTTCATTTTGTTCATCATTACTGCCATTTCATATTAAATCATATTATCTAATTACAATATGGCATTATAAATAAATAATGTATTGTGTGCAATTTTTTTTTAAATATACGTTGCCATCTTGTATAACAAGCAAAGTTTTATAAAAACACTATCGATTTTTTAACATTAATTGGATGAGCGTAGCTAGCGAAGCGAAGATTCCATTTCACTACACTGGAGAAAAAAATCCGGAATGTTTTTTTTTCTTCTTTTTTTTCTTTTTGTATTTTTGTCTTGTCTGTTAACACGATTCCGGCTAAACCGATATTCCGATTGCGATGAAATTTTGTGGAGGCCTTCGAAATCTCTGAACTTAGAACTGCCACGTTTTTGAGCGCAATCGGAAAATTATTTCTCATGAAAATCGCAATTTTTCGATTTTTTTCGATTTAAAAAAATCGTCTTCGACTTATAACACCTACATGCTTTGTCCAATTGTAATGATTTTTTCACAGAACTTTAATTTCATCAATTTATATATTCGAGTGAATTTTGAGCGCAATCGAAAAATTATTTCTCGTGATAATCGCAATATTACGATTTTTTTTTAAATTTCTTCGACTTATAACACCTACATGCTTTATCCGATTGTAATGATTTTTGCTCAGAACCTTAATTTTATGAATTATTATATTCTGTGAAATTTGAGCGTAATCGAAATATTATTTCTTATGAAAATCTCTATTTTACGCTTTTTTCGCTTTTAAAAAATTACGCTCATCCAACAACGCGCCTGAAAAAGCGTTTGCGAAGCTTCCTAGTTATTTAAAATTAGGACGTGATTTCGTTCGTTTTAACCACTACCTCCTAGATGTTGCTCGTGGCTCCTCGTTGAGCCATAAGCAACATCTAGGAGGCAGTGGATTTTTAGAATCCTCAACACGATCTTGGCAAACGAAATTAACTCGGTTATACCGTTGCTAGCGTCAGTATTTTAAATTTTAATTCCATATTTGTAATTGTTGTTTTACGCCATTACTAGGCGTTTATGCGGTATTGGGCCCTTTGACGTGTCTCTGTCAACATAGCAAACTGTATGCTTTGCTACAAAACCTGACATTGATGTGGATTTTATTCGCCATCACTTCTTTTCTTCTAGACCTTAGCAAATATATTATTTCGTACCTGCAACCTTCTTCAACTATAGAATAGAGCGCTTGTCACAAGTTTTTTTTACTTAGTGATGTCGATAGTGATTGATATGTTATGTTAAAATCCCAATCTTGTGCATAGATATTACAAGAAAAATGCTAATACGATGGGAAACTTTACTAAGACTGGTTTTTAGTATTGTTTGTTGAATAAAATATACTAACGTTAGCAGTGCAATACTCCCTGACGTGTGTGTGTGCGCGCGCGCGCTTATACTTCTCCAATCGTATTATTGCTAGCATTACTTTAGTATCTTCTGCAAGCGTGGATGTCCTGCTACCAGCACTCCTTATTTAAATACCTTAGTCTAATGCGATTTTGGTATTAAACCCTGCAAATAGCCCCTTTGAAATTCCATACAGTTCGCCTTAATAGGCAGGGATCCCATCGTATCCTGGAGCGAGTTAATAACAGTACCTGCAGTATCCTGGACTAACAGTTAAATGTTATATTAAAGAATCCAATTATCGAAGATAAACCTCTAGTAATTAAACATTTGTAATATTCTAGATTGCTTTTGTCATTAATTTATCACCAATGGAATGACCGTTCAAATATCTTGATTCTATAGCAATTAGAGCAACACAAAAGCAATTTCCGTGCCCACCACCGCCCACCGTTTCAAGGGGGTTTGGAACGGAGGATTTGATTAGTCAGCGAAGGACTAATTACAATCACCGATATTAATAGAAACTTTATGCGCTGATTGTCGTTATAATTGACAATATTGTTGTGTCAATTCGACGGAGCTACCAATGTCATGATTTGTGCTAAGTCAATCGCAAGTCAAAGTAGACACGATGTACGTTTGCATGAAATTCAGTAGTTTTATTTACTAACCTACTTCGATATCTAGAGCGGACTGTCATTTGCAGGTATCGGTGACATACATGGCTTGCAAAGAGCGATATCTATCAATACTATCTTCTAAAAATAAATCCAAATTGTTGAAATTCGATCGACATGACACAAACACGTGTTTTCAAGTCAAGTGATATCACAAACAACGCAAACGAAGGTACCTACCCAAGCAAACTGGTTGCTTTTTTGATACAGATACGTGCGTGTCACGTCTTGCGATAAAACAGAAAGTGATTTCCGATTCGTATGCGTTCTTTTGTTTGCATGGGGTCAGGGGGTGGCCACCCAAAAGGAACATTTTTTTCAATCCAACACCTAAAACAAAATATTTCATGGTTTGAGGTATTTTAGTTTTGTATTATTCGACAATCGGTTGAGTTGGTAGTTCCGGAGCGGGTTATTATATTTTGGGTACTCCCTTGTTACCGTGCTTGCCTTATGTATTATGTATTTACAATGTGTAGGTGTCTGTCTGGTGTAACAATGATAATACAAATGTGACCATCGTCAAGTTTCTGTGTATTTATAAGTAGCAGTTGCCTTGGCAGTTTTCAGACAGAATGTAGTCAAATAAAAGTTACAAAAACGCTTAAAAAGTAATTACCGATATTACATAACTATACTATACTATAATCTTATGCATTTCATAATGCTTGATATGCTCATTGGCACTGACTTTAAAACTAATGCTTTTGTCTCTTCTGGCAGACATTATTATAATGGCTAGTAATAAGTATACTTGCAGTGGCTACAAAACAAAACATGTGAATTTAGTTATGATTGCTGGCGGATACGTTCCAATAATGACAGTTTATCGCCAATTTCGGTTGTAGATATTCTTCAAGTTGTGGCATCAGGCACTTAATGATGTGTGAATATTTACAGCGTAGGTTGATTGCTGATTGGTACGGTTCAACAATGACATATTCTAACCTATACTTGATATAAAACTTTCAGGCGTGATATAATCATGTCAGGCAACATCAGTGCAGAAAGCGCCACCTATCTTATAAGTTACACGTGCCTCCCGAGGATCGAACCTGGGCCATAGTTTAATCAAGCCATCACATAATCGACCGCGACCTCTATAATATGCTAATAGTCCTGGCATCCCTTTGTGTGCACGTGTCTTCAAATGTTTTGAATAAAGTGAATGGTTCTCAAGTCTTGCACAACATCTGGAAGCAAAAAAACCGTCTGAAAGAAATGTTACCTGCCCTTAGAACGTAAAATAATATTCAGTCCTGCTTTTGGATGTTGTTTTTCTTTTCACATTGTGTGAGCCCCAAAATAAACATTTGTAATTTATTTGTATTGTTTTGGTTTATCAATGGAAAACTGAGACACGTGTATGGCATGTAGTACTTAAACGTAAAACAAGGTGTTTACTTTAGACATCATAGCTAGACAGAAGTGGCTCATCACGTCTGTACGAGGCTCTAAGTCGAGAGGCCACCGGTTCAATCCTACCCAGCAAACATTTTTGCGGTGTCCCGCACGTTTCCCGAAGTCTGTCCCGTAATCCGCTAGTGCGGGACTCGTACGGGCAGCAGCCCGTGCGGGTCCCGTACGGAAGTGTCCTACGGGCCATGACCGGGTCCCGTACGGGACATCCCGCATCGTCCCAGTGTGTCCCGAAGTCATCCCAAATGTTTCCCGCGCGCTCATGCCCGCGACCTACCCTTGATGGTCCCGGACGGGTCCCATAGAGTCTGCCCGCTAGTTTCCCGCACGGGTCCCGCACGTGTCCCGCACGTGTCCCAGTGTTTCCCGTGCATTGCTCCTAGCGCCATCTAGTAGACACTCAAAGAACTCAACAGATAAAACGGGCCAAAATTTTAAAATTGAATTATTTATTACGCGATGCCACTTTCTCAATGAACATTTATAGGGAAGGGGAATAAATACATAGCATATAGACAAGAATTATCAGACATATAAATTTGATTGACAACAGCCGAACTCGAACCCGCAATGCCTTCTTCCGGAGTCAGACGCTCTATCCACACGGCTACAGCACCTATACCGCTCTTGGCGCGTTAGATGGCTTATGAAAGGGAGCACGCTTGCGTGGATTGCGGAACGTAACATTGCAGTCTAACTATTGTGATATTGAAAATGTGTTTTGGTCTATATTATAACATGATACTATTATATATTTTTTAAATCCATGCTATCCTCTTCGATTATTAGGCTTTAACAAATATACTCGATCATTAAATCTTATGCTGGCTGGATATATTGCATTGGACGACGGTAGGCCAAGATCAGATAATTGTTTCTTATATCTTATAACCAATCGAATGCGATCAATTACCGCCCCCCCCCCTCACCGTCCGCGGTGGCACATACAATTAGGGCGCTCATCGAGTACGTGGGTTTGAATCCCGAATAAGGCATAGGTTTTTGTGATCGTCCTTTATCGTCATATTATCACCACTAATCAACTCGAATAGCCTTAGTCATAAAGGCGTTAAGCAATACAAAATAAAAATTTCAATACTACTTAAAATAAAAAATTTTTCATTTAAAATTTATCATTTAAAATTTATTTCTTTGTTATGTCTATAGAAATTTTTTTGATTCTACAACATTTAGTTTTTTTTATTGATAAATTTGTTATACAAAATTAGGTTAACGTGTATTAGTTGTAACGAAGGGATATCACCATTTTTTGCTGTGAGGCTTCGTCTGCACTTTTGATTTTTTTCAACTTTTTTTAAAGATTACTTTTTTTTTTTACTTAATTTGTAGAAATAAATAAAAAGAAAAAAGAAAGGGAAAAATCGTAAAAAAAAATAAACGAACAGAAAAAAAACAGATTTATTAGACGATCCAAATCAAAAAAATTGAGGTTTCCCAAAAAAAGGGAACAGCAAATCGGGAGTGATCAAATTTTCGCAAAACGACCGAACGGAATCTTTTCTTGTGTTCAAATCTTGATAACAATATAGTAAAAAAGGGTCTTGACCAAAATATATTAGACATATAATTTTTAAAATTGTAAGGCAAAGAAAAAATGATAAGAAATGATACAGGACACCTTACTCAAGTTGCGAGCTCCACCAGGGGCCGGGAAAACCAGACAACATACCTTCACAACTAAACTAAGATAATACGTTTTACCGTCGAAATGGAATGATTATTTTTTTTAAATTTAATTTAACGTCATTGGGCCCTACCCAAATTTTTAGTTATAAAAAACTATTTTGCAATGAATAGAACAAAAAAAATCAAGGGGAAATATTCTACTAAAACTATACAACGTATGTTTTTTAAAATAATTATCCACATTTTGGGGATCCTTAAAGGGGTATTAACGCTAAAAATCCCAAAAAAATATTTTCATTCAGGCAACTAGTAAAGGTTTTTGCAACTAGCAGGGGAAAATTTTTGGGGGCCCCCATTACCCCCCAAAAAAATTGTCAAACATGACAATTTTCGAGCTAGGTCCCTCGGCAAAAATCTCCCATAAGAAAACATGGGGGGCATCTTTATCCCCCGGACCCTTTGGGGGATTCGATCCAAAAAAAATATTGGGCCCTTATTGAGTACTCTACAGTCTTTCTGTAAATTCTCTATATTTTTTTTTTGTAATTTGGGCAAGTAGTTTGGTCAAAGTATTCTGATTACCAAGATGGGTGTGACTTTTAATGCATTTTTTGCTGATTGAGGGGATATTTGGGCACAGTTTCAAGACGGAGAAAAAAAAAAGGGGGATTTCAGATTGGTACTAGCTCGTATTTATGTGGACCAAAAAAGAAGCAGGTTAAAGCCGATTTTAAAAAATTTTCCAAACACCAATTTTCGCAATTTTTGGATCCGAAAAAAATTAAAAAATTTTGTGTTAAATCACTGTTACAAGTTATAATTTTTTAAACTGTCATTTTAGTGTAGTATTGTGCTATAGATCATGTGGTAAAAAATAATTTTTTGGGTTAATAGCCCCTTTAAGTTTCCTCGCGGGACCCGTGTGGGTCGTCCCGCAGCTTTCCCGAAAGGGTTATCCCTTTAGTTTCCCTCGCGGGACCCGTGCGGGTTGCCCCGTAGCTCTCCCAGATATAAATGTCCCTAACATGTCCCGCGCGGGACCCTTGCGGGTTGTCCCGTGTCATTCCCTAACCCGCAATTTACCCGCACTTCCCTTGGTTGTCCCGCACGGGGCCCAGAGTCTCATGTTTGCTGGGAGCCATGCATCTGCATACCCCGATCTAAGTTTATCAATCTTACCCCGTCTTAAAACTTGATCACTCGTAATAAAACATCCCTTGCAGAGGGCCGGATTTACCGTTTGCTAGTCTCTGCGACATATTATTTAAATGTTTAAAGGAGTGTATTTCTAGCAAGAATACTGATCTGTCCCATGACCCTAATTATATCAACTTTTCCAAGGTACAATGTGTAAGTAGCATGCGATTTGTCTCGAGTGTTGTTGTAACGATCATAATACTGGTATAAATATTACCATAATAATTATATCAGCATTTGAAAATAATACTGACACCTTTCGTTGTTTCTTTATCTTACTTCTTACAAAAGCTTGAATTTTATTTTACATGGCATGCTTTTAATTTTCTCCCTAATCTTTAACGTTTTAATTACCGTATTTGATGTTAATTTCGTTCCTTATTATAGATGGGAGGATAACTTCTACCTCCCTTTATAGCATTAAAAGTTTTAAAAAGATTTGTTAAGGTATTATTCTTTGCAATTACTTTTAAAGAGAGCGTCTCAGAACGGTATAATACAATTTTTATTACTTAGTTACATCCCGTGAGTTGAGTTAGAAAAACGTTATATTAGCGTTTATGAATATGTTTATACACACTCGTGATTTATGACAAACGTAACTCTAATGCAAATATTGTGAGTAGCGTGTTCCCGAAAATGCTAATGAAAATAAATGATTTTGTTTGCGTCAACCGAATGTTACATTCTGGCTTCAGTCTTGCGGTCTTGAGATATATTCCCGACTGATATATTTTCTTCTTTTGTTTTTAGGAAATTCAAGAAATAAACGCCGGAGGTTGTCCGTGTGGTGAGTATGTTTATTTATTCTTTTATTTCCGTTATTAATGTGTTTTCTTTTATTCTAATCCTATATAGATTTCATAATACCGTGGTCGGGTTTTGTTACATGGAAATAGTTATTGAGCCCAATAATCGTATCACGTGACTTCACAATCACGACATAGCTTCGTACCATGAAAACATTGTTGAAATCGATATTATAGAGGATAAATCAAATCTTGCGTTTAATATGTTAGGTCACAGATCATCGTTCCAACTTGGCAAGTAAAGTTTGCTCTAGTTAACCCTATGAATGAAGTAAACATTATTTTATTTTATTCATTAGTCTTTACCTCGTTGTGTGTGCACGTCGGAAGCAATTAGATCTCAAGATGTATAAAAGTCTGTCTAGTATTATTGCTGGTTGTACGGACGTCATTGTTCCAATCCAGAGAAGATCGCCCCACGAAAACAACCAACATGACCCACCCTTCAGACAACCTTGTGTTTATTATTGCTGATAGTTTATTCTTCATTTATGTACTGAGACGGATCACTTAAAGAGATATTCACCCACTAAACAAAAAATGTATTTGATGAAAGCTAATCAGCTTAAGAGTTTACTGAGTTAAAACAAATCGGGTTCGCCATGACCTGTTAAAATATGTAGTAACATATGGTATATCTATAGGTCCCAACTCAAAATTCTACATTAAGAAATATCATTGCGACGTTCTTTACGCCCCGTGACCTTGGACCATTCTTCCCTGAGAAAACATTAAACAATAACGACGTAGTCGCCCATCTTTCCTGAACACACATCACGTATTATTTTCTGATTTGAGAACTCGACCAAGGATGTGCCTAATTTGCATTTGGTTGCGTGTTTGAGTGTATTATATTGTTCACTGTTTTGATACAAATGTTTGTAATACGTTAGTTTGGTAAACGAATTACACCACAACCCTAACTTTAAAACATTTTAGAGCCACAAACAAGCTAAAAAAACTTGTAAAACCGCAGTTTAGGTACAACGTTTGAAACGGTCATTAATTTGGCATAGTATGCGGGGTAGAAATACACTTTAACGGTAACAGCCACCCACATTAGCGGCTATCATATTAATTAAACCATTTTGCAAAAGAGAATTATCCATAATCTTGTATAATGTGTCAGTGCTACAACCACTGTAGTTTGATTCCAAAGATATCTGGTTTGATTTCCTCGGATGTATGTCGAACCGTACCGAAGATTTCCTATGGCTAGTCTTAGTTTGTGTAACCACGTACGTCTTATTATAACACCCCCTGGGCATTACTTCCCAACTTACTCACCAGAACTTACTTATTCAGACCGGTTGAGCCGTTTGATCCAAGTTAGCAACCTAGTTGACCCTTAGATTACCCCACTTCAACAGTTTTGTAAGTTGACCATTTTCTGTATTTAATTATAACCTTCACAACTTTCAATGTTGATAATTTTGTTAATAGGTTTCCAAATGTATTTCACAGATTCTATGGTAAATAATTACTAGCATGAATTAACACAATAACGTTTTATGTAGGTGTTCTTTCACAACCGTCTGTAGTAAGGTGAAGACGAACGATCATATTTCTTAGTTTAGTATTTATTTGTATTTCGTTGTTTTTTTGTCAAGCGTGCACAAGAGTATGTATTTCGCACAAAATCTTCTTGTAGGATGTTAAGCGGGTGGCATTTGGCTTTATTTCTGTCACTTCCGTTATAGCGGATATGCACCAATTTCATCCTCAATCAATTTCAAATACCACCGTCTTGTAAACAAATGTGTACTCAAAATATATGATTATATCTACGTCGCATTAATTTCATGTTCATTTCATTTTTTTGTTTGTTTGGTGCACCGTTATTGGCTATTTGTTGTTTTGAGACACTTCGGATTTAATGAATAATAAAAAAACGTAACCTGCCAGTTGCTATATTCGATTCACAAAGGGTAAGGGTTCGTGAAAGCAGATATGTAGCTCAGTGCTACGGTTTACGATTACCTCATTAGAATGGTTTGAGCTACCAGAGACAAATATGCAAGATTTCCTTCTTGCTTGGTTGAATCTGATTCAATTCTTAAATACATAATTTAGATTTCATGTACGTAAAGCCTTGTATGACTATCGAAACACATTCTTTGAAACATCACGTGAAGGCTGACATTAAAACCCACAACGAACAGTAAATTTGCCTCTCTAGTGGCCTCCGCGTATGTTTTCATTTAACACCTCAGATGCTGAGACGATAGTTGTTGATTACTTTAGTAAATTCTTGTTTTAATCGTTTATTTGTAGAAAATCCAGAAAACACCAATTTTATATTTTGATTAGGCCTATCAAGATTAAGTTGTCCTTACCTCACATTAAAAGTCGTTATCAGATGCAATTACTTGTGCGTAATTATACATTAATTATTATGCATAGCTGTACGTCAGTGCAGCTTTATTTAATAAGTTGATCTAATCTTTACTGCTTTAATTAACCAAGTTATATAGTCTTAATATACCAGTTAAAAACATGCGCTACCAGATTTTACCCAAACTGTAATAGTTTATAATCATAACTGGTTGTAGAGAAGTAAACTTACGTAAGAACCTGTGCATCCTTCCCTTCATCAACACAGTTCTTGACAGAAACGCATTACGTAAATAAATTTAAAATAGGTTTTAAAACACAATACGTTAAATAAATGTATGTACACATTTGAATGTTTTAATAACGTAGCCTAAGATTAACTTTTGACTTATGAATTACTTTGTGTATATAATAAACTCGCACGAGTATGGGGGTACTCAAGAAAGCAAAACTACTTAACCAACATTGTCGAAGATGAACGTACAAATAGAATATTACTGTGCATTGAGTCCTTTGGTGGAGGTGCCGGGTACGGGAAAATGACCCATTTAAAAAATAGGAAACGCTAAAGACCGCCGGTTGATCGGATGAGCATTTCTAAAATTTTAGTCGCATGGGATATCTTTACTTTTGCAAGTTCTTTGTTGCTGCCTACGCATTGGAGCTGATTGTTGTCAAGTTTCTTTGTTACCTGTCATTTGGTACTATTTACCGTAAAAAACTTATTATTAAAGCTTTATTTCTATAGATTCTGGCCAACTATTTAAACTTTTCTTTTAAAAGGTACTACATCACCATAACCTATGTCCATGTATAATATGAACTGTAGCCCACCAGTTCCGTCAGAATGGCCCAAATGGCACGAACATATGAAGCAAAATCAAATAAACTTATATTAAAAGCCTTTAATTTCTATGGATTCTGGCTAACTTTTTCAACTTTTTCTTTTAAAAGGTACTACAACACCACTCATACACCTTAATGTACCACGTATAATGAATGTTGTGCCCCACCAGTTTTGGTCAGAATTGGCCAAATGCCACGAAAAATCGCACTAAAATCGAAAAAATCTAAAAGTAGATATTCATGAGAATATTTCTCGATTGTACCCAAAACCAATAACCTCTAAGTTCAGAGATTTCAAGGTCCTGTAAATTTTCATCTAGATCGGATATTTCGTTTGCCTGAGAGAGTTAAAAACAGACAAAAAACAAAAAAAAAAAACAAAAAAAAACAAAAAAAACACCCGACTGAATTTTTTGGGGGTCAGTGAAATTGAAGTCTTCGCTTCGGGTCATCCAATTATATCTGCAAGAGTCAACAAAAACATTCTGTATCATCCTTGTTGAAGGTCAATGTCAACCAAAAACCACATGTCGGTCAGAGGTCGCGTTCGATTTGCATCGTGATACGTGACACGTGACGCGCTGGCAGACGGACAGAAAGGTGATGCTTACTGGGGAGCTTCGCTACCTAATAGTTCTGTGCATGTAGTTATCATGGAACACAACGAATAACAGTTTTAAAAAAGTTTGGCCCGGTAGCTCAATAATGGTAGTTCAGCATCGGTACGTATAGTGCCGGAGTATATCTTGGCTCGACCCCAGATGGGCAAATGTTAACAATTGCCATCTATTTGCCTTACGTAATTATAAGTATGATTTTACCACCGTAAAATTATCTTTGGCTACATCTTGACTTTACCATAAAGTTCGAAGCACCATACGAAGAAACTTATCCATCTTGCAGGTCTACCAACAAGTCCAGTCTGCCCTTGATCTGAGCATCATGTGTGCCAACAACAGCACGCAATCTGAGTGATGCTAATGTCAGAGTTTTTCTATCCCGACTCAATGTTTATCGTGTAGACCCCTTTTTGTGAAGGGTATAAAGCCTTCTTGTTTTTATGTCTTTAGACACCCAAAGAGCAAACAGTCTAATACTAATCAGAGCATTAGGTTGGCTGTACAGAAGTGATACTAGGGTGGTGATGAGAGGACAGTACTCACAGTTAAAACTCGATATCACACTTTGTAAACAAATAGTTGTCTCCAACAAGGTTGTCATTTACTGGCGAAATGCTCAAACGAGTACCAAATGTCCTCCTTTATACATCAGTTTTAATAACTGAATATAGGATAGACTACGTTTTTTTTTATATAGTTTGACTCGACCAATTTGAAGAAATATTAAGCAGGGAAACTAATTCTTAAATGGAAATGTTTTAGCTGTGCTTGATTAATCGCAAACGTTCGTATGTAACAATTTGATACTTGTTATCATTTATAGATTACATTTCGAGTGATAATGGGGATTGCAATAAAGTGTCCCGTTAAAAACACTTGTTTTGTATACTGTCAACCTTGACGCTTGCGGAGAACAATGTACTACACAAAGTCATGTGTTAAAAAAAAGATTAAAATAAACATAATTGACTTCGTTTAGTCATATAGTGAGAATTAATGTTTCGAAAAGTACTTCAAAAATGTGTTTTTAATGTGTGATTTCGTATATGCAAACCGTACAAACATTAGGGTTACATTGTCCATAAACCGTATTAGTATTTAATTATTAAACGTTCTTGATTTAAGAATGCATTATAATTATACTTCATTATAATGAATATCAATGTTCGAAATCTGGATCAAAATATTTATATAGCTGTTATGTTAGCCTCCATATTGCGGCTTTAAATCCATTTAATGGCGATAAAAAAATGGAAACTACCTTCCGCAATTACATAATTCGTGGGATGGTTTGATGTTTTTTTAACGTTTTTCATCACGTTTCTATGAAATGTGATTTTTCAACGCAAGACTGCACAGAACTGAACGGCCGTCTCTCGGCTCGGCGTAAATCATGTTGCATGCCCTGATGCCGGTGGACATTTCTAAAGCTTTGCGTAATTGTTACGGAAGGATAAATTAAACGTTCGATGCGTGCGCACGCCCAAAATAATTACAGACAAAAAATAATAACGAATCCAAGGTTTGGGTTGGATTCAAATGTCCAGGAATGTTTGTGGGTGGAATCTTTTCGGCGTGTATACATGGATCCCAAAATACTATTTTCTGTGTAATGAATGTTTAAATTTGAATACGAAATTTTCCTTTTAATTAGATATCTTAAACACCTGAATGGATCCGCGCCAATAAACTTAATTTAACGACTATCATATTCAGTTATATAAAAAGTATTTACATTGGAGGGCAATAAATGAGACTAAGATTACTTAAATGCGCACGAAATAATTAACATTAATTCAACCAATTTCAAAACAATTATTATGTTATATACTACTATATCATCTTGTTTAGATTTTTTGGAGAAATCGCGTTCTTGTTGTCCATTTCGTTTCTATTGGTTTCTGTGTGTGCCTTTATGTTAGTTATTGTATAGTTTATTTGCTGTATTCACTCTCAGATGTAACACATGTTTGTTTTCAATAAATTAATAAATAAATAATGTCTTTATCTCTAAATCTTGTTCGTGATTGGTCGCTTCTTAGCAAATTCCTTTCTAATTATTTATGAAGGTAATCTTTTCTTCTCAAGTGTTCGACTGAAAGATTTTGGAAATGACTGTATTGTAAACACGTTGAGGTCATTTTCATCATGGCCAAGGTCTTGAGGTCACTGAGATGTGCTTTGTGAAGCTCATAAACGTCTCTGGCAGTTACTGAAGCACCATCGCTCGTTCCTTTGAGGGACGGATTTACTCCAGCCAAGGCGATCAACAATTTTTTAGTGCGTTGTAAACCATTACTAAAGTCGTGATGTTTTTGCTGTTTTCTTACTCTTAATTGCTTGAATGCCTAATGCCTTAATAAGGTTTTATTAAAAATTCTTGATAACGGCTCTTTTGGATGCCTGTACCAGCTATTAAAAACGATATTTATTGCCTTTAATTATATTTTTTAAATATATGTACCAGTTAATTTACAGGTTTGTGGCACGGAATTGATTGATTTGTTATCAGCTATAAATTACTCTGGAGCTTAATTAACCTCATTTGTATGGTTGTAGGATGTCGGAACTGAGAGGGTTAGTGACGGCGACACATACAATTGTTACAATCAATATGTCTTTGTACGCCATTTTCTCTCTGTCTAGCTACTAAGATTAAACAGGGTTTATTGGTGTCGCTGCTATTAAATTCATTAAACGTGCGTTACATAATTCATTAGCTAGCTGAGGGGCATATCGATCTGCTGGGGTGAACCGACTCGGGTCTCGGGGATGCATTGGACACTGTTTTACAAGACTTACCCGCCTTGTCAACATGCACGCGGACACGTGCACTCGCACTCGCACTCGCACAATCTCGGGAACAACAGTTGCATGGCGCCTAATTGGAACTTTAGATTAATCAAACAATTTAAATAATTGAAACGACTTTGCTCGTTCGAGTTCTCTAAAAATGCAAACACGGCTGAAATGAGTTTTGCTGTGTGGTGTCAAACTTTAAACGTTGCAAGCTCCGTAGAAATAGAATTCACTGAGTTGAAACCACTTGATAGTTTCTAGAAGATTGGTATAAGAGGTTTCCTCAGCTATAGTTTTTAATTCAAATTTAAATTAAACTTTTCACGTTGTATCATGCATGCATGTAGGGTAATCGAGTTAAAAATTCCTGTCTGTAAAAATGATCCAATAAAAAACTTGAAAACTTTTTTTACCATAAGAATTCTAATATATTTTCTCTCGATTATTTTTTGTTGTAATGGTGATTGAAATCGTCGCGGGACAGTCTAACTTTTTGATAGTTGTGCGCAACTGTTGGTTGTCGGTGCTGGTTGGGGGGGGGGAGGGGGGCCTGTTTTCTCGGTCGGAGTGGGGGAAAGACGGCGTAACCACGGCGCGCAGTGGATAGCGGCATTACTTGGTAGTATATCGCTCGTGGGGATAGACTCTACGGACGCCACACACTTCTCGCGTGGTGCTCTCTCAACCATCTGCCGTTCATCAGTGCCGTGCTCTCAGTGCTATCACAAATCTCAAGCCATGAACCCAAGTACACTCGTGTTTGTTTCTATATTAAATCAGCTGTTGTACGTGGGTTCTACTTCGCCTCGTGCTTAGGTGTTGTTGTTGTGTTGTGGTGGCACGCTTGGTTACGCCCCCGAGTGACAAAACTGGACTGACGTCTGAACTGTCTTTGGCTACATTGTGGACGCAACGACGAGTGCTCTACTAATCGGCCCCTGTGAAACTATGGAGGCAACGTACTGCATGGGCAGCGATGTAGACGTATGCAGAATGTTTGACCAATACTTGTACAAGGTGAGTGACAGTTCGAGTTCGGTACCTCGCATGGGAGTTCTGTCTTCCTTAGTCAAATGTTTTAGGCAAATAAATGTTTACCGTTCCCGCGTCCTATTTATATTAGGAATGACTTGTGTTGATTTTCCCGAACTTTATGAAGATGTTGCAGGTAGCAAGTTCCAAGTTATCTCCCACGTATGTTTGTTTTAATCAGTTAGGTGTGTGCACCCTCCACCCATCCACCCACCCTCTCGATGGCCCAAAGAGAAACATTCGCTCAATCTGATTAGAGACTGCCATTAGATTTCGATGCTGTTGGAAAGTTGTGTTGAGGACTTTCAATATAATTTGCATGAAGCGGCCCTCCAGTTTGAGCCGAGCACGGACCGCGAATCTGCGAGGTTTTGAACAGATTGCATTAGTTTGTTGATACAGTCCCTACCACACAATACTCAACGCTAACGCTAGCTCGAACCTCACTCGGATTGAATATGCAAAACTTGGGCTATTGACTTAAAACGATGGATGCTGCCACTCGGCATAGCTGGGCCAACAATGCACAAGGATACCGTATATAGCGAAACTGTTTCTTCGGAAAACACTAGATTAATTTTGAAGACGTCCTCAACTTGCAACAAAAGCCGTTTCGAGAATGGTTATTTTTAACTTACTCGATTTACTGTGCTGCCGTTCAAATTATGTTTTCATATTTAATATACTCACTCACGTGCATGCCATTGCCATACGTTTTTTTTTATTGTTTTGCCTTCTGAAGAATTATTGCTAGCCTGTCTTGTTTGATGTGTAGCAAAACAAACTTAATAAACTAGACTTCAAAAGATTGGTTTGCCCATAAAGCATTTCCCCTTGCTCCATAAATCAGTGGAGAATGTTTCCCGAGTGCCGTGCCGTGTGCTGTAGGAATAGATTTCACTCTACTTGCTGCTGTTTAGAGTGTATACCGGGTTGATTAGTTTTGTGTAGCAAGATGCACATTATATATATATTATAAGCACAAGCCCGATGCACGCGGCAATAACCGTAAGGCATGCTGTGGGTGTCTACATGGATGGCTCTAAAAAACCGAGCCATGCACCTGGCACCAGCGACAACAGCTGCAAAACACTGCCTTCAAAAGAAATTAATTGAATAAAATCTCAACCCGATTTCTTTATGCACTCGACGAATATTACGAGATTTTGTGGGCCCATTTACGATTGCACTAACGACGCGCGTCGTATTGAACTACCTAAAGAGATAGAGATTCCCTGAAAAACACTTAAAAATCACATAAAAAATAAACTATTTGACGATTAAGTTCCATGTGAAAAAACGAACTAAAAATCCTGTTTGTAGAAAGAGATCAAAACGGTTTTTATACGGCTCATTGAATTTTAAATGGAGACTCGTTTATTACAATTGATTTTTTTTTTATTATTATTAAATAGGCACTTTGAACGCAATGCCTGTATTAATTAATATGTAAGAGGTCATAATCTATGTAAACCAAGACGCCTCGTGACGTCATTACATTGTTGGCTCATGGCGGCCATTTTTCCATACAATCAAATCCCCATACTTTAATATGAGGTGTGGCTGGCAGTCATTATTATTAAAAGCATGAAAAGTATGCTAATCATATCCTAAGTGTATATTTTCCAAGGATAAATGATTTCCTATTCACGCGATATTCCAATTGTCGGGAAATGAAAAAGAGCTAGTTGACAATATAGATGATAATCATAACCATGCGTGGAAAATTGCTCCTATGATAAAAGTTCTGACAGCCGGCGTTCAGGTTAGTGATTGGATGTAACAGCTTGGTAACAATAGGCCCATCAGGTTTGGTTAATTGATTATTGTTTCTGTTGAGGTTCCCGTGGTAGAATTTGAAAAACGTCCCCGGTCGTAATGAATGAAATTTCTCTTGTTACATCCTCCCTTATCAAGAGAATGATAATTATTCTTTGATGAGCTCTTTTGTGAAAACTCTAACCTCCTGGTAAATTTGGAGTCGATTTTTTGGTTGTTTGTACTAAAGGCAAGGCACACACAATATAGCAAACCCCTTCGATGGACGTTAGTAATTTATGGCTGCCCCTATATATATCTTCGATAATCCGCTAGTTAAAATAATGGATGCCGTTCAGAATTTTGCCGTTTTATGTTTTACCGCCGCGGTTTGAAAATAAGGTTCGGTGATTACACTAAATGAATTCAACCACAACATGAAGCATGGCCGCTAAGGAGGGTTGGATGGTGGAAGTGAAGGTATAATATTTTTGGTTAGTTGGAGCGGAGATGGTCTTGCTCATACCGACAAGAGTATGTTACGCGGAAGACGGTAATCGGAGGTGATGCTTAGTGGAATAAAAAGATGGCGGTGAAATAGAGGATCAAAAAAATAACATGATGATGGCAACTTGTAGGTATCTCACTAAAATCGAAATACGTATTTGTTTAAATGGAGCTTGGAAATTGATACTATACTACGTCATTTCCTAGGTGTTTTTCTTCCTAGGACAATTCTTCTTTTCCAGTTACCGTACTACCGATTCTTATTTTGTTTTATTCGAGACCGTTGAGGTAAGCGTCCCCTCCTTTCTTAATCGACAGATAGTTTAAGAACGCATATATAAAATCCCATCGTTCAATTATTGGTGGAGGTGCCGGGTACGGAAAATAACTTCAGAAAATTCTAGCCTGGCCCTCTTGAAGAAACATCCTTGTTGAAAAACAGTCTCAACGAAAAATCCCAATGTCAATCGGATGTCATGTTCTGTTTTTATCGTCTGACGTGACATACGCACAGACGGACGGACGCACGGACAGAAAAGTGCTGCTTATAAGGGAGCCTTGCTCACTAAAAACGTATGATCTACCGCAATCTGCCAACATAATTCACAGAAAATAGCTATAAAATGCACAGCAGAAAATAAAATACCTGAACATATTTCCAGTTATTACTTTTTACAGCAAGACACAAAAGTGTGCCTAAGAAGTTTAAAATAATTATGCCTATTCAAAGGTAATTTTAGTATAATTATTGATATGATGTAATCATGATTACATTTAAATAGTCCATTATGTTGCGCTGACGCTACAATTTTCTGCTTTCAATGACAACGTCGATCACAATCTGATGTAATGCTCAAACCCTGTGATATTGCACGTGGAATAGTCTACCTCGTATATCCAAGAGCTGCACGTGTAAGCTCAGCACTACCCCCTTGGTAAAGGTGTCACCTATTTGTCTCGCGTAGTTCCGATTCGAGCGTTCCCGGAGGTACTTACAATATTTATCCGGCGTGAGATTCCCTGCAATAACGGCTGCTGGGTTCTTCCCGTTTCTCTCCAACCACTAAGTCCGGGATCTTGAGAGAAACTGTGCAGAGAAGGGCATTTTGAAACACATAACAATACAAACAATTTGCAAAATGTTCCATACAAAAGCCTATATTAAATGCCTTATAAATATAAGAATGTCCGACTCGTAATCAAGCGCGTCGCCATGAATCTTCTTAAAATCTTCTTATATTTTACTTAGTAAAAAATTATAATACAATATTTTATATGCTATAAGTTAGATATATTAAAAGATGCTATTTTGATATGTTTGTGTTGTTTGTATGTCAACAGTCAATGATATTTTTTAAAATCCTGAGACTGTTTCCCTACAAATAAAATCAAGAGTTCATTTCCATTTTTTTAAATATCAACATAAATTGTTTCGTATAACTTACATAACTTGTTCGGTCCACTCGTTATGGGGTACCTACCGGGTGATGAAAGGGTTATTGCAACATGTCTGCCCACCTGTCTTCCGATGGGTGGTCGCAGTCTCGCCCCATTAGACTAGACGTCTCATCTTATCCCTGGATGAAGGCTGTCGTGCTCGTGCGTGGTGCTCTTTTTTGTACCGAACTGACACCTGCTACGTGTACGGTGGAGTGCAACCGTACACCACAAGTATGCCTGCACATTACACACGAAACTTGTTACAAATCTCTAATATTAATACCATGTGGTGTACGACTGGCTTATTTTGTTTGTGCATATACTCAGAATGGTTATATCAGTACTCGTACAATGTTTTTTTTTAAAATTATTTTGACCCCCTTTGGTCACACAAATTTTAAATATCGACCAAAATTTGCACTTTTTGCATATTTTGAGGACTCCCACGATTTTGTTTGGCTAATAAGTCTTTATAATTATCTGTCTGAGGGTGAAAACAGAACAAGAGAATGTTGATTTTCCTTCATGTATTTCGAAAAGTACGAAAGTACTACACTGTAAAAGCTGAGCTTCCGCACTCTAGCCTCTTATGTAAGATAAAACTAGAGTAAATTTTACGCAGAGTTTAATTTAACTATTAATTATCCCTAAGAGTTTCCTACAAAATAAACATAATCACTGTACACCACGCTATTTTATATATTTACATAAGTTAACGTAAATCCCCCGTTTTCTTCGTATTTTAGTGTTTTAGAAAAGTGGAGGGAAAAAGTAATTGTTAATGTTGTGTTCTGGAGTCGTTCGCTGAAAGTAGCTTCATGAATATGCATTTCTCTTACTGCTAACCTCTTTAGGCCCGGCCCAAGCGAGGAGTCCCGTTTAATCGATTTGTAATTCTGGTTAACTGAAAGAAGCTTATTACTAATTCCAAGGCATATTTAACTATTAACACGAAAGTTCTTTACGAAACACACGCACGCCAATAAACCAACTCAATACGCATACTAGAATATTACCAATGAAACTATAATAATTATAGTGTATTATATTTTTAATGTCAACTTAAATCAATAGTATTTGCACCACTTTTCTGTCTGTCTGTGCGTGTTTGACGTCTCACGATGAAAACCTAACACAACCATGCGACATGCGTTTTTTTTTTGACTTTTATCATTTCACGCTAGATGTTTTTGGTGACCCTATGGGTTAAGGGGGTGGAGTTATCCTTTCTTAAAAGGGACATTGTTTTGTACTCGGCACCTCCACCAAGAGATTGCATTGATTATCGGAATGTATTTAATATTTATTTTGTATTTGTATTTGTATTTGTATTTGTTGTCCTCTTCGACAACCTGTTGATAAAGTAGTTACGCTCCCTATTTTGGGTACTCTCGTACCCATTTTTATTCGAATTTAAACATACCAATATCCGTACTTTTTAAAATAGGAAAACGCCAAGTTGACGCGTTGTTTGAAGAAGCAACCGTTTCGTCAACATGACCCGAGTACGACATTTTCCATAAGCCCCGCACAGTGTAGGCCTAACTGAATTGACATTACAATCATAACTATCAAAACATTTGTGCATTGAACTATTCACTCATGTTCTAAAGTGTATCTTGTATCTTCACAGCCTCTTCATTTTTAGCATCATTTTTCGAATTATGCATTACAATAAGTCTTTACGTCTTGCCGATTTAGCTGAAAATTTGAAAATAGGAGAGAATGTTACTATTGACCCTGCAAAATTTCATAACAATCGGAAAATTTAGTTTTTTATTTTTTTATTTATTTATTTTTAAACCCAAACATCGGATTTGTTCAAACTCATACGCAACCCGCCTCAGTCGAGTCATGTACATGTGTGAAAATTTCAGGTCGATCAGAGAAACGGTGCGACCTGTAAACGAAGCAATAATTCAGTAAAAAAAAACAAAAAAAAACAGACATCTTATTTTTATAACCAACGATCGGATTTTGTTCAAAAATAATTACAGCATCCCGCCTATGTGTGTTGTAATGTGTGAAATTTCAGTCGATCGTAGAAAGTGCGACCTGTATCGAGCAGACAGAAAAAAAAAAATAGACATTCGAGCATAGAGTCAAGTGAGAAACCCCTTCGCTTCTCGCATCTAAAATTTATATTTAAAATTTTATATCTAACAATAGGTTATTATCAACCGCAAGTGTACATAATTTTAACTATTCAAAAAATAAAAATAACTGGAAAATGAATGTTTTAAGTCTATCAGAAGAAAATTATGTTTTAAATATGAAATTATTTCACTCCTGTGAAAAATATGCAGAACATTTAACACGTTAACTGTTAAAGTAAATTAGTATTTTGATGAAATACAGATGCCCATCAAAACAAATTGCACCTGTCTTTCGTGTAACATGTGGTTTGCCTGACTATATCTATATACTTGCAGCCATAGTTTCATCAATGGCAATCCTGTGTATAAACGGCGCTCCGAGCGTGTTTGTGGCATTGACGCGAACACAAAACGCTCGTAATGACATTGCATATCGTAGTTTACATGCACCTCTTCGTGCCCGAGATGTGTTCTCCCTCCCTCCACCCATCCGACCAGTCCAGTCACGTGTTACCCGAAGCAGACGCAAATTACGGGTTAGGATTTTATTAAAGAACAATTATTACCAGTTATCGGAGTTTTTATGGTGGTGCTCCAAAAGGCACACGCACAATCTTAACACACGCGCATTCTCTCACGCTTTTAGTTAATTCACAAATACATTCATGATTGTTGTTGTTGTTGTTGCTGTCATCTCTTCGGTTTTGTTATATGCTCATCCGGATGTTGACCAACCCGATTTATTTCTTTGCATTTCTTACTTCTGCAGCCATTTGTAAACCCTATGGCAATCTTGAATCTACTTTACCAGTCTGACAACAATGCCCAAAGAGAATCACAAGACGGTACGAGCAAACTTAACTACCCTAATTTCGTGTTGAACTCACAGAACAGAAAAATTAACTTAATAACTTATTCAACGCACGTTTTTAAGATGTATTTTCACTTCATAGAGTTGAACGGGGACAGACAATGAATTTTAATAGGTCCATTAGCGTTTCGGCGCCTTGGGGAGTTAGTTCGGTCGGTGTGTTCCTATACTCCTACTCGACATTCCAGAGTTCCGATCCGAGTGAAGACAAACGTGTGACCCACCCGCCCGCCCGATGATGATCGGGGTCTGGGGTGGATGGAGGTGGGGGTGGTGGTCTGAGGTTATGGCGAACTGTGCTGGTTATCCTGTGGTTTGGTTACCCGAGGGACTTCAACCCTTCCCGAGATTTGTACTTTCCTCGTTGTCAAGTAAGACTATAGTGTTGTAGGTCGGAGTCAGACTCGGACTTCAAGGCTAATGCAACAGACTTGTCTCTTTTTTAAGTGCTGGTAAGGCCTGCTAAAATATTGATAGTTTTTTGACAGTTAATAATTTAACTTTTCTAGTTTAGTTTGCTGTAGTTGTTAGGTGCAACCACATCCTGTACTGTGCAGTGTATTACACTAGCGTGACAACTCAACTGTGATATTGTACGTGCATTTGACGAATGACTGATTGCCTTCATGCAAGATGGTCTGTTTGTGTTTCAAATGCCGCCTTGATCTAAAGTGAATCACAGATGACCGCTCGAGAGTGTGTCATTGTTAACACCAATTCACCAACAATCGTCTTCTAAGTGTTAGCCTTAGCCCTTGTGCACTTGGCAAGTAATGTATGAAGCAATCGTCAAATTTAAATTCACAAGTGTTTTACATAGACTTATGTTTGTGAGATTGTGGGTGGTGGCTTTGCAAACTCGATTAGCCTCGTTGCATATGGATGGCAGTGTACAGCCGTCTCTCTTCCGAAATGGTAGTGATACTTTCTGGCTAAAACACCCCCTATATATCATTCTGTTGAGTGGGTTGGGTTTTCTTGACAAGTATGGATAGCAACACTAAGATTTGTTTATTTGTATTTTGTAGCATAGCATCTCTATAGTATCTCAATTAAATGGCCACACTCAATATACTTCAAGATCATGTCGACTCAGCACAAATTTATAAGTCTATTTAATGTATCCATTGTTGCCAACTTGCCCACTAAGTGCACTCTGAAATAATACACACATTAAATCACTCTGAACAATGCGTCCTCCATAATAGGCGCTCGCAATCGATGCTCTATCTTGGAAGCGTTGCAATATTCTTGACTCTATCTCGCAGGTTAGAACCTTTCTGTTGGCTTCGGTTTGACTGCGGTTAAATCTGAACTTGAAATGAAGTTATCTATCTGGGGGCGATTCCCCACGGCGCCTGTAAGCGTCCGTCCCGCTGCGTCGTGTCTTTACACCGTCGGACGCCAATTAGAGCGAGGAAGACGGGAAACCACGTGACTACTCTCTGGCTGCGGCGGCGACGGCACGCGACCCGCTGACGTGACCACCGAGCGTCTGTCATTGGGTCACCCCCCCCCCCCCCCCACGGGCACTTTGTTCGACACGATCCTTCCCACCTTCCTTCCTTTCCTGCACACTTGACTGACTGACTGACATATTGATTTATCGAGGAACGTTTAAGTTGAGAACCTGTCTAATTCCCTCATTTATTAGCATTGTGGAAATCGTGTCTTGTTTCGTGGAGTCGATAATTGAATGTGTGATTGAACCGTACCTCGAGTGAGCGACTCGAGCCATCGCTCGGAGTAATTGCTACACAACACAACAGAACAGCCATGTCGAGTCAGTTAGATTAAATCCTTCAGCCCTTCAAGAAAATTGAATCTGAAAGTGACTTAGGAAATTAGCCCGAGGGAACAATTAAACCTGTAATGCGTTCTCATGGGAAGAATTCGAGTGGCTTACCTGCATGGTACCTGTTAATCTTTTTATAAATTATATTCAAATTTATTTTCCATGTTAAATCATTTGACAGGTTAATAGTATAGACTTATTATAATCTCAGCTTTATTTAGTGCATTTTAGTACGTGACCAGGTAACTAATGGGCTCCTTGGGTGATAACTTGTAACTTGAGTTTATCTGGTTCTCTTAAGAACAAAACTTGCTACTCACAAACATCTTGAGGGTCAATGGCCAATTACTTGTAATTTCATCTCATTTTAATCTCAAACCTGACCGTTTCAACTACTACATTGCTTCTGCATGGCTTATGATCTTTGCAGTTTCAGCTTGCTGTGTCAGCTTATGGAAGGTTTTCAGTTTCTTTTTGTGAACGTCGTCTCATAATAATTATCGTGCAGTATCAGTAGAAAGTATACCGATTGGATTATGAAAGTACACCTACTCGTTCCAATTCCTGGCTATGTGCAGCAGATTTATCCGGGTTTTATACAACGAAATCAATGCTGATATCAGTCTACTCGGTAGGTCTTGTTTAGTTCATCTCACTCTAATCTAATCGTGTCATCCATCCATCAGCCCTTCGCCCTCCGTGCTATAAATTCTCCTCCGGGGCTGGCTTGCTGTCACCCAGCCTTCACGTAGTGACCGTACACGCAAGACAACAATCGCGCGTCATATTTCTGGATCTTATCCGTCTATAAAGTTTCTCTCGTCATTTCGTGTATTTAATATCTATTCTGTGCAGTAATAAACACGTGTTTTCTTGCAACTGAACGCTCGCAACTCGCAGCACGATGTATCTTCTCTTTAATAGTCAAGTCCTCGGTCGCAAAGTGTGTGACAACTGACAATCGAGCTAGAATCTACACATATCAGGGTGCCTATAGTCTCTAGAGTCTACAATATAACTTTGCCATCAATCATTCACCTTTCAATCATAGCCGCTTAACGTTTAATATTAACTGCATAAATAGAGACGTTATAAGCCTCAAAATTAATCAGTCCATCCCTGTTGATGGCAACCAGTTATTAGAGTTAAACTCGAATTGAATTCGCGCATAAATTGACTAGTTTATCCTACACAAGGTGTAGACAAAATTGTGATTATTAAACAAGCGCGTTTAACAATATTGTTTCTATACAGAACAATCCTTGTGACTATAATTATTGTCTATTATGTCAAATCGAATAACACGATTGTATCAAATAATAATAATTATGCTACTTTCCTTTCCACCACCTATTTTTGTTAGTCATCGTGGACTTTTATCTTTCTTTGTAGCTCCATGGTATCATGTTCTGGTAGGGTCACATTTGAACAAGAATTCTACAGACCCTTGGTCGTCTTGTTTCTCGCTTTTTATTTTGTATAATAAAATAATCACAATAAATAAATGCGGTCAAGAGAAATTCGAATGCTTCTTATGCTTGGAATTTCAAGTTATATACCAACATAGGTCCTAGCTAATGTAACATAGATTTAACTGCCAAAATCATTCAGGTGATAGGTATTATGGTGTCTTGTAAATAGGGCGCTTACTTATATTACATTTAACGTTTTTAATTAATGCAACTCTAAATCAAAATTATTGCCAATGTTTCATTGTACAGGCCAAACTTATTTTTGTTACGCCCTATGTAGGTCTATATATATCTGCCTGTATATTGTGGTATGGACAAGGCTTTGCCCTCAAGATCTATAAAATGTTGCGTTCATACCACCATCAATTTTATAGAGCTACGAATTTTATTATCCTACTTATATAATTCTACTTTTATTGGGGCTGTACTGTACTTTAACGTTTTTATTATTTTTTTGTTTTCTACAATATTCTCGGAAATAAAATAAAGTGTAAAACGCGATCTTCATCGCATGCCCAACTCGCAACTCGATGGTGGTGTCTGCGTTGGTTCAGCGGTTCAGCCCCACTTGCAAGATCCCATACATATTTATGTTTTGCTTTATTATTGACATTTCACAATCTGGCTTTCTAGAAAAATATTGTATACATTTTAGTTGTGGCGCTTTACTTCAAATACTGGTTCAACGCCTCGTGAACAGTAAAACCATCTCTGTCGCAATCACTGTTCGAATGGTCTTACAATCTTATCAATTGAATTAATTAGAGGAAATAGCGATAAGTCGCTTCATAGTTGTGAGAACAAGTACATGTATGTACTCATTCAACCGAGCTGAAATAAGATTGGAACAAATCAATGCTCTTGCCCTGAATTATCATCGTTTATTACATACTTCTTCGTCTTTCCGACAAAATCCTTCATTACAGTATCGTCATGATTGTCTCACCTTTCCCTCCGCCGCGTTGCCGCGAGTCAGACTTCCAGCTTCTAGGTTTGTGGGTCTGAAACCGGATTCTCCAGGCAAGGTTACGAGGCTTGTTTTAAAGGAGAATTTTTTAAGTGTGCTGTAGTAATAGCTTTCCTTTGTAGTTGTGGCCTCTTTTATATCTCCTAACTATAATTACTATTTGAGAATAGAAGTTTTTATGGTGATGTGTATATAATGTTGGCAGTCTGCTCTTATATATTGTTACATGGAAGACACGAGTGAGGTGGAAGCGCCAGTCGTTTGTAAGAGTTTATATTTTATAATGAGATGTTTTTAGATATCGCGATGTTCATTTTTCGAACGAGTTGGTAAATTTAACGATGAATAAATAAATGTGAGGCCGATTTCTTTGTTGGTTCGTGTAAAGAAAGTAGATACTCATGTTTTATCGACAACACATAGGCCCTACACGTATAATATAAGTGTACGCTTTCGGGTTTCGTACATCTGCATTTTATTTTAGTTGGACAAGAAATGTATTAAATTGTAAAACATAAGCTGCTGCAATTGGAACGAACTGCCCGTGATCATTACAACCCGCTGCCAAAATACAAACTGAATGGATATAACTTTGCCCACTTATCTTCAGAATTAATATTTACATCATGAACATTACCATCATTGTCTCTTCAGACACCACTGCTATCTTTTTCGAAAACTAAAAAATCTCAATCAAATAAAATATAAGGCGCCATGAACCTAATTATCCCCCTTTCATTAGTTAGCTACTTAGCAAAAATATCTGGTTCAAATTGATGTTAACAAAGATGTTCTTAAAAGCTCTTCGCAAAGCTCTTGCGTGTTATTGGAAACCCGAATCCATATTTTATATTCATATATGAAAAACATGGTAGCCCTACCCACCTATAGCCTATAATAACATTTTTTGTTCGGTAGAGACCAAATTATTGATAAGTGCTATGTAAAAGCCTTCATTCGCATTGCTAATCCGCTAACAAGACTATATTGTAGAATGGGCGCATACGCGTTTAGGTTAAAATGTCTTTAATGTAGGTAATTTCGTGTTTTGAATATGCTATGGAAGTTAATCACTGCTGTTCTGTCAGCTGTGTATATCCGCGAGTAAATGCGAGCCCGAGGCAAAGAAATGGACCATTTGAAAACCAAGCCTTGGGCTTTTTATCCTAGCCATTCTAAATGGTCGAAGCTCGATTAGTATAGTCCACGATTGAACAAAATAAGATTTGTCCATCGTTATTCACGGTTTTAATTATTATCTACTTCATACTGGCATTGATAACTTGTTGTTTTCCCACACGCAAAACATTGTTACAAAAATATGTATTCATATTTCCCATGCAGAAAGCCTAGGGTTGAACTTCGCTCGTTTTTTAATTTTTTGTATAGCTAGAGTTTCCAGTTATCTCTTCATCTGCGGTTCGTGGAAATTGTGACTCTTGAGTTGTCACAGAAACGAATCATAATAGATTGCATGATTTCTCAATATCATTGGTCAGGAAATAAATCAATCAATCAATCAATCCATTTTTTTTTTTTTACGAAATCCATCTCAGCGGGCATCGAAGACGTCTCCCGATTGCCGGTTAATTACCCCCAATAATACCAATTACTTGGGACTAACTGGGTTGACAAATTAATATTTTGACATTTACTTATTTAATCAATGAAATATTGTTCCAACGACCTACCACCATTCTTTTTCTATAGTTTTATCATAAGTTAATCAATATTCAAATGTACCTAGATGAATTAAATACTAAGATTATTTTTAGGTCATTAAAGGTTCACTCATAACTTTCATGAGAACCCCTTGCAATATTTCTTTCTCACCAGAGCAAATATGGTCAAAAGCGATTAAGTGTTAATGAGTCTTGACCGGGCAGCGCCATTCTGGTGGCTGTAAAACACTATTTTGTCACGTACAGGAAGATATAAACTTAGATTTTTACGACGCTTAGTCGGCAGCAAGTTCCCACAAAGTCATATATAGTACGTTTAAGTATAGCTATTGTTCTATTTAAAATTTGATTCAGACACATGTAAAGAGGCTATATTGTTGCAAAAAGTTGCTAACACAGAGGATCTTGAGTAATGATGCTGTCGTAGTAAGAATCTGGAAGAGCGGACACGTTTTCTCAGGGCAGTCGTAGGGAGGAGGACAACGTGCCTGTCACAAAAGCTGAGGTCCCATCTGTGAACAGGAGATAGCGTGAAATGTATCCGCTACTCCTGTAATTTAATGTTAAAATTCGGGCAAAGTCAAAGGTTTATCTCTTGACAACATGAAGTTATAAGTGATTTTGAGTTTAAAAGTTATGTTTTCGAATTATTTTCATCAATCGAGTTAGGCTTATTTTCGCGAATCAAGTATCTATAAAGTGCGACTATTATAAAAATATACAACCAAGACCCTTCAGCTGACACTTTGTGAACAAAGTGTTTTACTCAACAAAACATAATATTGCATCGTCCGCTAAATGAATGAAGAAATAGCCATCATGAAGATGAAGTTCTCGATATACATTGGAAAGTACAGTGCCAATGATCAATGACGTCAACACTGGCATACAGCATACATATCCCTCGTGTCTGCTGAGCTATTCATACATCACCTGGAATGAATTATCCGTCTCAACTTTATTCATCGGATTCAATTTCTACCGTTTATATCATTCGAAAGTTTCACCATCTACAGACTACTGGACTATACGTTACAAGAAGATCATCAAACGATGATTATCACTTAAACTTTTAATTTATTTTATAAACTAAAGACATTCATCACTTCCAACAATTATATTAATCAAATTTAATTTTGGGGTAATTTTTGTAAAACTAAGCTCAGTTAGTAAGATTTTGTGATTGTTGTATCAAATGTTTTTAAGTAATCACTTTAATATATAGATCAATGGAAACCTAATTTACTAATTCCCTTTCAATTTATTTACCTGGTTGAATCCTTTGTTTTTTTGTTGTTTTGACTCTTCGGTTTTCGTGGCTAGCTATAATATGTTTTAATTTAAAAAAAATATGTTTTGTACCTTTCCATACTTCGGATCCCCCTCTGGTATAATAGTATCCTGGTAAAAGATAGGTTTTTGTATCTATATTATTATATTATTTGAAATGGTAAACGTCTACTTCCTGTATCTGCGTTATGTCAGGAAACGTCGTGTTCGCGTGGGAATTATTCCACAATCGCACGGTGCTCGATAGCATTTCAAACGTGATATTTTATTGTTCGTTCACGATTTAATGTTTTGCCGTCTAGCGCATTGCATGACTGATAAAAATGGAACTCATTAGTGCGGAAAATATGCTCCGAATTGCCATAACTGCACTTTTTTTTAACTGGGATTTATTTCCATTTCGTGACTTCTCGCCGCTTCTTGTGGCATGGAAGTGCAACCATGTTATATCGGCTCTTGCACCACATCTGAAATGAATACTATGTTATGATTGACTCATGTAAATGTAGTAAATCTCATAAGTATGAGGCCTGTGATGGCGTATTCGTGCCCAGCTTTATTTTATGTTTAACTGTTTTTGCCGTTTCCCGTTTCAAGCCATCCCCTATATTCTCTTATGGTTTACATCTACCATTTGCATCTGAGGAACGTTCAATCTAGTATTCTATATAATTATATCAACTCATTCCAAGTGCAATAACATTTAATGTTAGTATGGCTTGTGATAATATTTACAATTAAAAGCATAGCGAGTAATAAGAACGATCATTGTTATTTTTAGTTCCGTGAAATAACGGATTTTAAACTCTAATTATAATTAAGCAAACATGTTACATTGTCTGTTGGTTTAAACTTGTACAAATATCCTGCACCTGATAGATTAAAAAACAGTATATAAATATTATATTTTGTTAAAAATTTTAGCTTAGTGATTTTTAAGTGTTGTAAAATGCCCATTTGTCCGTACACAAAACAATGTTGCCATACTTATCAATCATAATTATTATCACAGTGCAATGCAGTGTTGCCATATTATCAACCATCCAAAGGTTTCACTTTGCGCACTTTACAGCGCAATGCAGTGTTGTCGTGTTTACCATCCAAATTTGCGCATATCACATCGCAATACAGTGTTGCCAGTTTCCACATTTATCAATAATGCAAAGTGTACGGATTGATATTTAAAAAATACACAAATAGGACAAAACAGTGTTGCCATATCACCTGTCGACCAACTGTGAGCTATGCGCCTAGCAATGCAATGTTGCCACGTTGCCGTCCTGTATTGTGTTCGTAGATCGAAGCATCTTTGTTCTCGCCCGCGGGGTTTCAGGTGGTGAGAAGACGACATCTCATTAAAGACGGGATTAAACTATCACGTAATATTTATTACAGTACTTCAATCCTCTTTCGTGTACAACAACAGAGTGTAATGTGTGTTATTATTAGTTCAATCTTCTTCTTAAAATGCATCGACTTCGACTATAATAATGATGCGAGTTGTATTGTTTAACTACTATCCGAGATAATATCAGCATGCTGATGATGGGTGATTGTACTCCGAGATAACTTTTATGTTTTCACAAGTTCCTCTTCCAGAAGGTAGAAAAGATGTGGAATTGGTTTCTACTGATGAAAAACTAATTTAAGAACCGTCTTCGAACCCCTCAGCATCATGCACCCTCGTCTCCTCATAAGATATCGAAGTACATACGGAATATTCGTGTGCTGTATGCCTCTGTGTGTCTATTTGTGTGCCACCCACCAAGAGTAGGCCTAATATGTAAATTATCATATTTTGTTTAGTTGTTTTTGTGTTTTAATAGTTGTTGGTAAAGTTTGCCTCGATCGGGACAGATCATCTTGGCTTTATCGATGATGTACTCCATTTGAGCAATCGGGTCAAAGTACGTGGAGTTTCTGGGTTCGGTCCTCTTTATGGACACATACGAGTATATGCGATATTTCTACAGCACAAAAACTGACGAATCTGTATAATTTGCTCAAACAAACAAACTCTAGTTTGATCCACTGCGTTGCCCAAACTTTTATCACGCGTGTTTTTTGCTACGGTGCATGGATAATAACTTCCGTTGAATTAATTAACTTGGCAGCTATAGTTGACTTTGTAATACTTATTTCACAATGGGGCTCACCTTCAGTATTATTGGCCTCGTTTTCCTTAGACCAGTCAATTCTGGTAAGTTTCGAGTAACCCATCTACCGAGAGCAGGCTACGTGCTACTGCTTTGATTTACATCATACTTTCTCCCACGATGTTTACAGAAACTGATGATGCCAACCACGCAAAGAAAGCTGTATGTTGGCGTTGCCGGAAAAGCAAAATGTAATGTTGATAGAGGACGGAGGTTTATGTGCTAGTTACCCCGTTGACATAGCGGCAGTTTTGTCAGCAAAATGAGTGGTAGGTCCCAAAGGGACAGACAGACTAAACGAGTGGCTTCGACACGATGGACAATGACGCCCGTTGTAACAATTAGTAGGTAACTTGATGCACACAATTTAATAACTAGGGAAACGCCAAAGTCGCTGTTAAACGAGTGAGTGAACAACCAAGTGTTGAGTACCCGGGAACATCCCCTTTCCTCCTTTTACCTAAGGCTGGATCTATCCCAGTATAAGGAATTATAGCGGGTACTCAAACACATGGCTCACTCACTCGTTTAACAACGACCTTTGGCGTTTCCCTAGTTTAAATTAAACATTCAAATGCGAATCGTAGTCAAAACGTATTAGCGTTAAACATTAACAAATTTCCAAGATAAAACAAAATCACCAAATTTTATTTCCATTTAACACCCCTCAAAAATATATGTGGGCGTAAAAATATAAAAGAAGTTCGAACGAACGGGCATCGAACCCCAACCCTCCGTGCGTTAGGCTAGAAGCTTACCACTATGCCATGTCAGCCACACAAATCCCGTCCCTCTAGCTGCCACCAAAGCTGCTACTAAACAAATGCTATCGATATTTTAAAAAATCGCATTTTTTATTATGTAGGATTAAATCGCAATGGATCTAGCTGATTTTGTTAACAGTTCTCAATAAACTCGTACCGGATGTCTGTTTAAAATTTCAGCGCAATCTGTTCAGCGGTTCGGCTTATTTTCGACTACAGACAGACAGACAGAATCACAGAATGAGAGCCGTTCGAGTTGAATGGAGAAACTCGGTCGCTCCGCTCCTCGTTTAATTATATTATGAATAGTATAAGTAATGGGATAAAGTTATCTATTTATTTTTTATTTATTTATGAATGAATGTATTTATTTATAAATATAATATTACATTTGCAGAAAAAATTAGTAGTCAATGGAGATCACAAGGGGTAAGTTTTTTCTATAATTTAGGCTTACGTTCCAAAATACGTACACAAGTTGCTACTAAATGTGTTTCTCTCGTGTATGCGTCTAATGAACGGGATATGATATATTTATATGTTCGACCAATGCTAGATCAACTAAAATCTTTGTACACTTGAATACAAGCAATTGCACTGCTTTGTTACGCTTTGTTACGCTTATACGCCACTGCACAGAGAGAGACCTTCTATGTATTATCTCTGGTAGCGTTTTTCTAAAATACTTGTTCACTGCATGGCATAGCATCGATGGAATATTACGCTATTTTTTTACTCCTGTAGATTTATGCGTTTACTTTTTGTAAGACATGAAGGTACACACTACACAGTCAGTTTAAAAAAATGAATTCTTGACTTAAGCTTGAATTTGTGTTTCAATTGGGCGGATCCCATGTGTCGAAAAGATATACAGCTTCACATACTGATATTATTTTCTTATGTTTTGTAGTAACAGGAGATGTGACTAGCATAACTTTAGGACATGCATGAATTCTCTGGTATTCAAAATCCGTGGGTATGTAATTATCACTTCCGAAATGAAGAAGAGTCCGCCAGCATTACAACCCAAAGACTAAAGTCTGGCTTGGTCGACAGTACAACAAAGTTGCAACGACAATTTCAATTAAAAGTTTTACGCACGTTATTACTCACTCGTTTATTACAAGTAGACACCTAGTAAAATGTAATGTTATCATTCTAGTCCAACTGTTTGGACTATGAAAATGTATATTATCAGGTTGGCTTACTGCTTCTTTATCAAGCGCAAGTAACATTTATTATGTAGTACGACGCTACGTAAAAATGTGAAAGGAAATTAGTTTCGTTGTTCCCGTATGTTGTTATCATCCACACATCCTGTTTACGATATAGGTTGTTCGACACCACCGTACTCGATGAGCCGAGTGTAAAACACACTCCATGCCGAGGGTGACCGAAACCACACGGCAGAGCTTGTGCCATCCATGTATGGTTTGCCATTTCATATTGGTAGCTTTTTGGGTAGAGGGTCTGGCATTTAGGCCACATGATGGCGTTTCGAATCGAATTACGGCTGTCACATAAATATTGTTTTAGTTGCATGTAAATTTTCATTTAGTTCCGGTAATTGTAAGTATAGTCAAGTATGGTTGAATCAAGTAAAGAGTGAATATGGTGAGTCACGTGTGCCAAGCGCCGGGAATGGTGTGTCACGTATGCCAAGCGTCGGGAATGGTGTGTCAAATGTGCCAAGCGTCGGGAATGGTGTGTCACGTGTGCCAAGCGCGCCAAGCGCCGGAAATGGTGTGTCACGTGTCACCAAGTGCCGGGTATGGTGTGTCACGTGTCACCAAGCGCCGGGTATGGTGTGTCACGTGTCACCAAGCGCCGGGTATGGTGTGTCACGTGTCACCAAGCGCCGGGTATGGTGTGTCACGTGTCACCAAGCGCCGGGTATGGTGTGTCACGTGTCACCAAGCGCCGGGTATCGTGTGTAACGTGTCACCAAGCGCCGGGTATGGTGTGTCACGTGTCACCAAGCGCCGGTATGGTGTGTCGCGTGTCACCAAGCGCGAGGGCTATGGTGTGTCACGTGTCACCAAGCGCCGGGTATGGTGTGTCACGTGTCACCAAGCGCAGGGTATGGTGTGTCACGTGTCACCAAGCGCCGGCTGGGCAGGGTAACGCGGCCTCAAACCTGCTCGTCACTGTTGTGTTAACATCATCGCGACCGTGTTGTGTTAATGAAGTTATCCCCTAATGGATGTAATAACTCTTGCAAACTGTTTGTCAACAGAAAAAACTGTCCACATATTTGCCCCTCTTTATCATCTAGGCATAAAAAGTTGCCCCCACTGGTTTTATGTCGCTTTGCGTCTGCAGTAGTTGCACACATGAAAACTGTGTTGTGTGTTTCGTTGCTATTTACAAACCAGTTTTATATGAAATGTAATTCAGATTCTATAGGCGCCTGTATATTTTTTAGCTTTTCTGGAGTTCGTTTGGAAGCTTTTATTGCCTCATTCGTTACGGGAATGTATTGTACGTTTCATAGCTTTGATTTACACGCCACAGTTATTTTACATTGTACTAAAATTCTAACCCGTTAAATTTATGGCGTCCTCTTTTATAGTATCTAATTTACATTTAAAATATTAATGGAATTGCGGGGTGTAATTTTATTTTATAAAACGAATAAATCATAGCCAGTTACAAATTAAATCCAAAGTAAAACGAACCTAACAAAGCCTACACCCGCGGAATTTCACATTCTAGCTCTGCTAAATGCCTGTGCTTGCATTTGTGTTTTGGATTTGTTCTCAGTTGCAAGCATTCAGTATTGATCTGAAATCGAGTGGGTCTCTATTCTTCATTTCAATTGTGTGAAAATTTAATTTGGCATTTCTTGGTCCTTGACTTCCTTCCAAGTTAAGGACAATACGAGTGCGCACAATAATAGGTGACGGGGTGGCTTGGCAATAAATGGGTCGTCCATTATCCCGAGAAAAGTCTATGTGCAAACTTCCACGTAAACTTTGTTATATTCAGGTAAATTAATGACTCTCATATAAAAAGATTTACTCCATTTTATTGGCTCGTTCGGTTCCATAATGGGTATAATTTTGTGAAAACATCGTCGTTCTCTTCAAACCAAAATCCAAGTCGAATCTATATTCGCAAGGTTTATACATAGAGAAAATCTTCTCCAAGAAAATTGGTTATGTATGTTTGTAATTTATAGTCAAAGTTTTCCATGCAGCCAGCAGCAATGCTATTATTATTCAATCCCCTGCCCCTTCCATAGCTGCAAAACAAAAGAGGGGCTTTAAATAACAATGCTTAGCCGGAGAAGATCAATACCAAACATTTCGCTATTCAAACTCGCAGATATCTCAAAGCTTCGCGCGCTTCTACTTAATGAGTTAACTATCCTGCTACCGTAATGCGTTACGATACATGTTAATATACTAATTTGATTATCTGCTACCGTAATGCGTTACGATACATGTTCAATGTACTAATGTTGATTATTCTGCTACCGTTATGCGTTACGATACATGTTCAATGTACTAATGTTGATTATGCTGCTACCGTAATGCGTTACGATACATGTTCAATTTACTTATGTTGATTATGCTGCTACCATTATGCGTTACGATACATGTTCAATGTACTAATGTGTACTAAGCTCAGTGTATTAAACTAGTGCTATCTAGGTAGAGCGTTACGCATCATTTTTCGTTCGTGTTGTGGGCAAGATAGACATCTTCTACTAATTTCCTGGAGACACGAGTATAGTTGATAAATTAGTTTAGGTAAAGATAGTAGCCTACGGTGTTTTGGAAGTGTGGAAAGTGGCAACAGTACGGTCCCGTTACAACTAGCGGGATCGCTAAGAAATGTCGACTGTCAAGTCATGCAGATGTGTCATCGCAAGTCATCGCGCTGTATTTTGGTGCTGACAACTTTTATTTTTATTTTTATGGTATTTACTAGATAAATATTGCAACCGAATGGACCGATGACGCTAAACATTTTTCAATTATTGTCTTCGTTTTGTTATGAAAAAGGGCATTGTCGAAGTCGGGTACCTCATAGTAAAATGCAACACCACATCAGTACATAATAATTAGTCAAAAATCAATGTTTCCAGGTGAAACAAATTGTAAACTGCAGTAATTCATAGATTCAATTTGTTTTCTATGTAGTTGTAGCAATGTTCTTTTTAACATAACATATTCTGCAGTCAAATGTTTTATCTGTATAATGCAGAACTTGGGTTGACAGCGGTTTCGCAAAAGTAACAATTAACACATGCAATTGAATAAATTGCTTTCTGTGAATTTAAAATTAATTACGTAATTAACAATGAAAATTGTTGTATGTAATTGTAGGAACACTATACAAATCTAATTTGTGCATCATCAATTTAGTTCAATATAATGTAATATAATATACATACGAAGGTGAAACCTAATTCGCCCTAAATCTGTGCTATAGATGTTATGTTTTTGCGGTTCTAGGCATTAGAGAAAACAATTCGGTACAACCTAACTTATGTTAACCATTTGGTTAATGATCACAGTGTATGGTGCTTTGAACGGTATTGTTATCCCCCATGGTTGAGCTAGACCCAGTAGTGATGCTGCTCTTACTACAGAACTCAAATCTCCTCAACATCAACGTCCCCTTCTTTCAATACATTATAGGATATGAGTATTGACAATAACACAGCCCCCCACCCCATACATTCGGAAAGCTTTAGCATAATTTGTTCGTATGTATGAATGATGCACTCAGCAGTTATGAAGCACCATTGTGATGTCTGGAGTGCGTGTGAACACGGTGCATATGCCACGGATAGCTGGGGCGGGCAGTGTCGAAACCTGTGGCCGTGGGCGGTACGATGTAAAACTCCCGGCATTTTGAGTTTGACGTGCATCTCCCGGACAGATCGCAAGGCTTCAAACTTCCTCGGCTGATTTCTCGATCTGCTCGCGAATTAATTGATCGATTGTGTTCTCCGAGTTAGCTCGACTCCGACGCTGGCTGACGTGATTTGGGTTAAGTAAATAAAAAGTAATGCAATGAGTTTGAAAGTGAGGTAACATAGCTGTCGAATGCAGTCGTGCAAAATGATTAACTGTGCCTTAGTAATCCGAGTCGAGAGAGCTTCTTAATTAGGTTTGATCCAGCTTCACTTTACTCCCATGTTTATTCCAATTATGCAAATCCCATCAAGACCTTAACTTGCTCAGTACAGTACCTTCAAGAGCGCCTCCCCATCCGTACTACCGTACGGCTCTCTTTAGGGGGAATCCTATCTTGCATGTAAATTTAATTCCAAGCAAATGAAATTGATGTACTTTAGTGTTTATAAGTAATTATCACACAAAGTTCCGTAGATATATATAATTTGTGAGCAAATTATTGTGACAGTCCAATGGAAAACCTTGCAATTTACACCGTAGGACCCTCACTGAGGGAATTCCGTCGCACGGTTTCCAGTTTCGAGTTTCAACAGCGATGACATTCGCTCTAATCAGTAATGTCAGGTCGCACTAATAGTATCAAGTAAACCAGATGAGTTCGCCTCTTTTCACAAAGCGTGTTAAGTGACAGGATTTTGTCCTCACATTTTAGCACTTGTAGAATTATTATTAATTCAAAGTTTGAAGTTGTTATTCTCGAGTGAGTGTCATTCAGGAAAGTTTGTTGGATGAAACCTGAAGAAGGTCCCGAGAGCCACCAAGCCTCCTGTCATAATCACGCAACGTTCACGCGTAACTCATAATATAGTCTTAATTCGATTCGAGGAATCGATTCTTTTCTTATGCGTTACTGCGACAAATAAAACACTACGGGTTACAGAACACAAAGCATGAACAAAACGAAGGTCATTACTTCCCAACTCGAGTTGCTACATGTTTCGGAACCATGTTCTCCCTTGCTTGCAACTCCCTCGTTTATCTCGGTGGCCATTAAAACTGATTCTTCTCCGAACTTTTGAATCTAATCCATCGCTATTCAACTTGGGGTGATTAAAAAGTAAACTTTATAGAAACAGTAAAGCGCGTTAATGAGTCCTTTAACCCCTCGACTCTGTGTCTTTGTCGTTTAATAGGATAAAATTATACATTATGTGACGTTTTTAAAGCGCGCTTTATAATATTTTACTGGCTGTGTGATTTTGGGTAAATATTAATGAAGAAAAGTCATTTTTCGTTCTATACATATTGTAATTTCGTTCTTCACAAAATGTCGAGCTGGATTTTAATTTAAACCGTAATTGAAAAGTTTACTTTGCTGAGATTAAATTTGATGCAAATTTTCTCTCTTATTATTCGAGATGGTTTTACCTACGTAATTACTTATTACAAAAATCCTTGAGCTGGCTTGTACAGTATATTAAAATACATTCTTATAATCCGTTTATTCACGCGTCTGTTGGCTATGCTTGGACCGTGTTGAAAGTTGAAGCAAAACTTTAATAGAATATCAAGCGTGGGGAGTTTGTCGAGGACTGATAATAAGGGTCTGATTTAGTCTTTTTTATTGCTGTTGGTGTAGATGAACGCATGGACTATAGAATGCATAAAAAACATTATAACCATAAATTTTCCTTAATTGCTTCATTATTAGGCCTACAACAAGAGGTATACTTATATTACATATGGTCCGAAATAAAAAATCCATGCAATGCTGTTAATAATTATGTATTTTTTGCACTGTCGTTCAGTGAATCGCTGAAGCAGCGGGACATAAATACTTAGCATTAGATACCGGATGGACAAGGACATGGCTTTTTGCTATTTTATTATTATTTTAATTAGCGAACGACATGCTCACCCAAACAAACTCGGTCAGAACTGATGCAACAAGGTGTACGGACATTTATGTCAAGTATTTCCGTTGCGCCATATTTAACGTATCATTACGACATTATTTATTAAACACAGTAGAAGTATTGCAATAATTTACAATACTATATTTTCTGTTGTATACCGCAGTGGACTATTTCTCGGAGTCGTCCTCCATTTGCTATTCTGACTGCTCGTGGAAAACTATACGCCACTAGTCAGGATGACACATGGGTCTTGAAGGTTTCAGGCTTCATATAGTTAAGTGAACTAACTTAAGTTACATGAGTTGAGAATTATCGCTATTTAAACGTGTGTTTTTTTTTTAAATTATGGCGAATAATGTCTGTCCCAACTCTTCCCCTAAATGATTACGAAAATTAATGGAAGATGTAAGTAAGTCATACAAAAGTTCACCTGAACTAACTTACAGCTCTATTTCATTTCAAGCGAAACTTAAGATTTTTAAGTTAGTCTCGGCAGAGGACTTTTCTATTCATTCTGTTAGAATTTCTACGTTTGCGTATTGAAAAGTGCACCTGCTGTGCTATGCGTGGGTCATCATATGTGAGTATAAAGCATTGTTCTATTTTATTTATTAAACGTCTATCCTATTCAGTTACCGTTTTTACCGTTTCATTGTTTATTTTTCCCTACGAGCTGTCGTCTGCAGGACAAGTCATTGGATCGTATATATCGGTCTAGGTCTACCTGCCTGCTTGCATTACTACAGCTAGGATTATATTTTTCTGATTCCAACACACGTATGTACAGTACTTACAGTCTTCTGTTCATTGTACTGTATTGCGGTGGCTGACTGCATGTCGACCTCGTACAATAGTGTTGCATAGGGCTGAACCCCTTTTGGTTTCCCTCCAACGACTTGGCTTGTCCGTGTACCCTATAATTTATAAAGCAGTCTTGTATTAAACGCTGAATCGTATTCATTTACTGACTGAATGTTTAAGGTGGGAATACAATACTAATACAACGCACTAAAATACCATTATGAAAAATAATATATACAGGCCTCATACGTATGCTTACTGGAATTTCCGTTCTCGAGGATTTAGCATCTCCACTCCATTGGCATCTTCTGAACACAGTTTATCTATCTACTTTATTGATTTATTTAGTTATAGCTACTATTTTAATTGCTTTAAATTCAATCAGAATTTGATTATCTTGCTTTCAAATACTCATAGCTTTAAGATAAATCAATCAACTGTCTTAGCAGAACTGGATCCCAGGAGTAAAATACCACTAATTATAGACTTAGTTAACTTCACTAATGATATCTCTCTCTGGCTACTCAAACTAAGTACAGAAAACCGCTTCAAAATGATCAGTAGTAGCACGAGCTGTTTTGGGGTAGGCTGTCTGAATGCACTGTCTTCACCTATAGTCTATAGCAACCTTCATTATAGTGTCGATTAGGCATTGAACTTTCGTAGCCGCTCTTCAAAATTTCCTTTGAACCGTCCGCATAAGCCTAAGTTCATGATCGTAGACGTATCGACGCCCTTTAGCTTACAACACAATTGCATCAAATTTGGATTTTAAAATATTGGCAACCCTGACTTCTTAAATGCAAATGCTTTCGAATGTGAATTAGTTTTAATGAAGTTTCCGAATGACGGGTGGAACCACAGAACCGTTGTTGGACGTTCCAGTTGAAGTAAAGATTAGTTTTAAATCTCGAACTGAACCGAACGCCGAGTGACATTTCCTTATTTTGCCAACTCGATGTTTTTGTTTGCAACCTGCTTGACGCACACGCTACAGCATAAGACGTGAAATGTTTTCGCGATTCCGCTGTGTATTATGTAGATCCGATCCGACACAATCAATACGAGTATTGCTCGTATCTTCGTAAGAGTATTGTTTGTTTGCTTGTGCTTTGTAGTCTTTTGTCGACTTGTGTTAAGCAACACAATAAAACATGGCTCTCTCCCTCGCCACCCGAGCAAGGCAAAGGGATTACAGACAGCACTTGAGAGGTTACGGCGAGGGCTTCCCTTCTTACAGATAGAGGTTGCCAACATTTTACAACTGCAAGAGAATATCAGAGTGTATTTATTTGCTTTCAAAGGTATTTGTCGATTCTGTGTGTAGAAATCTGGGCACACGTGAATATAGTTCGAGTAAGTCGTATGTAAAAGCTGTTATACCCCCTGCCGTGTAGTGTAGCATACATACTAATGCATAATTCCCTATGCATGTGTGAAACGAGCTCGACTTTATGAAACGTGCTATTAGCAGACGTGTACACGCAACGTGCACTGTTCAAACGACGGAGTACTTAACGCACTCTTAGAACGTGTCTGATTGCTTGAAAAACGTGGCTCAGTCTCATTCTCATTCTCAGTTTTACGTCATCAATAATCGGTGACGTCAGAAGCAATGTACGAAGGGTCCAGATCGAGACTGAGAACGGGAATGAAACCAAGTAACGAAATAACCACACTCGTTTTCATTCTTATTACTAAAAAATGGCGGCCTCGGGAGACGATCAAACTAAAACACTTCCAAATCACGTTGAGTAACCAAATAAGTTATTAAATGTAATAAATAATATAGTAATTAATAGCACAGAGTCAAATTTGATATGGAAACTTTATGTAAACACTTTAAAGTACTGTTAAGATCGCAATCAGTCGGCCACCTGCATGTGTCAACTCCACGGCTGTTCGTCTGTTTGTTTTTGATGTTGATAGCATTGTTGATACTCCCACCAAGAAACGACCGAAAGTTACACTTCTTGTAATGAGACCGAGATTGAGAATGAGAATGAGACTGAGAATGAGACTGAGACTGAGAACATAGTTCAGACACGTCCTTAGACTACTTGTATATTAATAATACACGGTTGCCATGTGTACGGGCTGTCACACACACACACACAGCCAGGTAGCCTAACATTCAATCTACTGGTCGTGATTCTTCTTTATCAGTGTGGTGGCTTCACAGTCATATTTCACTCAAAGTGGGAGCTTTTCGTTCTTATCTCAAACCGATTGAATACAATATGAGACGTATGCCCACATTTCTTAATTAATATGAGGTACACCAGAGATAACTTCAAGACTTGATGGCGTAAGGTAAGGTGTAGCTCAGTTTCAGGTGCCTATATCACACGTGCACATCTATATCATTACAAGAACTATGACCAGACGCTTGGCGATATATTAGATAACACGTGGAATAAAATTAATTATTTTCTATTAAATACGAATGATTCGAGAACGAGATGTTTTGTTCTTATTGCAATACAAATTAATGAGATATTATGGCACATTAAATTGTATAAATCATGTATAAATCAAAAATAAGTCGATTGCGTCGGGGCCTGCAGGGTTGGCTTGGTCGCTTTGATTTAAAGTCCCCCACTGAAAATCAGTTATATAACTGAGTGGGTAGACTCTAAAAAAATAATATATATATATGTATATAAAATTTATTTATTTATTTATTTATTTATTTATTTATTTATAGTCACACCCCAATATTGTAAACGTGCTTAATGTTTTAGTTTATATTGTATTGTAAACACATTCTAGACGAAAAAAACTATGAAAGAATCTCTAAACAAACCAATAACAAAATATGGTAAGCTGCAACAATCAGAAAAGGTTGCCCGAATAACTCAATTAGTCAATCGCTCCCACTAGCCTATCAGCGTTATTGCTAATCACCATCAATGTCTGAATTATTCATTAAGCTCGTATTGCAGCAACGGAATACCCCAGCGTTCTAGTTCTGACGATGATAATTGGAGTGATTATTATGCTTCTCTTCTAGGTTGTCTGCTAATGCTGTCGTGTTACCGTAACAAACTCGTGTTTCGTAATGCTGTAGTTTGGTGGGGTACCAAGCAGGTGACATCACACGTGTTCTAGCCTGGCCCTAGCTTCAGATGGGAAAGCAAATATAATGTATGAATATGGTATATCTCCAGAATATTGCTCTTTTATATTTAGGTTCAAAATGTTCAATACATAAACTAGGCTGAAGAGGGTGGGTATGGGCATATCCATAACCCTACACTGACCGACCTCTTGTCAAAGGACAGGTAAATTTCAATAAACTAAGAAGGTTAATACGCATATCAACAACGCGGTGTACCGAGCATGTGTCATGAGCTATGTTAATGAGCTCTGCTTGTAACAACTTTTATTAATCTATTTTTGGCATGATTCTCTTAAATAGTTATTGCCTACCTGCATCACTTTTCTGTTCGCCCTGTCCATCCGTCCGAACATGACTTGAGGTTGACATGCGATTTTTAGTTAATATTGCTTTTCAACAAGGATGGTTTAGAATGTTTTGTGACCGTGAGGTCAGGGGAACGGTTCTATCTTCACCCAAATGAACCCGGCACCTCCACCAAAGTTACCTCAACGGTTGAACAAAAGTTTTATGATCACGGTTTGCTTCGCTCCCTGTACCCTAGCTTGTAATAACTAGATCTTTCGAACAAACCCATGCATAGTATTGAGAATACCCTCGTTGGTTTTCACAACGAGCTTTTTAAAATCTAGAAGTTTTTTGTGCTCAAATGTTCATGCTTTTACACGGGGAATGGTAATTTATTTTTCAGTAATTGAGAGAATCGTATCTCGAATCAAATAAAATTAGGCAAATTTGCAATCATTATCATCAAACATAGAACTAATAAAAAGTAATTGCATTTCCTTTCTCTTTACTGAGCATTTTAACGATAAGGCTGCGTTAATTTTACGATTGAAGTTACCAACTCTAATTAAATTAACTGAAGCAGAGCCCGAACTCTTACAATAAGCGTTTACATTCCGTCAAGTAAGCCTGTACATAGTATTCCAACCAGCGAAAAGAATGACAAATCTAAATGATCTATATTCGCAGTTATTCATTTCTACACTTCTTACTACCGGGGAACGGCCTTAGGCTTGCAAATTCCATCCTTACTGTTATTATCTTTTGTAATGTCATCATTTACCTTGTGTAATGTCTGTCATGGTCAGCTATTAAATTTGTTTACGTATACAGAAAATAAATACCTCTACACATTCATACAATCATTAACAGCGTTTTAGAACATTAATATTTAAGGGTTGATGTTTTCTACAGAGATTGAGTTCTACTCAGTCCTTACGCCGAACCGAACGCTTATACTCGAATTCACCCCACTGTGCCTTGCCTTGTCGGGGATGGATGGTGATTACAATGAAATTAATGTAGAATTTGCAATAACTGCATATTACAATGCCTCATTAAAAAAACAGATAATTAATATAATCAGTAATTTAAATTATAACTACATTTGTAGGTTTATCATAATTGGTTCATTAAACATTTTGAATTTAATAAACTGAAATAAAATGTTTAAATCAATTTACTGATTGATGGATTGTACAAAGTAAATTAAGGAATAGCATTAACAATATACTCAACAGAAAAACGTTTTATAACATCGACGAACGAAAAAGAAACGTGAAAAAGAATGTAATTTTCGAAAAGTAAATACTTATAGGGGCATCTGTCGCGCCCTAATAAAACCCAGCACTGTACTTTGTCTGATGGCGTTTTATATTTTGAAGTGAACAGTTCGATTATCTTATCACCTTTGATTCACATGGATGCATGCACTTAATTAGGATCGTGCACTATTGTGTTGTGTTTACATTAAATAAATAAATAAATAAATAAATTGTATTTAGAGTCTACCCACTCAGTTATAAAACTGCAGTTTGCAGTTGAATATCTGAACGCATCTGAACCACCGCCCCCTACTCTCTTTCCTTCTGGGGCGAGAGAGAGAGAGAGAGAGAGAGAGAGAGAGAGAGAGAGAGAGAGAGAGAGAGAGACGTACCGGCAACAGCTGGTCGTGGCTCAACTCTTCTTCACTTATCAAGACAACGTGTCTTTCTTTTGAAAACAGAATCTTTAGCTCAAAACACGAATAGTTCGCGCATAGATATTAATTATCTCGTCTTTAAATTAGTGAGTTAATGTCTACTTTCAGACAGCGCACGCATGCTTGTTATGCAAATGTCTAGCCTTATCCGTTTTCTGCGAGCGATTGCAATGCTGCACAATTAATAGGAGTTACACCTGCCATGTTTTGCCTCCCATCTACAGGTAAATACGTTTTTATACTTGAGGCAAATGTAGAGCTATTTACTACAGAATAATTGTGGTGTACACGTTGCAGTTATGCAGTTTGTGAGTATCATGTATATTATATACACAACAGTTCTGTAGATTATCAGTATAATGCATACCTTATATATACAGCAGCTCTGTACTTTGTCAGTAAATTTATATTATATTTACACACCAGTTCTGCACTTTGTGAGTATAATTTGTATTTTACACAAATGTTCTGCAAAAAGCCAGTATACATTCGTATACTCTTAGCAGTTCTTCAGTATGGCTGTAAATTACATAATAGGCCTACAACAGGTTTGCAATAAGTCAGTATTTATTTATTTAACGTCTATCCTATTCAGCTAGAAAATAATTTACAAAGGACGACGACAATTTATGAAGGAGTACGGTACATCAAATAAAATATTAAATAAATAAATAAACAATAAATTCACATTCAAATTCAAAATGTAACTACGTAAATAAATTCACATACAGTACTTAGCAGTTCTGCAATATGACTCCAATAAGCATATATCTAAAGCTACCAAAGTTGTGTATGTATACTAGCAGTTCTGCAGGATAACGGTATATTCGTACACCTAGTCCTACAACAGTTCTGCAATATGTCTAATTCATCTACAGCTAAATTGAAACTAGTAGAACTGGTAAATTGATTGTTGTATTGATTGGACATACACTGTTCTTAAAATAAACATTTTAAAATTTATTTCGAAAATATTTATTGGATGAGCGAAGCGAAGACTTCAATTTCACCAACCTCCTGAAAAATTTAGCTCGGGTGTTTTTTTGTTTGTTTTTCTGTCTGTTTGTTCGCTGCTACCGGGCAAACGGCATATCGATGGTGAAGAACCAATACCTTCTATCTGCCAAAAAGCAAATTGTTCAGGAGAGCATTAAAACTGATTAAAAAAAAGTAACTAGTTGGCGGTGGCAGATAGGAGATATTGATGTAAGGTAGTACTATATGTCTCTTTTGGAGATGTTTAAGCATTGTGAGATAGGAGCTATTAACATAAAAAAATTCGAAATAATTTTGTGTATCCATAGACACAAAAATCTCATTTTTGCAGAAAATGGCAGATAGAAGGTATTGGTTCTTCACCATCGATATGCGATCTTGATGAAAATTTGACAGGACCTTCGAAATCTCTGAACTTAGACTTGCTACGTTTTTGGGTACAATCGAAGAAATATTTCTCATGAATATCGTACTTTTACGATTTTTTTTTCGATTTTTAGTGCGATATTTTCGGGACATTTGGGGCGATTCTGACCAAAACGGGTGGGGCTACAACGTTCATATTTCACATGGACATTAAGGTAATGGTGATGTATTGCTTTCTGAAAGAAAAAGTTGAAAAAGTTAGACAGAATCCATAGAATAAAGGTTTCATTGTTAATTTTTTTTAAGTTTATAATAACAATTTAACAAGTAACAATATAAACTTGACAACAATCACCTACAATGCATTAAAAAAGCACTTGCAAAGGAAAAGTGGTCCTACGCAAACTAAAAACTTACAAAAAAGGCTCATCCATCAACGCGGCGGGACTAAAGCGTTTTCCTAGTTTTTAAGAACAGTGTATGTCCAAATAATTTCTAAATTTTAAAATATTTATTTTAAGAACAGTGTATGTCCAAATAATTTCAATTTAACAATCATCTACAGCTGTTCTGCAGCGTCTAGATTTCTGTTTCCCTCTATCTATTTTGACTACATTGCTCGCAACTACGCACGGTTTAATGGTTCTTTATGAGAAGATAAAACGTCCTGTAATTGGGAACTCTCTTTCCAACCATGTAATTTACAATAATGATAGTTATAGCGAAGCTGTAACAAATTTCAATTCCAAATTATTGGCCATAAAACTCTACGTCTAGCCTCTAGGTGAGTTGGGCAGGACATAAAAACGTCAAATAAGTGCAAATATCTTGTGAGCTCTTGTCAGGCGGATTGTATGTGTCCCTGGGGTCGTGTCTTCTTTTACAGTGCATAAATACCATGGTGTAGGGGAGACACAGTAAAATATAATGGTATAGAACTGCAAATATAAAGCATACGCTCGCTCCCCGAGACTTCCATCAAGCCAGGCCATCGGTTTTCTTTCTGCATTAAATCTTTTACATTGATCACTAGGCGCGTACGGGATTGTAAAACTTGTTTCAAAATATATTTTTCTATTAGTTCAGGGTACCACAATATAGGCAACACCCCGCATTGGTAGTAGAATTCTAGTTACAGCACATCCATATTATGACGAGATTCATATCAAAAATAGCATTATCATAAAATATAGTACTATTAGTAGTAATGCTAATATAAAAATGAAAATACTAAAAATGCTACTTAGTACGAATTGCGTAATAATAATTCCGTTCACAGAGATTGGACAAAGCAATGAACAATATCTAGTTAAGTACATTGTTTATCATCAAATTAATTATTGTGTAACTGTCACGGATTAAGTTTTAGTTGAATATATAAGTATATGTTTAAGTTTGAATGAACTTATCATCCGTTCTTGGGTGTAAAAAATGAAATTTAATTAGGTATTACGTAAGTAGGTAATTAGTACAGTGATACGTTATTAATGTAAACAATAATTAAAATATGCCACTGATTTATGTTTGCTCTTCGTTGTTAAAATAAACCATGTTCCTGGTCATCTAACTTATTTTATTTTCATACTTTTATTACTCCATTAGCATATCCGTAACGTCCATTACAAGTGATCGTAACAATATTTCCTCGTGTTATACGCACAATTAACCCTGCATCCGGTACAACTAATGGCATCCGTGAAAGATTCATATCACTCTGTATTTCCTCCATTACAATGTCGCGATTGTATTGGTCGTCCTCGGTGGTCGTTTCACCTTGAGATTTACAGAATTTACGGTGAAAATCAAAACCAATAAAAAAGTTAATTTTATTTCGCTCGCACAGGAATTCGACCTTGTCCAACTGTTGGATCTGGTCATGAATAGTAGTAAACCATGTTGGTCAAGTGAATGTTTTCTTGCCTGCTGATTTACACCATTTCATGTTTATATTGTATAGTCACCTATGAAACCGTTGACATTTCAATTTTACCTTCCAATTAGGTATGTTTTTGGAAAATGAGCATGTAAAGTTATAATAAGTTCAGTTTATTACGATCATAGCCTACGTAGCGGTAATATTATAATTTAATTATATTAATTAATAATAAAACGCGTAGGCTATATGCGTTTTTGCTAGCTTCCCATTTAAGAATTTTCCTCGCCTGTTCTTCCTTTCATTAATGGTGGCAGTACTGGGGTAAGCCCTGCGCCCTTTTACCACCAAGGTCACCAAAACATTATTAGCCATTAACAACATCATTAAAAAACATTCATTTTTTTAAATTTCATCAATTTCTTATATACTTCTCTGTAGCAATTCTAGTAAATGATTATCTTAAGGTTATTCCAGAGCACTCTTACCGATATTTTGAAAGTCAACGGAAAATGGCTGAAAGTTGGTTGGATGAAAGATGAACTTGAATAAAAAAGGAAAAAAAACTTTTTTTTGGACGGGACAAAAGCTCTATTTTGACAATTATATCTAAATTTTGGGTCATTACGGAAATGAATGTTTTAGATGCAATATTTAATTTTTAGCTATGATTTTATTTTTATTGCTCCAACACACCTTTGTCTCTGGACTGAGTACAAGGGAAACTACTTTTATGAAATAACTTTTGATGAACGATTTTTTTCGTGTTCCGGTTTAAAACTCGTTTTTGTACCATGTGACAAAAAAAATCGTACATCGAACATTATTTCAGAAAATTCTTTTCTCTTATACTCAGTCCAGAGACAAAGGTGTGTTGAAATAATAAAAAAAAAATCATAGCTAAAAATTAAATATTGCATCCAAAACATTCATTTCCGTAATGATCCAAAATTTGCATACAATGGCCAAAATAGAGCTTTTGTCCCGTCCAAAAAAAAAAAAAAAAAATCCTTTTTTATTCAAGTTCATCTTTCATCCAACCAACTTTTAGCCATTTTCCGTTGACTTTCAAAATATCGGTAAGAGTGCTCTGGAATAGCCTTAATTTGGCAACTTTTGTTTCGCATTATTTCAACGCATACGAAATAGTTAATAGTTTGAAACATTCGGTTTTCTGTCAATCATACGGATATTGTACCCTTCACTCCCATCATCACACTACTATATGGAAACACTCGCCTGTAAACATATTTTCTGTACGCTCCCTCTCCCTCTTTGGGCACGGCTGGCTAGTGCACGGACTCGGTCACTCCGATTTGCTTTGTTACAAATTAAATATTATTACAAATAAATCTTCAGTTGAATTAACACTCATAGTATGTTTTATCTTCTTTTCATAAGAAAGCAAAAATCGTCTGTGTGTGTTATGTATAATAAAAGCACAGATAATAGACTACGCTATAAAAGTGTTTAATAATCCAGTAAACAAATTGTAAACGATAGAGCTATATCAGGGCGCCTTTGATTCCTCGCATGGTTGAATGTGGGGAGGTGGGACGAGCCCGTATTGCCTCTCGGGGTCTGAAGACTAACAACCAGCGTCTCATTACATTCTACTTGGGAGAACAATCCAACTAACTTTGTACCGTAACGTCGTACATTTAATTTAATGTTTATCTTTAGAACAATTTTAATTTCATAATTGCATTTCTTTAGATAACTACGAGTTGTTTCACTAATTAGAACGGGTTTTATTAAGTCCCAACTGACGATAGTAACTTTTCTCTTTTCGATGATGCTGTTGTTGCTGTAGCTGTCGCTGTCGCTGTAGCTCAGAGAGAGTGCATGATCGCTTCCTTTCTCCGCGTACTGCAGTAGGACCCACCAACGCAACACCTCCACACACCAAAAAGTCTTTATTGTCAACTAAGGCTTCTCTTCGTTCAACTCCGTTCGAGCTCGCGTAATTAACGTATACGTTATAAAAGTTTTATTTCATGTGCGTATTCTCATATTGAGTCGCCTCCATAAGTGAGATACATGATCCATTATAATTTTGGTGCAGATTCCGAGCTGGATGTATAATGTATAACAAAAATTCATGAGGCTCTGGTGCTGGACTTATTGCTATTTAGCACGTTTTACCTGTGACCGCGCGCTCTCCGAGGGAGTTTGGTTATGGACTCCGCTAATGCTACTCGTACATCACCATTTCCTTCAATTTAGACTCTCATTGCACCCCCGTCTAACAACAATGAAAGACGGGACTGAAAATTTAGCCCCGTGTCCGATCGCTCAATTAATTCTACTTAACACGGGCCAACTGACGTCTTCTATTATCCTATGTACGCACACGTATGTAATGGATGACTGGATGCGCCAGGATCGGGACGGGGCTGGAACCCGGAGCCCTGTACGTGTACCGCCTCAGTAGTATAGGGGTAAAGCACCCGAGACCAGGGCTCGATACCCCGCTGAGATGGATTTTTATATTTCTGGATTGATTTCCATATAAACAGTAATGCGGATTGAAACTGGGGCGCCGTCTTCTACACATCGGACTTAGCCCGGTATATTATTATCTTATTTGCAATCGTAGAGTATACTGCTTGACCGGTCGGGTTGGGAACTTGGGACTAGAACCCAAACCCACGTCTTGTATACGTCATACTGGGCCTAGAACCCAGGCCCACGTCCGGTATACGTCATACTGGGGCTAGAACCCAGGCCCGCGTCTGGTATACGACATACTGGGGCTAGACTCTCAGACTCGCAATTATATCGCGGCTTTAGTACGCACAGTGCTAGGACTTGACCCGAGTCGTTTTAAACTTAACGCGGGGGCAAGTACCCTGCACTGCTTACCGTGCGAAGCTTGACCCCAACATTGAGTTCAGTTTGTGTGGTCATTTAATGAGCACTTTTTAAACTATAAATAGTATTACAGAGCAAAAAGTATTTCAAACGATCGACTATAACAATTACCAATGCATGTAACTATAGTTATTGTTAGTTGTATATTTTTATGTTTTTCCACTGCACTTTATTTCAAGAATTTTTTAATATAATATTAACGCAAATACATGATTTATAAATAATGTATACTATTACGAGGACCGAAATGATTCCGGATTATACGTTATTATAAAGGCCTTGGTACATTTACAATTTACATGAACTATTCCTTTCGATTTTTCATCAGGTGTAATGATAGGTTGTATCGAAGACTGGTCGTAATTGGGTCGTAGTTTCTTGTCGTAATTTCGAACAGTCACGACTTGTCTCTGGCAAACAACCCGTGGACTCAAAGAAGATGCATCCGCGCCTTTGTCATTGTCCGATCGTCAGTCGCAGACATTCACATTTCCACTGTACTTGGAGAATATTCCAATCGTATTAGTGGCGAATAAAAATAGCAGACATTTTAAAAGCTATATCTGTAACCGAAAACTTGGCACACTTGAATATATTTCAGTCATAAAGAGTCCGGGGACACTTTATTATTAGCGCGTGACGTCAATAACTAGCTTAATAATTCTCATGAAATTATTGCTGCTCAAATTTAAACTTAATTAGTGCTCTTGAAATTGTGGTATAAAGTTACTTCAAAGAAATATCTCAAAATGGACTCAACTTATCCGCCTATTCCTCGTCTCCATTAATAGTACAACCGTATAAAGTAGTACTGCAATAAGCTTCCTCGAATTTGAGATTATATAGTTGAGGAATATTGGCAGAATTAAATACTTAGTCCTATTTGGTTGTTATGACATAATTTTTATTTTAAACCGTTTGTGTTGCGAAAGCCACATCATGTTGCAAGTTAAACTAACAATGCATATCTTACGGATATGTAAATAATGATTGATAAACTAACACTAATAATAATTGGAATTACAATGCATTTCGAATTAAACGAGCAAAGTGCGTTTATGAATTTATGTATAATCAAGTATAATAAAAATTGCATTTGGACCCAAGACCCAATAATCTTACTAACAAATAACACCGTCATTATCCTTCTCCTTACGCAATATCTAGTTGGCACGTGTTCCATTGTGACAGCTAATTTTGGATTGACATTATTAATAAAGAATGAACGAAACGTAATAAACTAGATAAGCAAGTTCTGTCTTGGTTAGTTTTATAATAAATCGATTAGTATTATTTATGAGCCCATTATTCATAAACAAGGCATGATATTAGGAGGAAGGCACTGAATCATATGCCGAAATTTGCAACAACAACATAGTATTCAAATTTATTGTTTGAGTATATTCTTAGACATGACTGTAGCAACAATTTATATCTATAACTTTTACTTCTGTAAGTGGTTTTTATAATCTTGATCGTAACTCGTTTTGTGTCTGGAAGAAACTCTTTGCTAAACTGAGTGGCAATAGTCGCAGTCTCGGCTCCTTTCTCCGTTTCTTAGGTTGTGCAGTGTGCACGTTGTATTTCCTCCTATTGTAGGCGTTAGGGATAGGACGGTTAGGACCAGGGATATTTATATATCGTTGGTTGCCATCAGAGTTGATTGTAGCCTTAGACTATGACCATTAATAATAATAAAAAATATATATTCAGTTCACTAACTTTAAATGACGTTTTTCTTGCCTATCCTATTCTAAATTAGGCTCCAAAGATTCGATCGATGTCTCATTTCTAAGTCATAAGTTACACATTGAATTACAGTGAACTACGAGTAGGCGTACTGTTATGAAACGTTTTCAACATAGTTTTGCTTTCCAGGAAAGTATCAATAAATGGCAATCAATATATTTCCATCACGTAAACTCCCAACACAAACTTACTTCATGGAGTTACAATCGAAACTATTGATCAGCGAGCTATAGGTCATGAAGAAAAAAAATAAGTATATCAACAAAATTATGTTTGTTGAAAATTTAAATTTAAAATAATATTATTAAATCGCACAAAAAAACTGCATTTGAAATTTGGGGAACAGTATGAATGCAATAATGTTGTAATTAATGATTGTCGAACTTTTATTTTACTATGTTCAATAACCTACGATTTTGTTAACGCTTCGGTGTATCAAGTTATTTTACATTTGTATTACTATAGTTTACAAAAACTCGCAAGATCGATAGGTAATTCGTAAATTGGTATCGAAAATTTTGTACACAGGTTTTTTAAATACTTTTTCAAAATGGAAACATATTGTTAGATTCAATTGGGCTCTTGGTGTGTTATAATTATAATATTCAGTAAATTGCCACTTTATTTGTACAAAACAATATTATTATATTCAGTACTGTGCTCATTCACTTGTCTAACCTGTTTTTCTCTCTCGTTACAGAACCTGTTTTTCTCTCTCGTTACAGGTGAGTGTGGCCTAGCGATTGTTACATAACGAAGTCCGAGCAGCCTCTTACTGCCAACACGTGGTCGACAGGTAGGGTGCAATTGTTACGGAACTTGACACATTCTTCAGATACGTTTGATCAAGCATGGCACGTTTAAGTGGTGTTAGTTTGAAGCTTTCTCGGTTGCAAATTGTAATTTTTTATGACGACTTTTTCGGGAAGACCGAGTAAGTGTAGGCAAACTCATAATAATTTACCTTGAAACATATTATATGTGTGTGGCCGACCAAATTAAGAAGTATTGTGAAGCTACAGGATCTTGGTAATCACCTTGTTCTGCTAAGTCTGTATATAAATATGTGTTGCACTGTAACTACTAGAATCTACTTCTTGTCCGTATGTATTTGTGGTGGTTCGTTACGAGCATAGGGGTTAACTTTAGGTCTGCAATACATCTAGAACTTATATTCTTAGTACAAAAGTAGTTGACTTTGGAAAGTCATGCCTTTTATCACCAACCTATAATGGAACAGCATAAATGTTTTCCACTTAGTGAAGCAGACGTTTTGTTTTGAGCTTAGAAGAAAAGAGCGACGCTCTCACTAAGGTTATTCACGTGAAATAATACGATACACGGAGTAATAATGTTCGAATGTGTGCGCTTGTTTCTAATTAGCTAATGAAAATGCGCACTTATTTATTTGCAAGAGTTTTCACGTGGATTTTCCTATAGTAAAATGGTTATCAAGTAATTTTTCTGTCCCAACTTTTGTAAATAATCCTGTACATTATGATACGCGCAATGCTGTTGGGAGTATTGAACCACTGAGAGTAACAAAAGTATTTTTTCATGATGTAAAAAGTTTTGTTATTTCAAGTTTTACCTCGAGTACAGAGTATACAATTTTGTTTTCCTTCTTTTGCATTTTAAAAAGCACGTAGACTATTCTATCATTTTGCTCCGTGGAATTTCCAACTTGGTATGAATAATGCAACTGGCATTATCAGTCCTTGGCGAATGAGCTTTGGAACTCAAACTTCATATTTATGTATCATAAAATTATTCCTATTTATTCTGACTTTTTAATGGAAGTCGAAACGAAACCAAGACCGTTCTCCTCTCCACCCTATATACTAATGCTATGCCGTCTGTGTTAGATTCACTGTTTGCGTAAGACAAATTTGAATTTTTATGGGAGTATTTGTTTTTAAACTGCTACAAACTGGAAATGTTTATGGCCAGCACGATTGATAAATTATGGTTCTTGTACACACTCCCTATCGTAACTTTTTAACAGTAGCGTTTGAATAGGTTAACTAACTGTTATTTACGCCGCATCTATTTATCTTCTCGTTGAGAAGAAGTGCAGTGTAAAAAGCTATGCCGTTTAAATTAAACCTATTTCCAATGAACCGAATAAATTCTGAGTGTAATTAATTTGCTTATTTCATAGCAACTCGCAGGTAAACGGTTGCAGTGATATTCAGCCTAGCATTGTTACGTATTTGTTATAAACTGTGTATATTTAAAGTGTCTAAACAATTATCAGAATCACACATCATATGGGAATCTCAGCCAGGCCAGCTGAAAGAAATCAACACAATCCACTTGAAGTGAAATGTGTGTAGGCTTACCTACGGGAGTCTCAGTAAAATAATTCAATTACGATATTTAATGTGAAAATTATACACGAGTGTGAGGGATAGATTATAAAGTAGCCGACATTATTACGGTGTTGTGTCGAGGTGTAAGCCCGACCGCGCCCATTACGCTAGACAACTTGATATAGTTGCCCCTCTGTTAGGTTAACCAACCTGCAACCTCGTGTGTTGCATGTTCCAATGGTGACCACTAGAGCTGGTTGGTACTTTACTTTCGTACAATTTAATACTTAAATATTTATCAATCATTTTAAATGTGTTGTAAAATCATTCATTGAACTATTGAGAAATTGTGCAGTTCGACCTAAGCATTGGGACGTTTGGAACGAAAGTGTTGATTTATTTACTTAATATTGTAATTTTATAACAATATTTATGAGTCTTCGCCGTAGAACGTGAGAAGTGAGAACATATAGCATTGACTAGGCTCAAACGGAGTGGGGACATGCCAACGCTTGCTTCACAACGTTTCCTAAGTGCAGCTCTGGGGTGGTAGGAGGGGCAAGTGCCGAGTTCGCGAACACAGCGAAACTTGTGTGAAAATATGGAAGTTGATACGCAGAAGAAGAGACGATCTCTTCCATATAAACGCAAAGCAATGAGCAACCCATCGATTAGATCGGGTGCTCGCACAAAGTAGTTCTCCGATTTCTCTGTTCTACGAATGTTGAAATCCTCACTTGATGGAGAATTAAATCGTGCCCGCGGGGTGTTTCTCTGTGTAATTTACCAACCCCCCAAATAAGTAAATCAAATAAATAAATCTGTACTAAACTCTCTCAATTGCTGAATTGATTTTCAATTCATGCTCATTCTGTAGTATATTAAATATATAGTATTGAGATATATTTTTCCTTGCACTTGACGGTCTCAACTCTCAATGCATGAGAAATGATCCCTAATGGTATTGTTATATTACATATTAACTTCGTATTTGAATTTAATTTGACACTGTCTTATTGCCCTAGTCGGCAATGCTCTCTTCGTTAGATGTGTCATATGTTTTTCTTATCTCATCTCAAGTTTCCTAAACTATTACTTCATCAAAGTCCCATCAAAATCAGATGTTACTTCTAAGAATTAAACCTGTAAGGAATAAGGAAATAATATTACGCTGCAGCTGCTACTTTACGTGCACATTGTGCATTGTTTTACACTGGAATTCAGTGCGTTGCAGGGTAATATTCAGGTATTCGAATAATCTACATACGGAGACTTTAATAACTTAGCATTAATCGTCGCTTCTCCCACGTAAGTCTAGGGCTTCTTTTTCTATGCAAGCTATTCTCCAGCTCTAATTAATTTGAGGCGTGAATCATGGCTTGCTGGATCGTCTCATCTTAACGTTAAATTTATAATGGGACGGGGAAACACTAATATAAAAAGATTAATTGCAAGAAAAATATGTTCAGCGTGTATAATTTACGTAAGAGCATGGATAGTGGGTCTTGTGAATTGTGTTAGTGTGCACCACTGCGGCGGGCGAGTGGACAGCTACAGGTTCAGCGTTGTGCTGGCCATGAGGATGACTCGGTAGTGTTATGAAACGACTTGATGAAGAGGTATAGGAGGACCCTCTCGAATCATGCGGTACAAAAACTGTCTTCTGATGGATAACTCAATCAGTTTGCCGATCATTAAACATAGACGAAGACTCTGGCGCAATTCTTCCTCATTTATCACATTATAATTCCTTGACAAAACCCCAGTTTTCACCAGTTTTACCACAACTGCGATCTCGAAGCAAAAGTGGTTTTAAATGAATAAATAAATACATTCGTATTTTGAGTCTACCTACTCGGTCATATAACTGATTTTCAGTGGGAGACATTAGTAAAAATACCCTTCAACGTCTTCATAGGCTACTTAACTAAATTACCGGCTTATGAACTCAAATATAATTTCACAAAGCTGCATTCGAAGCACATTACGAATAAGATCATGTTTATCTCATTTTTCGCTGGGGACAATCCCGGTCCATGGACATGGTCGAAGGTTTACTGATATCCCCTATTAGTTCATGGATGACTTCCTTGTGCAGATTTAAGACAAGTGTTTAACCACCACGTATAGTTATCTCCTTCCACCCTCATTGCTCACTTTGACGAAAACACAAATGAATAATAGGACCAAGTTCGGAGCATTGATTACATGAATTAGAAGACTAATGTGCAGGTGCGCGAACTCTCCGACTGCCTTCGTGTCTGTGGGTTATTAAAATACGTATTACATATAATTATAACTTTGATTCAGTATTAACAGGCAGTGAATGTTTAAAATATCAATGAGTAAGTATCTATGTTTTTGTTGAAATCAGGTTGGGTAGTGTTACGATTCTTTATAAACGGTGTTCTCCCGGTTGCGCTCATCAGCGCACGACGTAACTCGAGCCAAGACATCCCAACCATCACTAATCGGATGTTTATCACGGAATTATCGTCGCAGTCTGAAAACAGCACGACTTTTGGGGAATATTATCTGCGATTAACGTATTGCCCACTTAAGTGCTGTCCATGAACAAGGGCATTGGTTCGGTTGTCGTTGTTAACGATGCAGTAACGACTCAACCCTTATTGCAAACCCAGTAATTTGAAAACTAGTTTTGTGAGGTATTACGTCAATTGACTCGGAAGTCGACGGGTTAGTGTAGTTCAAGTAGAGCTTACTTTGTAAAACAAAATGTTCCTTGTTGGTGGAGGCCGGTACGTAGAAAAGAATGAACGTACTATGTGCTGTTCACTCCATTAATTTCTTAACTTTAAAGTTGTCCTTTGAGTTTTAAAATATCAATGATAGTTAAGTATCTATGTTTTTGTTGAATCAGGTTTGGGTATGTTACGATTCTTTTAAACGGTTGTTTCTCCGTGCGCTCATCAGCGCACGCGTATACTCGAGCCAAGAGCATCCTACATACTAATCGTGATGTTTAATCCGGAATTATTCGTCGCAGTCTGAAACAGCACACATTTGGGAAATTTTCTGCGATTAACGTTTCGCCCACTCAAGTGCTGTCCACTCAAACAAGGCATTGGTTCGGTTGTCGTGTTAACGATGCAGTAACGACTGAACCCTATCGCAAACCAGTAATCTGAAACTATTTTGTGAGGTATTAGTCAATTGACTCGGAAGTCGACGGGTAGGTCAGTTCAATAGGTCTGAAAATTTTTGTAAACAAATGTCTTGTTATGAGGCGCCGGGTACGGTACTGAAAAAGTACTGATCGGTTACTTATGTCGCTGTATTCACTCACATAGTACTTAACTTTAAAAGTTGTCCTTATTGAGCTTATTTTCGCTTAAAAAAAATCCTTGAATGCTCCTTCCTATTTAAACCTGTATTTTTTTTGTAATTATTTTCAATGTTGCATATTTTTACATACTTGATTTTCTAGTGCAGGTGTCTTGTCTCGATAACTTTGCTTTGCTAATGTTGGAGATTCTTTGCTTCTTGTGAATGTTTGTGAACTCGCGGTTCAGACTACTGTTCGCATTACTCCAACCCGGCGCCTCCACCAAATCTGAAATTTTTTGAAGACTATTGTTCGCATTACTCCAACCCGGCGCCTCCACCAAATCTGAAAATTTTTGAAGACTATTGTTCGCATTACTCCAACCCGGCGCCTCCACCAAATCTGAAAATTTTTGAAGACTATTGTTCGCATTACTCCAACCCGGCGCCTCCACCAAATCTTAAATTTTTGAAGACTATTGTTCGCATTACTCCAACCCGGCGCCTCCACCGAAATCTGAAAAAATTTGTGTTAGGCCAAAAATTAGAAGTTTATTGTTTGTTCTATTCCAAAATTCTGGTTTTAAGTGCAGTGCGTTTCGTTTTCACTACTTTGCTTTCGTACAATTGCAATCTATTTGGAAAATATAAAGAATTGCGGAAAAGAGGCGCGATTCAAGAGCTCGTTGAAACTAGTCCGCGGATTGAAACCAATGTGAGGACCATGCAATCAATGTCTGCACGAGCAAGATCCCACTTTAGTTTGGTTTAGGCTATTTGTATCGACCTTGTTCGGAGAGCATTATCAGATATGGATATGGAAATGCGTTTAGACTCCATTTCCAAGAAGTTGTATTGTTAATTGCACTAAACTTACTGTTACTTCCTTTAGTACACCAACTTGGATAGCTTTGTGGTTCGAGACGATTCTATGCACAAGTTCAGTCGAGATGTGGTTAAAACTGTAGGACGAGATAACTCGACGTACATATTATAAGCAATTATACTAAAATAAAGATTGTATATAATTGATATTTATTGCAAATAGTTACGATGGAAGTACATTTCTTACTTTTGATACTTTCATTGCTTCTCTGTACATAAAGCTTTCACATACTCACATAAGTTTGTGTTATAAAATATAATTCAATGCTAAAACTTTGGTTAACCTAAACCACCAATGCCGACCAAATGTCCGGTATCTCGAGCATCTATAGCTGGGTCATCTGTCAAGTCATCTGGTGAAGACGTGGCGCGTCTGATAGGTATTCTGACTCTCCATCCCTTCTCTTGATCTCTTTCACGATGTCAGTTTGTCTCACGAGAAAGTTCCTGTAAAAAGAACATAATTAGAATTATACCTTGTACTCGTGTTAATAGTTATTAATTCGTTCACCTCTTATGGATCGTGTCGTAGACCACAAGGCATGCGTTACACTCTAGACGTTTTAGTATTTCCTTAAATTAGTAGGAAAGTGAGTTGTTTTGTTAAAGGCCTACTTTGCATCAATTTCCGTCAGCGGGATCTTTTTCGTTGATGAACAATTTCCACAATTAATGCTTATTGAGTGCATAAAGTAATTACGAACAATATAGCACGCGTTATAAGCGGTGTACTGGAGGAAGGAAGGTTTCATCTCTGCCATAGTGAATTTAGATTGTCATATTTGCATATGTTACAGATATTTATATTTTTAAAAAATGCTTCGGGTGACAATTTTGTTATTCTTTTTAGTCAACCGTTCATACAAAATAGGGGCATTGTTTTTTCTTGGACTCTTAATATGTTTATTATGCAAACCTATCTGTAATCGTCTGTGACTTTAGTTCGATGAGCCGTACGTGTTTGATTCATTTGTAGTTAGCATAAATAAGATGGTTGTGTTGCGAGAAGTGGCCTCTTAAACCTTAACAATTTATTTTTGTGACATAAGAATCCACTAGGAATTGAGCAGACAGGAGTCATAGGACATCTACAAAACAACAATTATTTTGTGCATTACGAATATCTTATACATTACTAAACTATGACCATAACTAAGTGCACTGTAAATTGTTCTCATTTAAAGCTTAAGATGCACATTTGTTTAATGTTCTGGTCATATTAATACAAATTAATCTTGTGAAGTTGCTTTAGTTTGGCAATAAACAACTTTTATCTTGAAGCTTATCTCTGATCTAGAATCATCGGTTCGTACAACAATTGGGTGAAGTCGTTTTAATAAGAGAAAGAGTGTAATTTGTTTCTGCACCCGTGGATAATTGATAGGTACAACGTTCTTTATAGAGTATACACAATACAAGCACTTGCATTTTGCAATCACTCTCTATACTCTCTCTCTATTCCATGCACTTGATTTCCACAGCCCATCATTAAAGCACACTATCAGTCTTCTTTTAAACGTGCGTACGCAAACAAACACACAAACAAATAAATAATGCGTATTTATTGTCAACGCAGTTAATTACAGGAATTGATTTTCAGTCCACTACTTGATACGATTCATTATGTGCTCGTGCGACTTCCGAATAAAATACCATTCGTGGATGATGTTGTTACAATGGGCCTACATGTTTTTAGTGGTTCTAATCGTTGTTTGATCCAAATGAGCCCGGATTGCGGCGCATCGAATACGCGTGACTTTACACCAGCTTAACATCAACTCCAATCAACACTGATTGAACTGCAGATGGTATTTTGACTTGTCAAATTAAATTTGTATAATTAACTAATAATAAACGGCCAAGTATAACTCTAGTACCGCTCCTTTATATTTAAACATGGGACTTATGACTTATTTGGGTGCAAGCTTGCTAGTAAATACGATTAGAGGTGATTAATTAGTGGATGGTGAAGAAAAGTGGATATGAAAGCTGGTACTGGCACATAGTCTGCTCCGGTCGGTATTTACCATGGGAACACACTGCTAAAAGAAAGGTGCCAAACTTGACAAGTAATAAAGGTCATTACCTAACTCTTAGTAGAGAACAAGCCACACTGTTCGTACGCGGTGGCTCATGCGATTGGGACCAAAGCTTATGACATTAGATTAGAGGGACGCGGGTTTAAATAAGGCATAGTTTTTTGTAATTATGTGCTTCACCTTTATCAATCACTCCTCATCGTATCGAATAGAAATAATGCAATGATAAGGGACGTTCAGCAACAAATAGCATCATCATTACGAGCCAACCATGCTAAATATTACATTATTTGACTCTTGGAATAGATTGCAATTTACAATGGTGTACATTCATTGCGGTAATTGGTAGCAATCTAGTAAAATTAATGACGGTGTTAATCTTGTGACGTATGGATGGGAACACATTGTGGTGCATTTATGTAAACATATATGTTAGGGGCGTGTGTTGTTGGCCGACGAAGAGGAAAACAATCTCATATGACTGGTGATTAAGGGAAGGGGGTCTCACTGATATTTTTCTTTCTCTTTGTTTACGTACAAAAAACATCTTCAACTCACACAAATCGAGGGTTCTAAAAAAAGGGCAGAGAAAGTTAGATTGGTTTCGTTTCTACAACAATTGACCTTGATCATTGTGATTCTATTTTATAATTGCACTAAATTGACCGAGAAATATTGTTTTAAATATTGCGTTCCATCGGACATTCAAGATGTCCTAACGGTTGAGCCACACATAATTTGTAAGACGTGATTTTAAAATTGATTTGTATGTACGATTTGAATTCACTAAAACTGACATTTTATGTCAAAACATTAGTAATTTCTTAGGGCCAGATGCACAACAGTCACTTACAAACCACTGCTTCTAGTCCACTAAGTTAACGTACTAAGTGACACAGCCCCATGTTATTTTCCATAAGCAAGTAAAAATGTTCAATAAAGTAGGTGGCAGTGTGCGTTGAGTGACTGTTGTGCATCTGGCCTAATGTAAAAGGGCAGCAAACATGTAAAACAAAATAAAAAACAAATGATATTTCAAATGCAACATAAAATCGAATGTCCAATATGAAGAAAGAAAATTCTTAAGAAAATGTGATTTGTTGCTTGCAATTAAAAATGATAATTGAGAAGAGACTCATTGGCTGGTTTATACTTCTTTCTTTGAACAGCGAAGTTTCGATTAATTCTTTTATAGTAAAATATTGTTGGAAAACTGGTGGAAAGACTATACAGTCTCCTTTTGTCAACAACCGCTCAGGAGTTGAGGTTGGTGGAGGAACCTCCCGCCCGGTGCTACTTCCAAGCTTCCACGCATCTTCACGACAAGCCTCGTTGCACATAGTGCTCTAGGACCTTGGGCGTCACTTGAGACATAATACCTACTGTCGATATCAACCTAAGGTTAAATAACTCATACATAACCGCTCTGAATAACCGAATCAAAAATTCTTTTAATTGGTAAAAAAATATTTGTACTTTCACTGGTTAGTACTTTCGCTCAGCTAGTTATAGTGTCTAATTATTCTTGCACTTGGTAACTCCCACGCTGGCTGGCTGCAGCATGGTCCTCTGTACCAGCTCTGCTCATGATCAGATTCAAACGCTGAGCTAGTCACGATATCGTACGTTATGTGAAGGCATGCGGGTGTACAGCGCCGCACATGCCCTGTGCAACATGCCCTGTGCTGCGGTACGGGGGCCGACACCTGCTAGTGTGTGCACGGGACTGTACCCACCGAGGTCTATAAATATTGATCACCTGTTCAACTCATGTTTATAACAATATTGTAATTTTAAGAGTTGCGTAATCAAGGATGTCGAAAGATTAAATCGTTTGCAAAGAAAATCTGTTGAGGGCAATGCACTCGGGTATGTAAGATATTTTTAAATTGATTAAGAATAGCTCATAAATCATTAGGCAGTAATGTCGATGCTTGATTAAGAAATAAACTGTGTTGCTGTGAGCGGCTCTCGGGCACATACCTTCGGCAGAATCACGTATTGCAGTAATGTAGAAGACGGGACCTTGACGAAATAAAATTAGAACAAATTAAAAAATACATAGCAGGTCTACTATTATCTAAATCATCATGTTTCTGTAATTTAAATTGTATTCGTCTTTCCTTTTTGTTTTTTTCAATTCCCACTTGTCCGATCACAATGGGGAATGGAATTTAAATAATAGCTTTGAAACGGTTTAGAAAATTAACGTAATTGATGGGAGGGGTGAGGTGGAACGAATGGTGGCCATTTGCTCAATAGTCGTGACCGACCGGTACAGTGGTGTGCACAAGACGGGCAACATCGCCGGGGTGCGCTTGTTTTGGGCATGGGCGTACTGAGACCAAGAGATGAGATGTTCACATCCAATTATCCGATTCGCCGTGACAAATAATATACAACGATTGTTGTTGGCCCTTTGTTGTTGTTGTAATTATTATCATTACGTGTACGTGATATCAACAGTAGAATACCAATCATAGAATAGGCTACGTCGTAGATATTAACTATTTATCTTTGTGAAGGGTTTCTATGGGGACCGTTTAGCAAGGTATTACAAGGTTTCTTTAATGTTATCACTTTATAGACAAGGCCAAAGGGCAATAAACTAATAATGTTCTTAATTGAGGCGTGTACAATATCATTGTCAACGTCAAAATTTCTTGTAAAAGCGCGCAGACATTTTTTAAATTCTATTTAGTATTTTTTTTAATTTCTACCATCTTTATTCCTTCTACTTATTACACCAAACAGTACTGTAACCAAACAGATTTTAGTATTATCCTGAATGTATATGGGACTGCGATATACTTGTTTGGAAACAGTAAGTGAAGCGTGTTGACATGTCTGCTATTTCTTATATATTTTTCCATGTATCACTGCTTCGTAAATATTTCATAGGTTTGCAAATGATTACACCAAATACCATCAAATGTGTTTGCCATGTCGTGTGCCGACTGACATGTAAACTTTGAAATACAGACTGATCGTAATGTTCATGGACATGTGCACTGAACCTACATGTTGACGATTTGTATCAATCCTGTCAAATAGTTTTGCTATCAATTAACCAATAATAACCTACTCCATCTTGCGTTGCCTATTCGTCGTACAATAGTAAGTATTTTATTATGTGTGTTTAAGAAAGAAAAACTTAAGTCCGGCGTTTTATGAGCAATTTTGGTGCATTGACTTCCATATGTTATCGGATTTCTTTTTGTGAATATTCTTCAAAGTTGATTATTTTTTGAAATTTTTAAATTATAAAAAAACTTTAATTTTGTATTTTTATACATCAATTTTAAAGAAATCGAAATGCGATTTTCATAAAGTTTGTTCGTCTCGTCAATGGTCACACGACATATATATATTCTTTTAGGTTTTGAAACAAATGTTTCGTCATAGTGTTTAATAAGAAACAAGTTTGAAAAAACCCTTGTCTCGGATTATTTTTATTATGCGCTATTACACGAATATCTTAATACCATAAAATTATGCTTAGTAAAAAACATTAAAAGTTAAAAGTAGGTCTATAAGCTAAAAAACGGTTGGTTTTCGTGGAAATAATTTTTGATGTCGCTCATAAAGTGGCATTCTAATTCAGAGATTTTCAAAGGCTTCCATAAATTTCCATCGCATTTGAATATCGGTTTACTGAATCGTGCTGACAAACACACAATATACAGAAAAAAAAGAAAAAAAAAAAAAACATTCCGGATTTTTTTCTCCAGTGTAGTGAAATTGAATCTTCGCTTCGCTACGCTCATCCAAAAATAAAACTGTGGTTTATGACAATATTTTCTATCGTCAAACCTTCCAAATATGACTATATCAATGTTCTTCATTTATGAGTATTTTCATAAGTTATTAATTTTTTATCATTTTGTTATTAACAAATTTGTTTTGAATATTTTCACATCAACTTGAAAGAAATCGAACATATTTTACTTACAAGTTGTCTCGTCTCGTCTGGCAACGCATCATTATCATACTCTTTGCGATATTTCAAATGTTGTCATATTTCGTTATAAATAAAAAACAAGTTTCGAAAAACCCTTGTCTCGGATTTCGTTTTTAAATTTATGCTATACGCTGGCTGGCATTTATACCAGGTATAATAGCTAGGTAAGATTAACAGCTTAAAAGTAGGTCTCTACTAAAAAAGGGTTGTTTCTGTAATGCTTCCTTTGATGGTTGGTATTTTCTTGGAATCCATTAACTATTTTATGAGTTGTCTTTTTATCCCTTTCTCGATTTTACATTATCAATTTTCCTGATTTCTTTTCTAAGCTAAATCCTTCCATGCAAATACACCCTCTCTATGACGTTGAAATCCCATTTACATGATCAAAGAATCTTTTCTCAATTTTCCCCTCCGTCTCCCCTCCCCCCCTCCTGCCGCCCCATCCTCTCCGCGAACCCCAACCGATGTGTAATCTGTGACGCAACCCTTCTCTCAGATTCTCCCTCAGAGCTCTAGTGTTCGTTTTTTGCCTTGTTCCGCAGCACTTTGTTATAAAAGGAACACTTAATGTTATGAAATCTTACATTTTTCCTTTTGAATATTATGTTAATTGAATGATATTAGATGGAGACTTTTAGTCAGTCAGTTCGGTTCCCACGTCTCAATTAATAAACCCTCATCCCCATCTCGCCCCTGGTGCTGGTGGGGTGACGACTGGTGGCTGCAGATAAGATTAAGCCCACCCCAAAGACGAACGGGGTTTGTTTTGTTGTGATAGATAGACGAGCTTGTATTGACTTCCCAGCTGAGTGTTTACACTTTAAACTCATTACCAAGTATAAACGAATTTTTGTGGTTAGCTGAGCTGCCAAGCTTTTACAGTTTCAATCAGTTGTAATCGCCAACACGCTGCACTCGTAGTTACGTTTTCAGAATTGCTTGTCACGCGAAGAGCGTGTTTACTGGGGAGCTCTTCTCACTTATGGACCCAACAAATACTCTTTCCACAACAGAGGAGAGAAGTTCGGCCAGAATTTACAAACTAGAAATATCGAAATTTTACCCTGACAAAAATGTAATTGGAATTCGCGATAGACTTGAAATTCCGATAGCGGACAAGTTAACATTTTTTGTAAGTTGATTAATGTGGTATTCAGTTTGTCTTGACATTCTTTACTTCTTATGATCTATGGCTACCAATAAAAAAATTCGAAATTCTTTAAGTCGTTTGACCTGTGTGCCTCAATATCTAAACTAAGAGAAAGTCAATTCACTGAACAACTCGTGCACTTCGCTCGCGTGGCACAGTTAAGAGGTACTTGAGTAAGTTCTTGGTGTGAGCGATATATATTACTATTTGTATTAGTTTAATTGATAAATACACACCAAGGAAAGGGTTACCAGATAATGTATTCTTGTTGTTGTAAGGCTTGGTCGAGGACGTATAGTCCGTGATAAACATTCTCTGGAAGGTCACAAGCCACATTTTGTGGACAACTTGACGGTATTTCATTATTTCATCGCCTCTCTCTAAATTTAGATGATAGGATTTTTGAATGTGTGATATAGCTTTAAATTTCCTGTCTGGAATTATCCAAACACAAACCCCCTCCCATTCTCCGCATTCTAACTTCAATTTATCACGGGTTTGTGGACGGTGTTTTGCCTATAGAAAATCTCGACAGAATAATTGGAAAATTCGTCACTCATCACAACACTGCAACTCAATTAATTCTCGTAATTAGGTAGAGGTCTCCACTGATGACGCGCCGGCTCCTCCTCGGTCCAGCCCGGGCCGGCTCACGAGCCGTCATTTTCTACACTTTGAGACAACTTTTCGAAGTGACCTAGTGATAGATTTATCTATGTCGACATCTTGTTGAATATTTACATATTAACGAGTACTTTATGGTCACTGGTTTGTTCTTTGCCTTATTAGTTGATATGTATGTAGGCCCTAAGTGCACACACGTGATAGTAATTTTAAAACGTTAGCCCTGGGACTATCTGGGTTCGAGTCCCGGTCGAACCAATCACAATCACTGGTATACGTCACGTCCCCTGTGGTACTCGTTGCTCGTACAAAGGGGGGTGGGTGGGGGAGGGGGGTGGGTGTTATTGTTAAAACTCCCAAATTCAGCATATCACGTTTACAGAAATAACAAACTCCCCATATCGGGGATTGTTAGAATTTCGCATATCTTTTCCGAGAACCATGCGAACAAAAATGACTTTTGAGTTTATGTTGCCCCGCTAAAAATATGTTCTAAGAATGTAGACAACACACATTTACGTGTATGTTCATTAATACGTTTTTTTTTTTTTTAATCATGGGCTTTTTCAGACCGCGGGTTCTTTTATTGAGCCATTTACTGCCCCTAAAACTGTAAATTATATCGTAGTTATAACGCAATACTTGCAATACAATCGAACTCGCAGCAATGTACATTATGTATTTCAAATCACTGAAATTAAATGATTTTTTAAACTCTTTGCGTCACCGAATTCTTGTTCATTTCGCAAAAGTCTTTTGCTCTTCATATCTTATCATCACATCACAGCCTAAATCGAATGCGCCATATTTTTTAGGGATCATTAATAATCTTGTTGAACTTTATCTTGATCTGTAGCAATCCCTCGTCACACTGTGACCCTCTTTGCGAGTACTTGATGCCTACGGCTAACTATTAGCAATTAATCGGCCGCTCATGGCTTCATTAGCCTCGCCCCATAAATAACAGATTATATCCCGTTAAATATCTGTATTAAAATAATTATTAGATAAATAACAATGATTACATCATAACTTATTCCAAGTTGCAATTTATACCTGCATCAACAAGATTGTTGCGCTGTGTAATATCTAAGCAAAATGCTTAGTGTACACAAACGCCTGTTTTATTTTAGTAAAATGTCCCCATTAATCAATGTAATACAGGAAGGTTTAAATATTGAAGATTACAAGAATGTTGTACTAAAATACAAATAACCCGCTAAAATGTAATTTAAATACAATAAACGCTGATCACGCGCGGACCACAAGCGGACACCAGGACATACATACACTAGAATATTAATATTATTACCATTTTCTTGTATATTATATTGCTTTAATATATTAACAAATACACTGTACTGTAACTGTTATCTATCAATGCGGTACTAACATGGCAAGTTAACAAGACAGCAAGCCATCGTTGCAATAAGAATCACGATAAATTATTGTATTGTTTATAAAATGTTGTATTTTAATATGTTTTTATTTATATATTTTTTTCCAAAACAACTTTTGTATCTGAGTGGGTCGTCTATAATAAGTATAATGATTTATATAAGTAGCATGTTCGTAAAAAGACATACCTTTCTTCGCGCCAAGAGTCTTAAACCATTGCTCAAAGTTGCATCTAGAAAATAGACCCTCCTCTTTGAGAAACACAGGAGTGACCTTTGAACTTCATCGTTCATTTTTATGCATTTATCTTTCTCCGTTTTGTTTTTGTATGTCCTAATTGGTATTTACAAAATAATTAGCAAGCTAAACTAATAGTAACTGTCAAGTGTTTAACCATCATTATTCTATGCCAAAATATTACATCATTTCTGAAACAAATTAGACTTATTACTTTTAACAGAGTGATTGAATAAGTTAAATGCTTTGTTAAGCAACGCCATGGATAGTGAAAGATCATAACTCAGGTGACTATAGAGTCAGTTTCACTTTTCTCCTCCAACCTGAGGAAACTATAGTCAGTTTCAAGTTCCTCCCTCGACCTGAGGATACTATAGTCAGTTTCAAGTTTTTCCCTCGACCTGAGGATACTATAGTCAGTTTCAAGTTCTTCCACCAACCTAGGATACTATAGTCCGTTTCAGGCTCCTCCACCAACCTTAGGATACTATAGTCCGTTTCAGGCTCCTCCACCAACCTTAGGATACTATATAGTTCGTTTCAGGCTCCCCCACCAACCTGATGAGCTAGGAATAGATGATAATAGAAAGTTCGAGCCGAGCCGAGTCGAGACAGTAGACGTGTAAGGAAATGGATTATTTACTATTCACTCGTAGTCTCAAATAGCGTTACATCATTAATAGAGACGTGAAAAACAAATTTAACCTTAAAATCCATTCTCGCCTATCCCTGGTTTTGCAGAAGTTGGACCACCGAAGTATTGCCCTGCACTTATACTTCCAATAGTACGTAGTCTTCCAACGTACCAAAACATTTAATTAATGTTTTTAATGTAACAGTCGATTTCGTCATAAGTGTTGCGTAGGTATATGTATATATATATATACATCCAAATTATATATATACACATCCAAATTTGGTTTTAGGGTTTTTGTTCGTGTATTTCTTCCCACGTCTGCAGTCGAGGCAGCAGCAGTAGTTTTTTTCTGAGCTGTTAGGGTTTCGTCCTGATGATGGCTGATGTGATTCAGCCGAAACGTCGACCAGCTGACAATGGTCCTTGTGAAGGCCTGCTAGAGAGAAGAGGAAATACACGAACAAAAACCCTAAAACCAAATTTGGATGTATCTATGACTGTTCGTGAAAACCTTAGTTCTAATATATATATATATATATATATATAAAATATATATATATATATATGGGATAAAAACAAGGATCTTGGGTGAAACCCGCGTCGAAAATAAGATGAACCAGGGCAGAACCTGGGCGTCCACCGACGTTTCGTCTGTACTACGTCAGACATTTTCAAGGTTGACTGTGACTCTACGGAGGTTGGAGTCACCTCCGTAGAGTCACAGTCAACCTTGAAAATGTCTGACAGAGTCACAGTCAACCTTGAAAATGTCTGACGTAGTACAGACGAAACGTCGGTGGACGCCCAGGTTCTGCCCTGGTTCATCTTATTTCGACGCGGTTTCACCCAAGATCCTTGTTTTTATCCTATGACGGGCCGCGAAAACCTACAACAATCCATATATATATATATATATATATTTATTTATTTTAATAAGAGGTATACTTTTAATTATTGACCCTATGCCATATCTATATATATATATATAGATATGACATAATGAAATGCGTGCGAGTTTTCCGAGTTAAATAAGTTTTATTACCAACGTTTCGAACAGTTCTCCCTGCTCATTCTCAAGGTAACGACATACAAATTAAAAAACATTGAGTAAACAAACAAGACAATAACAAATAATATAAAAGACAAAACAAGTCACTGCAACTGCTCAGCATTACATTTAAGATCTTTGCGATGACCTTAACAGGCGTTTGGTAGGTGGAGCTTCAGGTGGCTTCTTTCTTCTCCTATCCACTCTAGCTGGAGGAACTACATTTTCCGTGGCAACTGGGGGTATTATCGGCACCACATGGCTATCACGTAGCGCCAGTTTCCAGGTGGGTGCTAGTCTTTTCGCATCATCTCGTATGTTTAAGTTATGCGGTCGTTTCTCCATTTCGACGGCTTCTCTAACAATACGAGATACTTCATGGTCCACTCTGGCAACAGTCTTTGCGTTCGCGAAATCTATCCAGTGCTCCTTCTCAAAATAGTGCTGGAAAAGAGCAGATGTAGTTTGCCTGTTTTTTATTGCAGTTCTATGCTCGTCCAGACGTGCTTATTATTATTATTATATCCGAGAAAATCTACGTAAAAACATATATAGATATATATATATATACACGTTTTTTTTTTGTTTTTGCAATACTGATAAAAAAATGAAGTAAAACCATTTTAAAACCTAATGCCAAGAGCAAAATCGGGATTTATTAATTTAGTCTATATTAAAAAAACATATTCTGAGAAATTGTAACAGAGTTTAGTTGCAACAACATCACATTATCTAACTCACACAACAATTAACGTTTATTTCAGTTGGGAATCGTTCTTATGTTAACATAGATGTGCGGTAATATTTAACGGTAATCGTGTGATTTAGTTTGAAGTTGAAATGTATGGGATAATCTCTCGCGTGTTGGTGCAAGGGGGTACGTACGTACTGTCTAAATGGGATTTGCATCTGACCTCCCTGAAATGTCTTGATAACACTCGACCGGAGGTGCAAAGCCGCTTTGCTACGATGAATTAGGACTTAATACTAGTTGTGTTCATTATAGAGACAATCTGCTCTCGACCAAATAGAGTTAAATTACTAACTTCGTTTACAACTTAATTCTTAATACCATAACGAAGGAGAGGGACTGCTGGAACACTGTGTTAAGCCTAGATAACTGAATAATACAACATTTGTCGGGATTACCAGTTTGATTAATTAATTCTACAATATTGCAATGCTGGATACCGTACACATACACAATATTGATTGTAGTATTTGTAACGGGATAATATCTCATAAAACAAGAGACTGGTGTTGCTGATGCCGATATTTTATCTACTTTTCTTCACTTTTAGGTGTAATAAAATAAAACAAAACTCGTTGGCACTTTCAGTAGTTTTGTATGTATTGTGGTGCAGTTTTGAATTGGTATGACCTCATTTTGAACTCATTCTGTCTGTTCATTAAAAGTTACGTTTTGTTAGTATTATTAAATCTATTAACCTGTTCACGCAAGATAATTATGTTCCATTATGTAAATTGTTCTGTTATTTATGCCAGGTGTCCAAAACATGGTGTTCACTCCTTCTATAGTTAGTTTTCAGTAATTTTGGATAATTAATATTTTCGGTGCTTGAGCTTTAATTGAATTTTGTGTTCGTGAAATAGTTTACTTCGTGTTCTTTTGAATGGTGTTAATTAACATAAATTTAAACTAGCGTACAAGTGCAGTTAGCCTGCTGTTTGTTTCAACTGAATAAAAATATTGCAATTATTCGAATTGTCTGTTGGTTGGCATTATGATCATTTTGATTTATGACCTATACATAACCATTTACCAGACGTAAGAAATTGAAAAACTATCGCAAATTTAATATTTATGAGAAATGTTTCTTCGATTTCTTCGATTCTTCGAGCCAAGAACCAACAGAAGAACCAGACCAAAAGTCTGGACAAAGGTCGACTTAAATAGTAAAACTTCGTATCATATCTCCAAGTTTGAAGGTTTCGAAGGTTCTCTGAATTTTTTCCAAGATCGGAGAGGTTGTTTGTACAATAGAGATCGAAATAACTTACGAAAAACGCGTGAGCTATTTTCTCATTCAAAGACGTCGAATTGAAGTCTTGGCTACGCTCACTCACTTCGCTCATCCAATAAATTGACTGGCGATGGGTTTGGCTAATCTTGGCCGGTAGCCTTGTTAGACGACAAATCGCAAATAAGCTTTCCTTCTATGGTTAGGTAGTCGTCTTCTATACGAATGAAGTATAATGGTTTTACTGTCGGTGTTTAGTGGTTTGGCAATTCACCACAAAGTAATTTCATGCATCACACCATACATGCTGGAGGTGTCAAGCCATCACTCGCGCGCTCTATGTACGAGTAGGGTGGAGTTCTGTGCTCTCATTGGTCGAGGCAAGGCTTGTTGATAACGCGTACCCCTATCTGTGTTTGTTTACGCGGCTGTCATAGATGGCAGCGAGTCAAGCAATTCTATTTCGAGTGTTCTGCCTCCCCAGCGCGTTAAACTGAAAATAGCAACAGGAAATAATTACTCATATGCACATTTGCATGCTTGTACAAAACGTACGTGCCAAGAAAAATATTCATCACAAGAAATGTGTGCGATCTGAAATTTTTGTCTTATTGTTTGTCATATAACGTTTTTCTTAGCCTGAACTGAACCGCGCAAACTTGCATGATGGCAGTGACTGATGGTCAAGGATTACAGTCTTAGCTTGGGTCTTACTATAAAGTCATCAGGGCATTATTCCATAATATTATTCTCAGATATGTTGAGATTATGTCCACCAGTCGCCACGAATCATGTCATCAAGTCATCATGCTAGACCGGTTAAGGTATGAAGCCAAGAGGTTGAACGAAGATAAAGTATACTTCGCAGATTAGAACGATACTGAAAGAAAGAAGACATGGGGCGCGAAAATTGTGAATTGCCGGATTGTTAATAAGGATGTATATGAATTTCTTGAGGTGGGTGCCATATCTAGATTAAACCGTGCATATGCTAGCTCAGTGTTTTCTATTAACATGCTAATTCGTTGTTAGATGTCGGTTTTCTCTGGATGTGTCAATGCAACTATCTAGATTAGCAGTTTATTTCAAATTAAGGTGTCACCCTAACTAGCGTCCTGAGAAGTGGGTTGTTGCGACGTCGCCGAAGCTAATCCGACAAACTCTTTTTGCGGCAAGGTTGCACGAGGTCTCCTGTCGCAAGCCATCCAATCAGTCCACCCCACAGGCTCGGCTTGAACGCTTTGGGAGATCTTTCATTATTTTTTACAAAGTCAGCATTTCGAGACAAAGCGACGATTATTCTGTTGATTTCCATCGTAACTTCGTTTCAATTCAATATCCAACCTCATTAAGAGCTGCCTAACCCTACTCCAGTAATTTCCTCTGAAAGCAGATTGACTGTCTATGTTTTGTGGTTCAAGTTAATCTCATCCAAGCCCGTACTTAAATGACAGAATCGTCACTAGAACAATAGCTGGAAACTGGAATGGGCATTTCCTTGGAGGAAATGGATTTCACAAATTGAATTAAATTGAAACGGAAAGTTTGAGTACGCCATTCTGATGCCAATCACTCATCCATTACGTATATGCATGTACTTATTTTCTTCGCGTACAGTTTTGCAAAAACAAATTCATTCAAAATCTTTTCAAAAAGTCCCAATTTAAAAAAATCTTTTTACCAATGTATATGCAGGCGCATGTCGTTTGCATGTGCAATCGTATCTTATGTGTTAACTTTTACTTTGTAATGTTTGTTTAAAAAAATTTAAATATTGGTTTGGGTTTAACATTTTAATTAGTATTTTTTTTTAAATTATTAGTTCGTGGTGGCATACATTCACGTGTATCGGCTACTCTCTTTTCTGCTATTCCATCTCTAAATTCATAATATTGTTACAATCTAGAACAAAATGTTTAATTTAACTTAACAAGCTTTCAACGTCATTGGAGGGAGAGGTAGTTAGAGCGGTGTGAAGTGATCTATTTCTAATTGGTGTAAATGTATGAACTGTAATGGATGATTCATGAGTGGTCATACCAGAATACCTTGAATGGTGGAACTTGAAGTTTTTATGTCAAAGATTGTATGTGATGGGGTTAGCGAGAGATGAATGAATGTGCTACAATTACAAATATGTGGTGTGAATGTTTTACTGGAGCCAAGAGCCAACTAAACTTTGACAATAGGTTGTATACCTCGTGTTCCTACGAACAGATGGATGTTAGAATTTAGAATTTTAAAGACAGATGGTGTGAATGTGATGTTGGTAAGTACTAAGTAGATAGTTGTGTTCACATATGATATATGGATATACAATATAAGACGTAAGGTACGCTTGGATGCATTATTTTGAAATTATGTTTTACCCAAGTAACGATGAATGAATTTTTGTATGAAAAGTTAAGAAATGACAGTTGCGTTACCACAGCGATATGATCAACAGCAGTGTTACTTGGATATTTTTATTTTGAGCTTTGCTTGTACATGTACGAAATCGCTATAAATAACCAATCGTACACAGTAAATTACTTTTCAAATAGATGCATTGTGAACGATAATAATTATCTATATACTTGAACGTGTATCTTTGTTTAGCTATTCTTTGATCGTTAAATGTTTGTAGGATCATGTATGACTCTTCGATTCATTTTCACTTAGTACAATTTTAATAGCAAACCTACGCCCACAATTGAGACTAATCGTTTGATGGTCCACGATGCATCAACAAGTGAGCTTGTGCTCGTAGGAACGTATGTAATAAAACGATATACAAGAACATCTCGAAGACGATTTATTGTTAATCCCTTTGCCCAACAAGTTGTGAAATAGATAACATAAAAGGACCCACCACTCAGCCCTGAGGGACACCTCTAAACACCGCGCGGACACGTTGTTTCTGGCCGGTTAGCGTCAGGAAGTTGAAATCTCACATTGATCTTGTGGAACTATTCCTGGCAGAGTAGGTGTAGGCAGTTGTTCTAAGGTTTGATGTCTGACGACTGAGGAGTGATATCCCTACCTTTCGAATTATATTGACCTCGTCTTGCGTTTAGCTCTTCTCATTGGCTCGAGCATACGGACTGGAGTGTCCACCAATATCTTAAAACCTTGACCCTCACCTTACGACTAAAACACATAAACATTGAGATTTCGGATACGATTGGTTTGTTGCCTCACTCGTGGTTTTTGGCGTCGCGACTTTTTATTGCAAGACCCGACAAGATTTTTACATTCAAAGAGATAAATATTAAACGCGTGTTTAATACATTATGCTGAATAATGACAGTTTAGAGGGTTTGCACTCGTATCGAAACATGTGAAAGGAAATCATCATTATGAAACCCAATGGCTGATTTAAAAAATAATATTTGTTATTATAATTTTTGTATTACCCCCAAACGTTTTAGTACGATGTTATATTTGATAGACAAGCCATGAATAATTCAATTTTTTATTTTAATGGAGATTCAGTCAGAGTTATTGATGAAAGAAATAACATTTCTACACTGGCGTGTCGTGTTTATCGATCTCCCTGTTGTAACGCGTATACACAGTGCACCGTTCAAGAAGTTAATGGAAAGACAACTTCTAGAATATATCTAGCGTTATATTTTTATTTGATCTTTTTCTATTTTATTTTTCTTGACGCTCGCTTTCTGCAATCCGCGACCGCGAGTTAGCTGTTGCTCAGTTTCCGCCGTTCCGAGACTGTTGCATGTAAACTTTCTTAGCGTCCAGATTGGGATGCACATTTGAAATCTGCAGCTGGATATAGTCAGTTACTACTAGCTCTGCATTTCGCTCTGATTCGATTTACATGATCAACCATATGGGCGCGGGGGGGGGAGGGTTGCAGCTCGTTTGGGGGTAATCAACCTAATCTGTGTTTTGGTCTACCTAACTCATGTTATTTGAGAGAACATGATCATAATTATTTATACGAAAATCGATTGTGTTTAAAAAGCTATAAATTATTTAAGAAAAGTCTGTCATGTCTAATTTTGGATTGATTTGGTCTTAAAAGCCTAGCCGTGTATGCATACTCTAAACGAACAGAAAAGCTTTTTTCGATCAAAATGCCATACAACGCAGTACAGTGTTTAGATGCAAGTAGGTAGAGCATTTCTACAACTAGATTATTTTCCGATTTATAGAATATAACCATGTGTAAATAATTTTTTAAGGAGTATAGGACATGCGTTTTAGGCAAATTGCTGTTCGCTCGGCCAACTGACACCACAGGTGTCTGAAATTTTGAACATATGTCACAAATGTGGAATCATAGGGCTCTGCAGTAACACATTTTTAAATTTTGTTTTAAAATAATTTATAAAAATTAAATTAGTTTTCACGAATTTTGATTTTGTTAAAAACTCCAAGATTGACCATATTCGTGATTTTTTTCTGACAGATTAAGTCAAAATTTGGAAAATCTATGACCACATGGCTGTCCATGTATACTTTATTGACAACTTTGCAAAGTTTCATATACGTCGGATGCATCTTGGCCGAGCGAATAGCTATTTGCTAACAGCCAAATGTGTCCCATTCCCTCTTGAGTGCTATTTTGAAATTGTTGCAAGCAAGAACCGACTCAATGTACTGTTTGAGATGCATTTTCGCGAATGCCCGATTTCTTAATCCACCACTCTGATATTCGTCTAAAGCTTGGCTCATTATTCTCTACTTTGTGTTGATGTTTGTTTAACGACGCACCCCCGACAACGTGGCTATTAAAACTCCCTTGAAATTAAAAGAAGAGTGACTTCTTGGCTAGGCAAGCTTGCGCATTTCTATTCACTCCCTTGCACCCTTCGTCGTAAGACGTGTGCACTCCTCGCGGAGATCCAAGTGGAACAGGCGCATAAGTATTACCTGCCTCGTAATTAACCTTTCACTTTGTAAGGTGCGCCCTAACACAACCGTGTTTTGAATTTTTAATGTCTAATACATCCAGGTTATTGTTTTGAACTAAACTCGTTAGTTTTTATCACTGCGTTAATTAACGATAACATATGTTATCGGGCTCGTCTTGATTGCTTCATTAGGGGCGCACAACACAAACAAGCACCCTAGTCTTGTCTCACCCATCAAGTCTGTTACAGTTTTAGCAACTCATTATTCGGCATGACCTTTCTGCTGCAATTCGGCCGTTCCCCTTCACGGTTTCATCTCGTAGCTGACATTTCCACGGTACTGTTCTGCCACAACGCAGCCTATGCCGCCCTAACTAAACGGCGAGCTACTATAAGAGCAAACTTATTAATTAATATCCACTGAGAGGTTGTATAAACAAGCCCGGGGCTCAGGGTTACAGAGAGAATTCAAAACGCATGCAACATGGCTGATGTTTTGTTGGACTCAACTGTACTCGTTAGTCGTTAGCCTTTGTGTACAGCAACAAAGTGATTTATTCGGTTTTTTTAATTAACCTTTTTCTGTGTATGGAATAGAAAACTGTAGAATCTAGGGGCGAGTGGGCGGAGGGGCGAGGGGGTGGGGGGGGGGGGAGAACGAGCCGAGCCAGATTAAAAGTAAACAACACAGAGTATAATATCTACTCTTGTACGACCAATGGGAAAGGGGGACCCTTTGTCTGATTCCCATTGTCACAATCAGCAAACAGCTCCCTCTCTCCCCGTATCACAATTAATAACTCACACAAATGTTCAATAAAAAGAGAGAATTAAATCAGATTAAAATTTCCAATAATAATATTTTATGATCGATTGTAAGTTACATAGATAGCTTGAAGTTTACATTGCAATGGGGGCAGCAACTTCTGCTGGCTTGGTTGCGTGTTCATGTCGAATTATAGCTGCTTTTAATTCGGGTGAGAATGTGGGGTGTGATGCCCTAATGGGTGTCTGTCATGTCTAACAAACCAGTAATAAGAAATGCTCTGTAGTTTCAGATTGATACGAGGTGATGATGTTAGCCCAATTCCAGTCAATTGTTTCCCGTACCCCTATACACGCAGATTGACGCACGTTTGGTTTAAATTGTTATCAGTGAATAACAGGGGAAAGCTGTTTGAACAGTATGTCATTCTGAAATATTTTAACGAATCCTAAAGTTGTGTTTGATTTTTACAAAAATCGTTGTAGTTCTACGGAGCCTTGGTGCAGTAGGCTAAACATAACAAAAACTTGTAGAAATACAGCCAAACCTTACACACTCAAAAGGAATGAGATCTAAAAAAGGGCCAAGCTCATCTACCCTTCCACATAAACGTACAGTGTCCCATAACAGCATCCTCGAAAAGCTTTTCAAAATAGAATTTGCGATTATTAATTTAACGTAATAGTTTATCAAAGTTCTTTTTTTGTAATTAATTTAAACGTAAACATGCAAATTCTATTTGCCAAGCTTTTCGAGGATGCTGTTATGGGACACTGTACGTTTATGTGGAAGGGTAGATGAGCTTGGCCCTTTTTTTAGATCTCATTCCTTTTGAGTGTGTAAGGTTTGGCTGTATTTCTACAAGTTTTTGTTATGTGTGTGATCTCATTACTTTTTCAAGTTCCATTACAAAATTATTTGCTAAATTATAATATTTTTATCAAAGTTGATTTAAATTCTATGGTATTAGCAGTAACAATATAGGATGTAAAATATCTAGACCCGGATTCATGTACATCCTGGGTATAGGTGGTATAACCATGGTATAACGACGGTATAAGGACTGGACCCCAATTCTGAGTTCGTGGGAGATGAGTTGAAAACGCAATTTGAAAACGAAGTCGTTTTCGTTTTCGAAGGAATTGGTATTCTTGAACGGTATCGTGGAAAACGTCATGGGTTGTGAGTTGAAAGCATTGATATTAAACCCCTATGGTTGAAAGAGTATCACGAAATCCAAACACTTTAAAAAGATTTGAGTATAGCAAAGAGCTCGAAAAAGTTCTATATTTATTCTAGATGGCAGTGCCTTCATAAACGAGGGCCAATCGAAAGACAAGTTGTATGAAATGATTTGATTGTTGCAATTATGTAAACAAACAGTTGAGCAAGTTCATATCAAAACAATGTTGTGCTGGCATAGGGTTGGCTAGGCTTGTCAAACATGTAATGTAAGTATGCATTTTACTAGTCCTATAGCCAAATGGAACTTTAGACCTACACTGTTGTATTATAAATAATTTTCTACATCTGGGCCTAGGCCAGGGACGGTTTCTGATTTGTTTTATGAGAGTATAATGACACCTTTTCTCGTTCCACACAAAGAAGAAAATTTTTAAATGTCCGCCATTTGTTTACGTATCGCACTTTCCCGCCTAACTCTGCTTATACCGTCAACAAGTGTCAAGTAACTATGGTTACTTGTTGATTATATGCCAAGTGTTTAAGGCTTATTTTAAAACCTTTATTTGGAAGCCTTCCAACAAACTTTTTCAACTTTTTTTTCAAAAGAGACTATCATTCTATAACCTTAATGTCCATGTAAAATATGAACATTGTAGTCCCACCCGTCTGGTCAGAATCGCGGGCCGACGTATTATGTTAGCAGTAGTAGGCAGTAGCAGTAGTAGGCAGTAGCTAACATCCTTAAAGTGATTTTGAGCATGTTTGAAGACATTTTTTCACCAAGAAGGAATAATCGTACCCCAATAAAATTTGGCATGTGTTGTCAGGTACCTAAATCCCCTCGATTGTGATAGTTTTCAAGTTCACATCACGTTACATGACGGCTGGGTAACACCTCGAAATCACCCCACTCTGCTTGGTGTATAAGGTGCTTGAGTGTGTAGCGCACCGCGGCTTGGCTGCGGCGCCCTAACGGGCACCTAGATCCCCAGTCTCAAATACATCCGTTCAGGGGCTAGCGTACCAAATTGAAGCGTCAATCTGACCTATTCAAGATGGCGATTAGGCTTTATAATTTATGCTTGACACTTAATGTTTTAGATGAGATTAAGTATTTTTCTGGATTGTTTTGATATGGTTTTAGCTTGTGCAGCATGGGAATGCACAAACAGAAACAATAAGAAGTTATTGCATAAGTGAATTTAGTAATCATTTGGTGTTAATGGCTAATATGCTCACTTGTCAACCTGACAGCTATCTTGAAAAATATTTGGGCTACAAATCACTCCAACCTACTTTAACATACAAACTGACCTATTCAAGATGGCTTCTATTTGACACGCCAGTGGACCAATGACTGGGTCTAGCCAAGACGATAGACGTTAAATATTGCCTTAGTGTAAGAAGGGTTGGGTACCGTCGTTTGCGACCAAGGCGATGGAGAAGCGGGGCTTAATGACTCTTAATTCTTTATTTAAAATTATCCGCATTCGTAAATAAGTTTTAACTGAATAGAATAAACGTTAAATAAATAAATTAATAAATAATTTAAATTTAAATGAAAGCATTTAACTTTCCATTAATTCAATGTAGGTAATGTATCTGAGGTCTTGAGAAATGCACACCTTGTATTTTAATACTAAATAATCATTCATTTTTTTTACATCAACCAATTTCAATTTCGTTATCTGGTGCAATCTTTCAAGTAGTTCTAGATTGATTTATTTTAGATTCATAGTTCTAGTTCTCCTCGCAATGAAACAACAAATATTCTTCAAATACAGAAAGCATTTTTGAAAGAAAGAGTTTGATGGGTCAGAAAAGGGCAAACGTACTGGGTCTAGATATGAGTGTTCTGTGGTAAATCAGTTCTGCTGACTGTTACCCCCAAAGGGATATTAAATACACAAAGCGGTTACTAAAAAGAACCTAACCTACAACATTATTCTTTACCAGAGTGGAACAATTAATTTGGTTATATTTTGAGGACCTTCCTTATTCACTACACGTTTTAATTCCCCTTCTTGACAGCTTCCTCTTCACTTGGGCGGGAATTGTTGATATTTATTCAAACTTCTAAGAAACTACGCCTTTAACTCTGGTTTCACAATACAGCACATAAGCTCAATATTTGCGTTAGTTTACTGTTGTAACGCATTCAATTTTATCTGGTGAAACATTGTTTACGTTAAAATAAGTTTACCTATTGTTTTAGTCTAACATTCATAGAGGAATAGAATAGAATAACTTTATATTGCTTGACGTGCACATGGTACAAGTAGGCCTATAAATCCCGGAGGAGAAGGTGAATATGAAATTATTATAATGAATTTGATTAATGATATTAAAAATTTACGACAATATAGGCCGAAGTTATCCAAAATAACTATGTAACAGTAGTTTTGAAGAAAGAATATAAATAATAGTCTTTTCCGAAGACCAAAACTATTTTTGAACATTTTTTCATCCATATGTACTCCCAATATTGTTTTTTTAAAAAGCATTGTGACTCATTTTATAAAAAGGTAAACGAGTTGGATAACTAATCTGTTTACCATAGTTTACACTTACCCTTGACAAGGACATTTGAAATGTGTATATTTAAAATCTTGCCTTGTACGATTTTTTGTATTTTCCGGTACAAATACTCTCAGCGTACCGGAAAACGCAAAAAATCGATGCAAGAAATATATTATAGAGATTCACGTTTCAAAATATCACATGTCCTAGTCGCGGTTAAGTGTAAACTATGGTAAAAATATCGGCCATCCAACACGTATCCTTTTTCATACTAGGAAAACGCTTAAGTCCCGCCGCGTTGATGGATGAGCGTAATTTTTTTAAACGAAAAAAGCGTAAAATCGCGATTTTTTTAATAGATAATTTTTTGATTACGCTCAAATTTCACACGAATATATGAATTCATAAAATTAAAGTTCTGTGAAAAAATCATTACAATCGGATAAAGCATGTAGGTTTTATTCGTCGAAGAAATGTTAAAAATTGAAAAAAATCGTAAAATTGCGATTATCATGAGAAATGATTTTTCGATTGCGCTCAAATTTCACACGAATGTATTAATTCATAAAATTAAGGTTCTGTGAAAAAATCATTACAATCGGATAAAGCATGTAGATGTTATAAGTCGAAGAATTTTTTTAAAAATCGAAAAAAATCGTAAAATTGCGATTTTCATGAGAAATAATTTTTTGATCGATTTTTCCCTCCGTGCAGTTCTTTGTTCAGAGATTTCATAGACCTCCATAAAATTTCATCGCAATTGGAGTATTGGTTTATCCGGAATCGTGTTCACAGACACACAAAAATACAAAAAAAAAAGAAAGAAAGAAAGAAAGAAAAAAAAAACATTCCGGATTTTTTTCTCCAGTGTAGTGAAATGGAATATTCGCTTCGCTCGCTACGCTCATCCAAAAATGGGTCACAAAAATGCTTTAAAAAAGCCGCAATATTGGGAGTATGTATGGGTGAAAAAATGTTCAAAAATAGTTTTGGTCTTCTCCGAAGACTATTTACGATGTTCTTTCTTCAAAACTACCGTTATTTAGTTATTTTGGAAAACTTATTTTCGTGCCCGCACTGTCCTAAAATCTCAACCAACTCAAAAATGTAAATAAGAGGCTTGCCAGTACTCAAAGCTATTTCTCGCGCAATCTAGCATGGTCATAGACATGGTCGTTGTATAAACTTAGCTCACCGGTTTGAAAGAAATTCTCTCCTATGATTAACTGACGGAATTAACGACATAATTTGAAAAGTTCAATAGTTTAAACGTGAAACTTTTAGCACCATTACAAAATTAAATAGTCTTTCAGACACAAGTTAGTTGAAACATAAATTGAGTTTCACAATTTAATTAATATTCTGGAATCCTTCATTTAATTTTAAGTGACTTGAGTTGCGAGACTTCGTCCCGAGCTTTTGTTTCGACTGGGTCTGTGTACACCCTGTTTATGTGTGCGAGTATAGAAATTCTGCACTTATGGGCGAACAATTGAACATGCGACGAACCTATTACTAAAGCCATCAAAACTGCTTTGGTATTGGATCATTCTATGTTGGGACGAAGGGCTGGATTGCGTAATTATTACCATTATTGGCAGGTCTGATTAAGTTAATATTATTTTGTAAGTTGTCTTTAACATTTGTGTGCTTGTATATTTTTGTAATAATAATTTGTAATGGAAACATATGAATGATTTTGGCAGGAATAAGCCTACTACTGGGGTTTTCTTCAGCCCTATTTCCAACCACGAAATCGAGATGTAACTTCGACGCATCTTTGTTTTACTCTATATCACTCCATGATGTAACTTCGACGCATCTTTGTTTTACTCTATATCAATAATAATTAACATTTTGCTATTTTAATTGGCATTTAATACGAAAGGTTTATTTCCTTAATATTTTGTAATTCGTTCTAAGTGAAGTTCTAAATTATTGCTTTTGCATTGATCATTGGATGAGCGTAGCGAGCGTAGCGAGCGAAGCGAAGATTCCATTTCACTACACTGGAGAAAAAAATCCGGAATGTTTTTTTTTTTTTTTTTTTTTTTTTTTTTCTTTCTTTCTTTCTGTATTTTTGTCTGTTTGTTAACACGATTCCGGCTAAACCGATACTCCGATTGCGATGAAATTTTATGGAGACCTTCGAAATCTCTGAACTTAGAACTGCCACGTTTTTGAGCGCAATCGGAAAATTATTTCTCATGAAAATCGCCATTTTACGAATTTTTTCAATTTTTAAAATATTTCTTCGACTTATAACACCTACATGCTTCATTCGATTTTAATGATTTTTTCACAAAACCTTTATTTTATGAATTAAGATATTCGTGTGAAATTTGAGCGCAATCGAAAAATTATTTCTCATGAAAATCGAAATTTATCCACGTTTTTTCTTTTTTTAAACAATGTCTTTGACTTATAACACCTACATGCTTTATCCTATTGTAATGAATTTTTCACAGAACCTTAATTTTATGAATTAATATATTCTTGTAAAATTTGAGAGCAATCGAATAATTATTTCTTATGAAAATCGCAATTTTACGATTTTTTCCTTTTTTAAAATTACGATTCATAAAAAAAATTAAAAAATAAAGTCAATTTTTTTATTTAATTTAATTTAATTTAAAAAAATTATTCGACTTTGTAATAATTTTGTCACAGAACAACAGAAATCTCATAACACATGGCAGCTCAATGCACCTATTACGCTCATCCAACAACGCGGCGGGACTTAAGCGTTTTCCTAGTACAAATAATGTTACGGCATTACTACGACCTACAGATGTGGAAAATGTATTTATTGCCGTAGTTCGAGGCTTATATATTTACAAGTTTTCACCTGGTCACGGGTAGTAGTGATAAAACGGCTCGGTTCCCCGATGATATCTTTGAGTTTCGGTTGTGAGTGACGTGTGCTTGTCTATCTGTCTGCCTGTCTGGGCTGGGTTGCAGCCCCACCATCCCCCGAGACCTCGTGTCAATCTCAGCTACATTTTGAAAGAATGTTTAACTCTAACGCACTTTTCTGAAGTTGCTCCCTCCCTTCCTTCCTTCTTCGTCGTAGGAAAGATCAAGTTGGAAAGAGGATTGGTCGTTTTGTAATCCTGGAGAGTGCCTTCACATTCTGTTTGATATATTACTAAAAACAACAATAAAATGTTCGTTCATAGTCTTTGCCAAAACGCAACATTCGAAATAACGTGTATCATGCTGCCATTAGTTTATGACTTTATGAAATACTTTCTAAGGAAATTATGTTTTTCTTTTTTTCGCCTAAGTGCTCTCGTCGCTGGAAAATAAATAAACGTGTGTCGCGACAACACAATCTTACACGACTTGTTGGTGGGTGAAGTGAATAATGTAGTTAATAATAATAATCTTACGAGGACGGAATTTAACGGGGAACCTCGGTGAATAGTTTTGAAATAGATGCTCGAAACTCCTGAGTTTCTACTTGGAACATGTGACCGACTTTTCTTTGTAATTCATTGCACAAAGTTGTGTCTCAAATGGGGAAGAAATTCCTGTTGATTTAGCATATTCAGAAACTTGTACTATTATATAATAGTTTTAATGTAGTTGGTGGGGTCTTGAAGTTTGTTTTCCCCAAGTACTAAACCACCCCGAATCCAGATAACAGTGCATTAAATAAGCCCGCTGCTTATGGCCTCTGTTTTATTGCCACCAAGTGGGCCGGGCGCTGTATATGTATGTGTTTAGTCGGCAAGTAAATAAGTGAGTTCCCCTATTGATCTCTCAGCAACAAACTCCAGGGCAAACTCTCCGGCAAACGCCAAACTACGTTTTAAATATCCTCCAGGGCGTTTTATTTAATTTTGGTATTAATCAAGGGTTTGTCGGGTTGCAAGTTGTAACTCATTTTGCAGCGAGGTTAATGACGAGAAAAATCAAAATCCACCATGAAGGGGAAAAATATTACGAAAACTGTCCCGAGTTTTTAAATTAATTATTAGGGTTTTATTTTTAATGAGAAAATAACTTATGGTGTAATTAATCTTTTTAACTGGTAAAAGTTTTACTTCCTTTATTTTCCGTTCTTTATTGTACAGAATATGAGCACAAAGGGTTGATGACGGTGTAACTACGGGCTCTCTCACACGACTTATTACATTGTGGTCAACAGACTATAGCTAAACCATTGTCGCTAGGCCAACGAAGTTAAGCAGCACTAGGACAGGCAGTAATGTGGATTTCAGGGAGATCAGATGTAGATTTGTTACTCAATTTTGATTCATATTTTACTTATCTTATGAAACTATCTAGTCCGCGTCGCTGGTGTATAGCCTATCACCATGCACTCCTGCATTCTAAAATATCGCCATGACAACATAGATTTATCTCCTTCTGGTAATTATTTAAATTATAGTGGTTATGCATTACATTATTAATAGTTATGTTATTCGTTTTGAATTTTAAATTTTGCTGTTGTTGCAAACTAGGCCTTCCACTGTTCAACAATGTAGGCTAAAAAAGGTATGTGAATGTCCATATAGCTCTACTCGGGCCGACCTGTCCCGTCAAGGGACAGTCTAACTACAATAAACTACTACTTGATCGCTACAAGGGACAGACAATTAACGTATGTGTACACTTCCTTGTTTTCCTTTGAGCATGGTTTATCCTAGTTCATAAACACGGCTAATTAAATGCACTGTCAATGTCGGCAAAATGCATTGATACTCTTGCATGCACCGTTGTCGCTTTCGCTTGAACCAAAGCCTTCAAGTCGGAGAGATAAGAACACTTTCTCTCGATTGTTTGTCAATCAGAATTACAAAATTAGAATATATCGTCTTGATCGTAGAGAAAGATATTGCTTTTTATTTTGTTTTCCCGCTGTCTAATTGCATTACACGAATCAAAGTACACGTGCACTTGTTTGCTAATGCAGCAACCGGCAGATAGTAAGTGGGGCCCTTATAGGTGAGAAAGGTTAACATATCGATACATCGATACGATATAGAAATAAATTTATATTGTTGATATCGATATTTGAATATTCTATAAAGTTAAATAAACACGATTGTTTTTGTAGGTAACTATGAACTTTGGCCTCACATTTAATACAAAAACATGTCTTTATTATTATTATTTTTATTATTTTTATTATTATTATTATTATTATTATTATTATTATTATTATTATTATTATTATTATTATTATTATTATTATTATTATTATTATTATTATTTTTACTATTATTATACATAACGAGACTTGAAGTGGAGGGGTTGAAGGTAATCGAGACTGAAGTGAGTGATTGGTGGTGGATGGTAATAAAGTTCTTCTAGGAAATAGAGTGGGATGACCCGCGCTAAACCACGACGCCCTATGCTACTTAAACTCAGCCGCCGGCGACTCGAGGTATCAAGTGTGGATATGAACGAGAGGGGGGAGTGTATCAAAGTGTCTAAGTTGTTGCCCTCGTGCGCTCACCCGTCACCACGTGTGACTAACGCAACCCTTATGTTTGTTCCAGCGGACCGAGAATCTAGACCTGGCGCTGTCTGTGCCCCACGGCTACCACGCGAACTACAACATGGGAGACCAGGTGAGAAGGGAATCCAACAATTCCAAGCAATTTCAATTTGAGCTTCGCGTAAAGACCATGAAATGAACTTATTGAAAACTCACTCAAGAGCCTTCCTCAGACTTAATATGAATTTCATAAATTCCCCTTTCTTGGGATAATTTTATACACATTTCAACATCGGAATGTAGGACGCTCATAAATAAGAAATTCCAACCCTATTAATTGTCCCCCTTCATCTGCTCGAATCATAAGTCTCGCGCATTGAAATTCATTAAAATACTATTTTTAATTGCCAACCAAAAATTAATTACCATGTTGTACCACTTCATTAGGATGCAGATTAAGGTTTAATTCTCTAATTTCCACGTTGTTTCTTTTGGGCAAGTTAGTTTCTGGTGGGGTGGTTAGGAGATTACCCCTGGCACGGGAAGACCCTCCCCCGGGATTACAGGGGTAGGGTAGGGCTGGAGTTAACTTCGTGGAATGGCCCCTTTTATTAAAAGTTTGTCTTTCCCAAGACGGTGGAGGGCCGAAACAAAGATAACGTAATTTGGATCTATATGTATAGGCCAATTTCGTATGGATATGAATGACGAGCTTCACCCCAATGCGTTCGTAGGAGCAAACGAGTCACATTACCGATGTTTCAAATAATTTCTTGATCGCTCAATGGGGAAATAAAGCTTTGACAGTGAATTCGGCAATCACATGTCCGAACAGTTACGACTATTGTCCGCCACCCCGTTTGATAATATTGGTTTGCATCACACTCCGCAGTTGTTTTAACGAGTTCTCATACAATATAATACAGGAATGTCGTGTTTTAATGTTAAATATTTCTGCAATATTGCTGTTTGTTTCTGACTCGTGATGTTCAGTATCACGTGTTACATATTTATTGAAATATTTTCTGGCAGAGAGAGAGGGAGAGAGATTATCATATAGTAATGCCGACAATGTACATACATAGACAAGAGTTCGTGCAAGTTACAACAACGAATCGCATTTTGGCTTTAAGTTCAACATATTAAATATTTAAATTCTATGTGGGTACGGATAGAATAGTATAATATAAGAAATAAGAGCCATCAAATTGAGTATCCTAGTAAAATATTGCGATACTTATAGAACAAGGATATTGCCGTGTTGATGTTATATTTTGCTTGTTAAACATTCAAACCAATATAAAGACAAGTTGGTGTTATTCAACTTTTACCGTGTAATTGATTATTGTATGTTTTGGGGGCAAATAATTTATCGATAGATAATTAAAAGTGGTTTAATCAGCAATTCTAAAAAATATATATTAAGTATTACTCCAAACGTAAACACCGCTTATCACGTAGAATAGAGAAAACCCGCTTTTACGTACGAGGTTGTGTACTGCACATGCACAACATTGATCGTAACATAATCACAAACATTCTTCAAAATTACCCCACAAACAATGAAGTCGAAAATTAGTATACGCGTTTAAACGTTAACTCTACTCAACAAACAAAAATAATCCCGAATATCCTATTCGCGGTTAAAACCTAACCAGGTAGCAGCACGGTCGTATGCCAACATGGCCGTCCGAAGGCAGATAAAAACACGGGCTGCATAGGGAGCAAGTGTGTTTTTCATGCTAATATTTCATTATAAGCGGCAGTTCTAGAAGCATTTCCACTTTCCAGTAGTTGGGTACGATGGGGTAGGACACTCTCTATATTTTGTAACCCTCAGCTGCAAAATAACTAGCAAAATAAGGAATTTTATCTCGTAATTTTTAAATTTGTGTTTCGTCACGCCATAGAAACCGCTTAAACATTGTCTCACATTTTAAAAGTCCCCCCCCCCCCCCCCCCAATGCAGCTAAAAATTTAAAGTTACTAGGAAAACGCTTCCCGCGTTGTTGGATGAGCGTAATTGGTGCATTGAGCTGCCATGTGTTATGCGGATTTTCTGTTGTTCTGGGAAAAATCATAAGTTGAATTTTTTTTAAATTAAATTAAATAAAAAAATAACTTAAATTTAATTCAATCGTAATTTTAAAAAAAGGAAAAAATCGTTAAATTGCAATTTTCATAAGAAATAATTATTTGATAGCGCTCAGATTTCACCGAATATATTAATTCATATTAAGGTTCTGTGAAAAAATCATTACGATCGGATAAAGCATGTCTATAAGCCGAAGATATTTAAAAAATCGAGAAAAGTCGTAAAATTGCCATCTTTTAAAAGACATTTATCTTTCGATAACGCTCAAATTACACACGAATATATCAAATCATATAATAAAGGTTCTGTGAAAAAATTATTACAATCGGATAAAGCATGTAGGTCTTATAAATCGAAGAATTTTGTTAAAAATCGAAAAAAATCGTAAAATTGCGATTTTCATGAGAAATAATTTTCCGATTGCGCTAAAAAAAACGTGACAGTTCAGTTCAGTGTAGATTTCGAAGGCTTCCATAAAGTTTCATCGCAATCGAGTATCGGTTTAGCCGGAATCGTGTGAACAAACAGACAAAAAATACAAAAAAAAGAAAGAAAGAAAGAAGAAGAAAAAAACGTTCCGGAATTTTTTCTCTAGTGTAGTAGAATGGAATCTTCCCTTCGCTCGCTACGCTCATCCAATAAGTTATATGGATGGCACCGGCCTTCACTAAACTTTATATATAGGCCTACTATTATTAAAACGTATCGTTTAACTATAATTATGTTACGCCTAGTTAAGTCCTAGAATTGTTTTTTTGTTGTTTTGGTTGGATTATAAATAATATGAGCCCATAAATAATTAAGTCTACTCATAATTATTTGCTGTTCACAAGCAGCAGTTGGTACAAATCTCTGGCATATAAGAATAAAAAATCAAGGTTGGATAGTTTACATTCAATGCGCTGCACAAATTTAAAAACTATAATAATTAAATTTGTGCAGCGCATGAATGTAAACTATCCAACCTTGATTTTTTATTCTTATATGCCAAGAGATTTGTACCAACTGCTGCTGTGATATATGTCCTAATTATTATGGACATATATTATTAATAATAAATAATAATTACAAACATGCCATATTATATCTAGACTTGCATTATATATACTATGGTTAACAGTATCTTTGGGTTTAGAATGTTAAACCCAAAGACGGTACATAGCTCTTAGCCCGCTTTGGCCCTATACCGCCTACAGCACATCACTGTAATAAATTAATTACCATTAGGGTTTTATCGTTTATCGGTTTGGTGGTATCCATGAAACTGAGGAAAGTTGTGAAAAATGTGTCTCAAGGAATAAGAATAGAACTCCCATGTTACCCACAGTATTGCACGGAATAATATACACATTCAGACTTTTTGTTTCATTACGCATCACAAAAATGTGTATTACTAATTTTATGACCTTTCTTGCTTGCTAAATAATAAACATGATCTATTAAATTCATTCTGGAGTTGACCGTGACGCTACAATATTGCATTGGTTTAACATTGAATGCCGCCATGCAGCCGCCCGGTATCTGCCTTGGAGCAGTTCTCCACTTGACCGCCAGATGTCAGCCACTTTGCTTTTAAACGCGAATATAAGCGGTGCTTCCGAAATTAAATACAAAACCAGGAAACCCATAAAACTTGCTAGAAATGATTTCGAAGTTGATCCACTTAACAGTTAAAAAACTGATATAATAAGCGAAACTATTTTTTAAGATTCTCTTGTAGTTCACATCATAAAAGCAATCCATTAATAAACCTCAGAACAAAGTGTTTCTTCTCAGAATGTATCATATAAATTGTGAGCAGAATAGCACACGCGAAACTTGGCACAATGCCTCTTTCTGACCAACATATTTTGCGGTACAGCACATCATACATAGTTTCAAACTATTCATTCGTAATGCACTTACGTATCAATGTGTGCTCTAGCTATATAATATCGTTACTCTTCAAAATCTTGATGCAACTTACAGTCAATAACGGAACTGACTGAGCGTTGAAACTGTCGTAGATCAAGATATCTGTATCATCATTCTAACGCTAGTGTAAGCAACACATCTTGCAATGACTTAGCGGTAGTAAACTAAACAGTTAACAATGATTGCTGATATGTAAACAAGCCCAGGTACAGGAGAACGCTAAAGCGTGAGCAGGTAATCGAAGAATACAAAGTTTTCGCATACTTTGGTGGAGGTGCCGGGTCAGCATATTTTCAGAGGGGCTAGCCACTCTGCCTTACCCCCAGTATCACCAAAAACATTCTGTATATTATCGTTGAAGGCAAATCCAACAAAAAAACGCATGCCAATTCCGATTGGCCGTTGGTTTTTATCGTTAGAAGTAATATAGGCCTACACGCACAGACGAACTGACGGACATAAAAGTGATGAATGTATGTTATCTTTACTCCATAATTCCATATCGATGGGTATATGACGCGAATCGTTATTTGAGTATAAGTATGGCCCTACTTTGGAATGAAACTTATCTTAAAATATATATGATGCCCGCCGTAGTAGGGTACACATTAGTTTTATCCTGTGCGATCCTCTTCAGGTCTAGGTTATTAGGATGCTCGGGAGTGTCCAGGTATTGTTTAAGAGGACGCAATCCAAGCATTCACCTTTTCGAGTGAGGAAAACCTTTGAGAAAACTTTTGTAGGATTCGAACCCGTGACCTCCCGAATCAGAGTCTACAGCCTCGTTAAAACATGAGCTACCTCAGTTGGCATCCTCATCTAAGAATAGTAGCATGCTGCCATCGTGTTTGCTTATTTTATTTGAACAGCAGCTGTTGGGCCATACTTGCATGGGACATGATTCGGTTTCTTAGTCTCAGTGGTGGCAAACTTGTGTTGTATTATTTTCCTCATCACATTACAGGACATACTTCGTTTTTCGTATACTTTTGACTTTTGGATGGACACTGAAAACTACAACCTTCACTATACATGACAGGTTATTGTAGGGTACAATATTGTATCTCGAAACGACTCTCTCTCTGCCCCACGACCCCTCCACACAACATGTTCAACCTCTATAAGCCTTGCTAGACGATCTAACCACCGACAAGATGCATTCGATACCAAACTTATGCTCTCGCCTGTACTCCCGACAGTTTTATGACTTATGATCATTACTGAAGCAGATACCTAAGCCCGAGGAACAATAGTAAATTACAGCAATTATTCAATAGCCGTGGACGCAGTTAACTTGGTGTAATTGTTTTGTGTACACATGACATCGTAATAGGGCTACAAACGTTATTAAGTCTTCATGATTGTTACTGTAAATCAGTATACAAGCTCTTCACTACAAAATATATTTCAGAACTATATTTGTGTCTGGTAACATCAAAAGCTCCCACTTGTAGGACCGCCCGTGTAGCCATAGTGTAATTATATCGCCCCAAACAAAAATCGGTTTAATATTAAGTAGTGAATAAAACAGCTAAACATTATTTTTAAGTAGAATTTATGTAGAATTTATTATTCAAAAAAAAAAAATGCAGGAATTAAAGTCACTTTGCTTCTAACATACACTGACTTGCAGTTTCAGCCATCATTTATAAACCGTATATCTATAGTTGAATGGACAGTTTCACAATATCTTGGTTTATATAGTTTGTACCATTACGCGTCTTTCAAAGCTGATTTCTTAATTGTAGTTTCTGCTTCAGTATGATTTCTTACATGTCAACGAAAGATGCTGAAAACTTGCCTCAATTAATGCGACATGACCATCACAATAAGCAGTTATATTATTATGATTCCTGGGCCCCGATTCATGTACATTTATCCCGGGTATAAGTGGTATAAGGACGGTATAATACAGGACATGGCAGGATAAGGTCTGGTTAAGTCTGAGCAACTCTCATCCAATCAGAAATTTTCAATCCAACAACAAGTACAACAAATGTTTTTTCCACTGCATTCCACAGCCATGTAAATCAGCAGATTTGCAAAAGAACACTAAAAATTTGCACCATCTTTTGTTTTACATTTTTATTTATTGACAGAAGATTGCGTGAGATCATTAAAAGAAAAGAAAAGGCGTATTATTGCCGTAAATTTTGGAATAGCCTAGGACTATCATACCATTGTTTATCTGCATTAGGCTTTTGGTAATCAAAACTAGTTATTTGTGCAGGATATTGTGTCAAAACAAGGTCGTGCAGGCCTAGGGTTGCCTAGGAGAGGCCAAGGGCTTGTCAAACGTGTTATGTTAGTATAAATTTTATCTAGTCCTATAGCCTAATCGAACTTTAGGCCTACACTGTTGTATTATGAATAATTTTCTACATCTGGGCCTAGGCCCGGGACGGTTTCTGATTTGTTTTATGAGAGTTATGACAACTCTTTTCGTTTTAAAACATAGACGCAACAATTAAAAATGTCCGCCATCTGTTTACATATTTTCTTATCCCCGTGCGAGGCGGGATAAGTCTTCATGAATTGGATTCGGAGTTATACCGCACTTATACCACCTAACTCTGCTTATACCGGGATAAAAATGTACATGAATCGGGGCCCTGTAGCAATCTTTTGAACATTCTTTCGTTAACTTTCGATAATTACATATTCTACATTTACATTTGACTCGCAAGGCATCCAGTTATACGAAACCATGCCTAACACTACTTTACATTCGGAAAACAACGATTGGTTACTTTTCACTTTGATATTTAAACGAAAACGAACGAAAACACTAAATTTAACATGGAGTATGTGAAGGTACACGATTTATTGAAAAATGCCAGTTAAATGCTTTTTTTAAGCAATATTTTATTAAAAATTTAAACGCAAATTCGACTAGCGATCTCATTTTACAAACTTTACCCAACAAGTAACGTATTGAATAACACACCCTGGCATCCCACTTCCATAACATCGTTGTAGAGAACAATGTTGTGTGGCAATCGTGTGTAAGAGCATCCATGATTAGCTTATCAGCCTTTGGCATCCATTGTCATCAAGGTAATGCTGTCTTATTAGGGCCATTAAATGCAGCACAACTGAAGAGCACTCCGTTTATCTCGGAGATTGGTTTTTATTATACCTATGTGTGGGTTAGTTAAAAGTACCCATATTTGGTGGTTGTTGATCAGCTGGCTATTAGCTATCTCTAGCAACGTCGTGGTGTAGGATGGGAGATAGAGGCATTATACATTCCGTGGCACCTACCTACATACACACAACACAACACAACGAGCACCTTTCTGAACATTCGGACGGAATCAGCTTGTCTGAACTTGATGTCCCTCGTCCTTCACTTGTCTCGTACAGATATGTCAACAACACACATTTGCTACATTAGTGACTACTCACGTCATGTCATTAAAATACACGTGAAAATAATATTAATTAATATTGATTGCATGGTTGTCAAATTAGTCTCTTTATGGGCATTTCAATGTGTTGCTGAAATAGTGATTGTAAAAGTTTGTTCTGAATCGTAGTTTCCCATATATTTCATGGGAAATATGGACTAGGCGCCATGAGATCTGTCTTTCAATGAGATCAGCATGGCACATTCTGTTCGATACGTGCGGAGAGGTCACCTGTTCGATGCCCAGTCAGAGCAAGCTTGAGCGTAAATTTATATCACAAAACCTTATTATTTGCATCGTATTGTTGTTATACTAGGAAAACGCTTAAGTCCCGCCGCGTTGTTGGATGAGCGTAATTGGTGCATTGAGCTGCCATGTGTTACGCGGATTTTCTGTTGTTCTGTGAAAAAATCATTACTTAGTCGAAGATTTTTTTTTAATTAAATTAAATTAAATAAAAAAATAACTTAATTTTTTTAATTAATCGTAATTTTTAACAAAGAAAAAAATCCTAAAATTGCAATTTTCATAAGAAATAAATATTCGATTGCGCTCAAATTTAACACGAATATATTAATTCATGAAATTAAGGTTCTGTGAAAAAATAATTACAATAGGATAAAGCATGTAGGTGTAATAAGTCAAAGAATTGTTTTAAAAAAGAAAAAACCCGTAAAATTTCGATTTTCTTGAGAAATAATTTTTCGATTACGCTCAAATTTCGCACGAATATCTTATTCATGAAATTAAGGTTCTGTGAAAAAATCATTACAATCGGTTAAAGCATGTAGGTGTTATAAGTCGAAGAAAGTTTTAAAAATCGAAAAAAATCGTAAAATTGCGTTTTTTATGAGAAAAAATTTCCCGATTGCGCTAAAAAAACGTGGTAGTTCTAAGTTTCAGAGATTTCAAAGGCCTCCATGAAATTTCATCGCAATCGGAGTATCGGTTTTGCCGGAATCGTGCTAACAAACAGACAAAATACAGAAAAAAAAACATTCCGGATTTTTTTCTCCAGTGTAGTGAAATGGAATCTTCGCTACGCTCGCTACGCTCATCCAATCAATTGCAGTGCTTTGTGTTTGTACGCGACACCAGGTGTGGATGTTGTTTTATTTGTTTTTTAAAAGCTTTGGGACTCGTCTTGGTAATCCTAGAAAGCTATAGATCTGTATTTCCGGTTTACTTGCTTTACTAAGGCAAGGAATTTGTGTGATTTATTATAGTATTAATAATAAACCCACTTATCTCTGAGTTTACGGGCTGCTGAGAGGGGCACCCCCCCCCCCCTCCCCGCTGAGTATTAGCTGTAAACTGTGTATATAGTTTGAATGAAACATTAGCTGTCTGCCTACTTACTTTTCAATGGTTTGGTTGAGGCTGTGCCGTAATGCGGCTAGTAGGTCTCCTCTTCTCCGGTTTCCCTTCTGCCCATGATGTCCCTGTTTACTGTAGTGATCAGTAACTTTCAATGCTTAACTGACATTGTTTTTCACGATAACCAAACAAATACATTATCTCCCGTAACATCAAATGACACCATCCAACATATCAAGAATCTCCACCACTGGAATCAATCATCTTAATTAATATGGCGAGAACAGGACGTGCCCAAACAATCGTATGCTGTATGTGAGGTTACGAAAGGAGAAGTTACATTTTGATCCAACTCTATGTTAGATTACGACCGAGCGCATTTTATTAGTCTTTACAGTTTTCTCCGATATCCAGAAGGATTTCAGAAACATGAAACGCGTCGTAAATACTAACTTCAACTACAAAATATGCTTCAATCTTTTCAGCAAGTGAACGTCGAGAGGTAGGGTGGTAGGTACCAAGACTGTTCTACTTTATGCCATGTCATATATAGTTACTGCCATTTCAACCTCTATTTTAAACGAGATTTATTTTACAACATCACTATAAAGACGTGGTTTTGATCACTCTTCAAGTTTCATGTAAATGAATAATCTAATTGCTATTCTCTGTCTGAAGACAACCTTGATGAAAACGGCATAACTTTGTCCTGAAAAAAATGTATACTTCTATTACACAAAGTAAAACCACTTTATACCTACATTTTTAACTCCCACCTTTTCATGAATATTACCAATCTTACAAAAATTGTTATTGGTGTTTCTGGAATTATCAAAAACAACCTACAGCAACGTATATTGAAGCTTCAGGGCATAATAAAGCGAATTGGAGCCTCACAAAAAATCTAGTGCTCCTAGAAACGTGAAACTGCTTGTATTTAATTAGCCAAGACCCATTATATTTTATTACTTGATCTGTTATGAAAGCCGAATCCATTCCAGGTTATAAATAACTAAAATCTAAGTGCAGCAATGCGCAGAGGAAACGTTGCCTGCCTGTTCGCCACACACGCCCCCACCTGCCGCAAACAGGGGTCAAGGTGTGTTGGAACAAAGCACGACTAACTATATAGGCCTATATTTTAACGAAGTGGTTACAGTTGTAATGAGGTTTAAATTAATGCCATGTGGTTTCGGCGTCACCTCATAAAAGCAAAGCAATTGACGCGCGGTACACTTCCATCCAAAACAACGTTCCCCTCGATCGGGTTATTTTGAATGCGGTCACCTTGGCTTCAGTCGGCCTTCATTTTAAATCTTGGAATACCTGATCCTGATCCCGCTGCAGTATAACTAACGTTTTCTGTGCGCTGTCATATCAATCACCCGGCCTGCCCTATAAATTCTAAAACCCATGATACAAATGGACAAAGGCCATACCATACATCCTATTTAAAGATAAAATATGAGCAGACTGTTTTTTATTCACAATAATATTTATGTCGTTTGTTTTCGTTGTTGATTTTTTTAGGGGTTATGTTCATATATAATTTTGTAGATAAATTACGTGTGTGGTCCTATACAAGCAAGCATACGAGCACTAAGCCCATACATTGTTAGCGTTGATTGCATTATGGATCATTCATCCCTGTAATCGTAGAGTATGGAGTCTACACTCGATGCTGTAATGCGACCATTTCTCCAGCGTTTTATAGACGTTTAGCATTCTTTGTTGCATAAAGCTTGCGGTAAATAATTCACGTAGAACTCGGTAGCTTGGTACGTTTCCACTTCCACATTGGGGTAATGATCGCTGTGCAGAACAGCGGCAGCACAAACACATATTGGTAGAGTGCAGACAAGTGCTTAGAGATATGTGTGGAGGGTGGAGTAGGCTGCTTAGAGACTCATAAACACAGTTTTAATAGGCTAAACGTCGAATGACTGTAATTTATCGATGTGGCGGTCGTAAAAATATCAACTATAACAGTAAAACGAAAAAATACTAATAAAATACATAAGTCTAAGAGCCTTATGTCGTATATTAATACTAACATTATACTTTTATGTCTTTTGAGATTTCACTTCTTGATTAATTTATTACATTTTTAACGTGGCGGTTGTTTTATGATTAATGACTTTTAAATGGGCGGGTACAAGTCTGTATTTAACTGCCTATGCCATATTATCAGCTGCTTACAAGAAGCTATAGTAGTTTACAACTCAACCTATACCCCTCCTCTGACTAATGCTGATGGAAATCAAAGGGGAGGCGTAACAATGACACGTTGATTAGTATTTATATAAGGGTGGGTGAATGAACTATATTTAATGTGTTATTATAATTAAATCAGTTTTAATGTTGTTATTTATATCATTATATGGGCATATTTTTATTTTGCAATATGGCGTCCGCGTTATGAAGCCACAACTCATTCTGGTGCAGGCTCCAAATCTCTCGCTACATCCATTCTAACCAATGTTGGCTACATTTCTTTCTATTTTATGAGGTTGAAACAAATCAAGCCTTTGAAGGGGGAGGGGTGGGAAGGAGAATGAATGAATGAATGAGGTAAAAGAGACAAATGGGACCTTTGTTTGTCCCCTACCATTCCGAACTAGCTTCAAAAAATCTGTCAAACGTGTCCATATGACGAATTCACTCTTCGATCAATGGCTCGTATCGCTAGTACACGAATAATTATTTACTTTTCCCGAGGGTCGTCAAAGAGTATCGGGGGTAACTCGATGGAACCAGGTGTAATGGGGCTCGGGATCCTCTGTTGTAACGAGCCGCCTTGCTAGTCAGACGTGGCGCTCAATTTCACGAAAATTAGATTTTACTATAAATCGTCGTCTCGGAACTTTGTGTATTTCGTCAATACTGAACGAACTGGCTACAAGATGTCTGGTATTTACTGTTATGATATCGACAAAGTCCTGGTCTACAACTGCACAGCTTGTAATACATGCATTCGTAGATTTCCTGCCAGTGCGCTTGCGCAAGAGTGGTTTTAGTTGTTTCGTGGATGCACCGTCGAGACTCGGAGCACAATTAATAATAGACTATTATCTGTGCTCGGAGTTTGCTCTGTGTTCGTCTGTGAATTGTATTTAGATTTTAGAGGGTACTTAAGAATACGTAAGGTAAAGTTTTGTAACAGTTTATACTTTATAGCTGTTTTACAAGTAGGTTTTCATAGTTGACATTTGATAACATTTGTAATGGCTTATTTTAATTGCAATGATCGACCGTTTAGTTATATATGCCGGAAATTTTGAAGAAAATATCTTGTGCAATATTTCTAACTACAACATCGATCCAACCATTTCATTGTCAGAACATACGTTATTTTATTTCCACGCATGTAGACCTACCATCACGGGTTAAAATACACATGATGTTCATATCACCGTTAATTTCTAAGTAACATCAGAAATCGCATAGGTAACTTTTGTGCTAAGGATATTTTGGGACGGAGATCAAATACAAACAAAACTGCTTCAACTTTCGGTTCAGCTTTTGGTATTTTAAATCACAATTATTTTACGGCGTATCACTGGAAGAAAATCCCTTCACAAATTGTCAATAACTGCGTGCCTGTTCTTGATTGAATTTAGTTTTCAAACATTATCCCATAAATAGCGTTGCCTTGAATCACTTATCTCAGTTTTATATACTTTTAAAGTATAATAATGTGATTTTTGTAATGCTTTTCTAAAATAAGATTGAGCCATCAAGCTAGCGAAGCCAGCTAGCACTTTGCTTTAAGAGGTTCTCTCAAGTATTTAGTTGTTTTCAAGCCAAGTAACCCACATACTTCAAACCATGTTGCATTCTCAGTCGCGTGTCTTGAAAGACGTTTAGGACATTACTTGCGTTTAGAGACAACACAATAACAGTTGTTTTGCTCAGTGTATGTCTACAGGCCCTCCTGAGTCTCGACCCTTTCCCCAGCAGCAGATTTGAGTAACAGTTTACTAAAAAAATATGGATCCATTTTACCCTCTTTATGCAGTGCCATAAATCTGAACCCTACACGCGCGTGTGTGTACAGCAAAGCATGTGAAGAATTAGTGTGAAGGAAGATTAAGCTCTTATTCCAGCCCCGCCGTGTTCGGTGAAGGCTGAAGTATTGAAATTGCAAGACGAATGGGCAATATAAACTTTTTCTCGTTTCTATATAAAGCCCCATCACCCTTATTTCTGTTTTAAGAGGTTTTCACGAGAAAAGATGAAGGGGAGATACATCCTTAAAAAACAGGAAAGAGTTACCGAGAGCGGTGAAATATCGAAAGAAATGCAATGAGCATAAAACAGAGGGCGTGACACGTCGTATTCTATGTATGTGCTAGCTGACATTTTGTTTCAATTTGCGTGGAATTACGTTGTGTTGCTATAAACTATGGTTTTGTGTTTGCAGACATTTCACACGCCGAGTTTCGGAGACGAGGAGTTTGACATTCCCCCCATCAACCCTCATCATCACCATCAACAACAGCAGCAGCAACAACAGCAACAACAACAGCAGCAACAACAACAACAGCAGCAGCAGCAACAACAACAGCAGCAGCAGGGCCCTATGTCTTACCAGCAGCCCCAGGTGAGAATTTATATTTAAATGTTTTCGTCCTTTCTCTTTCATTTCATACTCCTTTAATCCTTACTTTTTGTTCTTGCTTCAATATGCCCTAGGACAAAGACTTACCGTTTTCCTTAAGACGTATTAATAGTATTTTTAATTCATTTAGAGTGAGTTTTGTAACTTTTTTAGACTCAAGAAAAATATGTATCCTTATTATTTCGTATTAGTCCGTATGAACATACGTTTCTCAAAACCGTGGCTCTGCTTAGGTCAACTTTGGCAGCAGTTCATTCACTCTCCAAACAAATTGGTATGAATTCGTATTAGCATGGTCTTAGAATCACTAGTCCCGGCAGGTAGTCTATTCCTGTAAAACATTCAAGGTCAGCCTAATCTACGACAAGGTCTAAGAAACTACTATGCATACGAGCCATAGTCATTCCAATAGATTGCACTACACTCTATTTTCGTATAGTCAAACAGACTCATATGGCATATTATTATTGCATCAATTTATCTTAAAAATTGCTTTTAAATAAGATAACGAGAAATAATAAATTACAACTGGCTTTAGTTTAGGGTTTCAATAATTTCACCTTCAAGTTCATGTAAATAGTTTTTTTATGTGTAAAACCTTTAATAAAAGCTCACGAAGTTTGGTTTATTTTTACCTTTAAACTCTGCCGAAAATCGTTGATTATTTAATTTGTAATTATTAACAAACTCCTTCAAAGTCCAACTCGCTACCTTCCCGTGGTTTGGCCTGTGAGTAGGGGAGTATTGTATTCCCCAAAACTAAGGGCGAGCTCTGGCCGGTTGGGGTGCGTGTTGCAGAGAGAGCTCTCGCGCAACTTTTTATCACACCTTTCTTCATTCACACAGCCTTACTCATATTTTTTTTCTTCTTTCACTTTTTTCGTCTCCATACTTGCCGGCCCTCTCTGCAACGAGCACTCCTCCGTTCCCACCCAGTTTAACCCATCCTATCCAACATCCACACTCCTTTCCAGTTACCCCCCTTGTCTTCCCTTACTTTCCTCCCATTGGAAAGAAGAAAACATGGTGGTAATCCACAAATGGAAAAAGAATATTTGGAAGATTCCAATACAATTGACATGGGCACTGATAACTCTACTGTTGAGTGCCCTAAAACAACATTAACTAACTTACTTAATATAAAACATCGCATATCCAGCCTATGTGTTATTGAATGTAACTCCTGCCTCGTATCTCTGATGTGTATACACTACAACGACCATCCCTACGAACCACCCGGATTTAAATTCCGTAGAGACCAGCAATCCTGACTGAAGTTATTTTCGAGGTTTTCCTCGGTCGTTGATGCGAATGCGAGGGATTGAGTCTTCTTAAACAACCAACGGACATCCCTTCACAATTACCAAACTCCAATTTACTTAGTTTGACACCTGCTGAAGAGGGGCATTGCGCTCAGGTTCTCAAGATAATTTTTTTGTTTTAAAATGTCATCCCTACAAACAAATTAATGTTTGTAACCTGTTATCATGGAGTTAATCCCTGGTGTTATCTCGTGTTTCAGATGCTACAGAACCAGGGCAACGACAACCTCGTGATGCCCGACCCCTCTGCCTACCAGCAACCCCTGTACCTGTCTAACTCCGACCACAACATGGGCATCAGCGTGAGCTCTGCCTACAGCAGCCCCCAGCCCACGTACACCATGGCCAGCCCCGCCCAGTCTGGCCCCCAGCTGCTGCTGTTGCAGCAACAACAGCAACAGCAGCAACAGCACGGGCAGATGCTGCTGAACCACGGACAGCAGGTGTTCCACGGGAGGTCGCCGCAGGGCAACAGTCCACCGACAGGACAGGAGGCGACCACCACTAGTGAAGACAGTGATGACAGCACTCCACACTCAGCCATGGTGAGTCCATGCACATGTACAATTTAGGTCTCTCGATCATAGGCAAATTAATTTAATTTAATCGTCAAGTTCAAATCTTTCAATCAATAATTGTTTATTTAAATCCATATTTATTAATTTACGCGACTATGACATTAAGAGAGTACAGGACATGCGTTTTTAGCAAATTGCTATTCGCTCAGCCGACTGACACCACAGAGGTATGAATTTTTTAACATGTCACGAATGTGGAAATATAGGGCTCTGCAGTAACACATTTCTAAATTTAGTTTTAAAATAATTTATAAAGAATAAATTAGTTTTCACGAATCTTGATTTTGTTAAAAACTCCAAAATTGACTATATTCGTGATTTTTTCTGGGTGATCAAGATTAAATTTTGAAAATCTATGTCCGCAGGGCTGTCCATGTATGCTTTATTGACAACTTCTCAAAGTTTCATATACGTCGGATACATCTTGACCGAGCGAATAGCTATTTGCTAACTGCCAAATGTGTCCCATTCTCTCTTAACATTCAAATATAGCAAACGACTTTTATACAAGCAATGACATCGGACGGATATAGACACAACCTCGACTTTGGATATTTTAGAGCCATAGAAGGTTATAAAATTCAGTGATCATTATATTTTCGCAAAATTGCTGATTCCAGTTTTAAAATACCCGGCTTGTATACCAGTATTGTTCTACTGGCACTAGATATTATTTAAGTGTAATTTCCATTCTTGCTCCCTTCGTCATGAAACCAAGACTTTGAGCTATGCCCCAGTGGACCTGCATAGTACACGAGCTGTGTTTGGCTCACTCCAGTTTGACGGTCTAGTTTGGTTTGGCTCGATTGCGTATCGCCTGAGTCATATTTGGCTCACTTGAATATTGCACTAGTCGTTTTTGTCTCATTAACGTGCGACAGTCGTGTTAGTTTGACTCAACTCTGGCTCACCTAGTTTCTACACGTGCCCCATCACCACCGGGTTAGCGCACCCACATGCGAGCGTGGACTCGTGTTTAGTTTGGCTCACCTCTGGCTCACGAGCCACGTCTTGGCTAATCTGGTGTCTATACATGCGGGTTAGCGCACCCACATGCGAGCGTGTGACTCGTGTTTAGTTTGGCTCACCTCTGGCTCACGAGTCACGTCTTGGCTCACCTGGTTTCTACACGTGCGTACCAGCCCGGGTTAGCGCACCCACATGCGAGCGTGTGACTCGTGTTTGGCTCACCTCTGGCTCACGAGTCACGTCTTGGCTCACCTGGTGTCTACACGTGCGTACCAGCCCGGGTTAGCGCACCCACATGCGAGCGTGTGCACAATGCTATTCGTTCATTTACATCGCCACCCCCCGGGCTCTATTTATTCTTCAAGGAAAAGTTTTTGAATGCTTTTTGTTCTCTGAATTATACTTTTATAGACCTTGTTTTATTAAGTCAGACTGCATAAAAAGCTTTGTTATAAATGTATAAAGTTTCTTCATTCTCGAAGTTAAGACGACTTAAAACTTTTCTGTGTTGACTTTTAAATTGTTAATTGGATTATGCCTACTTATTATAGGTATGCTTAAGAATATGTTCATTACTTAGAAAAAATTGTGCAAATCTGAGATCATCTGTTGGTTAACTTAGGCAAAGTTTTAAGGCGTTATTTCAACTTACATCCTGGCGTATCGTGTTCGATCCTTTCCAAAAGAGCTCTCTTTCCATCTCCCTATTCATCAAAATGATAATCATGACAATTGTTCTGGAACGTCAAAATTCTGAATTCCTTTATTAACGTAACAGCTTTTTTCGCGCTGTTTATTTTAACTCCTCTCGTTGAAAGCATAAAATGAAAAGATCACTGTTTTCAATAATCCCGGCTCAATTTTATTTTATTCGCCTCTCATTTTACGAAACGGCCGCGGCTCGTTCAGTTTCGCTGTTATTCTTTCATTTCAATGTTATGTAAAACATACAAATTCCATGTTCGTTTTATTAAGTTTAAAAAAATCCTATTTACTTCCATATCAAGTAGGCGCTTTTGGGATCGATATTTATTTACATCGAAATCGTCTTGTGGTGTTTGCGCGTGCGCCACCCCCACACCCCCTCTCGCCACCCCTTCCACCCTGGTGTAGAGCGAGGGGGGAAATAAAATATTAGCGGCTCACGGTGTTTCGTAATTTCGTGCTCGTGTTTTAATTTGTACCATTGCAATGTTAAATAGTCTTAAGAACACTTTAGCTGGTGCAGGCTTCACAGTTCCCAAACGAACACGGTAGTAGAACAACGTCGGAACTCGGAACAGCCCATGGGTTTGGTTGAATGACCGGGATTCAAACAGCGAACTGGGTTTATTTCAGTTTCCTCCTTCTTTCAGATATCGGTACAAGTCGATCCGTGTATTATATGATTTTCTTAATGATGCCAAATTCAATATTATCAATTTAATTCGAAAACATTCATTCATTCAATTCAAATTCATACTTAAAAGAAAAGAAAACAATAACATCAGTACCGGTACATAGGAAAATACAAGTATGCAGCCCACAAAATTCGAAGGTTTTTCAGTGTAGGAAGTTTCTATTAAACAATTTCTAATAGTGTATTAGAGGGGATTAAAAATGAACGTTCGTTTCTAGTTAAATTACAATTTGAAGTTTTTCAAAATTTTCAAAACATTACATTTTTTCATTTCCATGCAATAACGGTTATTAGTGTTGGACATGATTTTATTTATCTAACATTGCATCCAACGTTTATGAAAATCTTGTATTCTGTTGTTGGGCAGTAATAAATTTAAAAAAAATGCAAAATCAAAATCGCAAGATGTGATATAATTTATCGGTTGTGTCGTGGAACACGCAAACGAAGTCAAGTGTGTGTCAACGGATATTTGTCGCTTGGTTTGTTGATTGATTCTGTGGTGTCGGAAGTTGTAACGTGCCTCCGTGCACGTGCACGTGTGTTCCCCAGCAGAAGACGAAGTGAAACGGCGGCCATCAGAGCCAGCTGACCAATCACAGGCCGTCTTCTGTTCTCAAGCGATGCGTTGAATCGGAAGAGCTTTGAGTTTATACTAGCCGGTTTTATCACCGGCGTCTTCCCTCTAACAGGTGGAAACAAACCTCGGCGACCAAAGTGGGGGACTCGGTTCATTCTGCAGTTGCAGCGAATTTAGAAATGAATACCTAATTGCTCAATTTGTCTATGAATTGTATTCATGTTAAGTATTTCGCTTTGCAGTGGGGTAGATACCACCCTAAATTCTTAAAGCACTCTATTGAGAAAGGGGGTGGGGGGGTGTTCTTTGGTTAAAAAACGTAGAATATGTATTTTATAATAACATTCGTATGCTTTATTGTAAAACATTTCTGCATCTAAATACCTGAACTGAAATTTAGTTATTGAATTGGTGAACTATGGATTTATACGGCTCTCGTGGTCTAGTCTCTCTGAAAGTGGTGGGTCTAGTCGCCCCCCCCCTTTCCGTTAATAGTATGAACCATGAAGTTGCGCCACAAGACGCTTCCCCTTGAAAGTGATGGGTTTATAAGATTATTGCAAAATACTCCTTCAGCCCCCCTGACGAGTTATGAAACGTGTAGTGACAGCCCTCATAGCGTAGTCTCCCTGAAAGTGGTGGGTCTAGCCCCCCTCTCCCCCCTGACAAGTGTGCACAGTGTAGTGTCAGCCCTCATAGCGTAGTTTCCCTGAAAGTAGGGGGTCTAGCCCCCCTCTCCCCCCTGCCCCCCGACAAGTGTGCACAGTGGAGTGACGCCCCCCAGAGCCGCCGTCTGTTGCAGATGGCTGGTATGAAGCGCCCGTCACCCGAGCCGGCAGACACCACACTCGCCAAGGTGCAGAAGAAACCGAAAGCGCAAAAGAAGAAGAAGAAGCGAGACCCCAACGAGCCACAAAAGTAAGCCACGCTCCATTTTATTCTAACCATATTCTGCCTTTTATTGATATGAACCTGCATGTTTTGTTCACATTATCCTTTCAGTTCAGCGTTTGATGGATGTGTTACGTCATATGTGACCCGTAATGAACAAACCTAACAGTGTCTGTTTAGTTCAGAGTACTGCGAGCTCTTTACGAACTTAGTTTCAGTGTTTGTGTAGAGCCCTTCTTGAAGACAAGCGTGGATGTGTAGGTCAGTGGTTGTAGGTAAATGTACGTACGAACTGAATGGGCCTTGCGTCTGCCGCTTATTGCACTTAGGGTGCGTTCCAATGCTTCATTTTCACGCTAGTCTACTAGCCTAGTGGACTCATTTACCGGAAGTGAAGGCACTAGCAGGCGACCAAAGCTCCGATTTGGCTAGCAGGCTAGCAGACAGCAGACAGCAGGCGAAAGTGTACACTACGAAGCCCACTAGCCTGCTAGCAAAATGGCGGCCAGTAATTTCGCAGCCACAAACTTACAACTAGAAGCTACTTATGGAGTTAAAGTGTAATGAATTGATGATAATACTATAATAAATTTGATTATAACAGCAAATACATATACGAACATCCAGTCACGAATTCTTTTCTATGGTTTCGTGTGAAAAGTGAGGTTAGGGTTGTTGTTGCTGTTGTTGTTGAATCTACACCACCTGGATGGGCTTTTCTATCCATTTAGGAAGCCGTGGGTAGCCACAGTAGGTAGGCTTCAAAAGTGTATGCCCAAAGGTGTAAGTAGGTAGCAGATAGCAGGCTAGTGCAGTGGCGTATCCAGGAATTCATAAAGGGGGGGGTTCAACCAATTTTTTCATAGATGTGCCGAAGGCTAAGTGGGGGGTCCGGGGGGCTTGCCCCCGGAAAAAAATTCTTCTTCAAGGTACGTTTTGGTGAAAATCTGTGCGTTTAAAGCATCACAATGACCACTTTTTATCTACTAAAATCCAGATTTTAATCCAAAGTTTTCTATTTCAAGGTAATTTTGGTGAATATCTGTACGTTTTAAAGCATCAAAATAACCAACTTTGTATCTACTAAAATCCTCCTTTAGTTAGATGGTAATTTGTAGCTATTTTATTTTCTCCTGTACACTTTTTTTTTCAAAAGGGGGGGGTTTTCTCCCCCCTCTCCCCCCCCTTGGATACGCCACTGGGCTAGTGGCTAGTCGTTAGTGGCTAGCAGGTCAAAATCACATTGGAACGCACCCTTACATTTCACGCTGATTAGTTAGGAATAAGTGTACGTAAATAATTTAATGTTTGGTACACAATGGGATGCCTTATGTGGTATTACTCTAGATTCACCGATGTCATGTGCATCACATGTCGATAGAAAAGTGTTTAATATTGGTCAGTAATCTGAACATTATGAGTACGCATCTAGACTCTGCTAGACCTACTCACTGGAGTATGCTAGTCCGCTTCGAAGGCAGCGCCATATGTCTCCCCCTCGTCTCTTTATTATGAAATATAAAAACTTCAGGCAGCTCCAGTGATTTCTAAAACAAAACTGCTCGAAGCAACAGGGCGTTAGGGGGATCAGCGGGTGGTCTTACTATTCGATGATTTGAATGTCTGTCGAAAACCAGTTGCCTTGTTATTAGATTATTAACTCTTTGAAAACATACATCAGTCAATCAGGACTACAAAGTACAATAATTCGTGCCACCGTCGGCGAGGGTCGTCAACCTTAGTTACTTGCTGCAGGGTGTCGTTGACAGCACATGTTACATTCAATGCCGGTGGTTTGTTTGAATTTACCAGTACTCTTTTCGTTTTTTAAGTTTAGCTCATGTGTCATGTAGATATGAAATCGTTATCGCTTGGTGCATTAAGTCGAGATTTTTGTACTTGCTAGTTATGCTTTCACTCAGTTCCTTAACTAGTTTTTATGTTGCTTGAACGCAAACGAAAATACTTTTATAAATAAGGTAGTGATTGTAATGAAATTATAGATGGAAATATACGTTTCCACTCTCGCACCTGAAACTACCATGTTATAATTATCACACCGAAGTCATATTGCAGCACTGTATGGCTTGTCTATACTGAATTAAACTGCACGTTAACCATATTAACCATAACACCCGCCAGCGTTTTGTAATTCATTATACTTGTACAAATATCATAAACCGGTTCTCCTTGTACATTATCCTGCCACTTTTCTTAAATATGTGATTAATTTGATTGCGATCTTGTATTTTATTTTAATTAATTTCTATTTGCCAAGGTACTAGCTGTAAATTACTATTGGCAAATACTTGATTCGTAAATAATGGATAAATTTTAAAAATATAGACCTAATAAAGTTAGTGTACCGTAGTTAAATCTTTAGTAACAATTATTTTGTTAATTTATGCACATGAGAAGGTGTTTTTATGAATAAATGGGCATCCGTATTATATTATTACATGTCCAGTAAAACTAGGAAAACGCTTAAGTCCCGCCGCGTTGTTGGATGAGCGTATATGGTGCATTGAGCTGCCATGTGTTACGCGGATTTTCTGTTGTTCTGTGAAAAATTCATTACTTAGTCGAAATTTTTTTTTAATTAAATTCAATTAAATAAAAAATTAACTTAATTTTTTTAATTAAACTAAATTAAATAAAAAATTTACTTAATTTTTTAATTATTCGTAATTTTTTAAAAAAGAAAAAATCACAAAATTGCGATTTTCATTAGAAATAATTATTCGATTGCGCTCAAATTTAACACGAATATATTAATTTATAAAATCAAGGTTCTGTAAAAAAATCATTACAATAGGATAAAGCATGTAGGTGTTATAAGTCGAAGAAATTTTTTAAAAATCGAAAAAAATCGTAAAATTGCGTTTTTTATGAGAAAAAATTTCCCGATTGCGCTCAAAAACGTGGCAGTTCTAAGTTCAGAGATTTCGAAGGCCTCCATAAAATTTCATCGCAATCGGAGTATCGGTTTAGCCGGAATCGTGTTAACAAACACACAAAAATACAAAAAAAAAAAAAAAAAAAAAAAAATTCCGGATTTTTTTCTCCAGTGTAGTGAAATGGAATCTTCGCTTCGCTCGCTACGCTCGCTACGCTCATACAATTACAGGAAAGTTTATAATAAATTCCAAAGGAGATATATTTACAACACAATGCCGTGGAACTTATGTCATAACTCGGCCATACGTCGGTAGGAATGGAAGTAAATAAATCAGTCCAGTCGAATCGGTCGCGCTCTGTCATCGGATCGAGATACATTCATGCTAGCCGTGGAAAAAGGGGAAAAAGAGTAAAATTCTCTGCAACAAAGAACTTTCTTAACGAAAACTTGTCCGTGAAGATGCTGGCTGAAAAGCAAATCTCGACTTTCGAAGAATGAGAAAGGGGAGCAAAATGTTTTTACGGGACAAAGAGTGGGAATAGAAAAGTTTGCAGAGCCTATATTTACTTTGAGCGGACGTGCTCCTCGTTACAATTATTCTTCACATTCGCCCCAAACTCCCGCTCGTGCTCAATATCCATGGACATTTCGTCGGAACATGAATTTCCAATTTTCGTCATAGCATATTTACAAGTCAGAGTGCTGCTACAGGATGACAGAGAAGTACTGCAATTCAAATGGTCCATGTTTTATTGATTATATAGAAAGAACCATTCTGTTGCTTCAGCCCCCTATCCCTCCCCCTACCCCACCCCCGGCCCTCATCGCCCCAGCCATTGCCACTCCAGTAGCTCTCCTCGGCAGCTAAAAGAAAACATTGATAATTTGATTTCCACGATGTCTGTCCTGATCATAGTGAAACCGTCCAATAAACAGGGCTAGCTGTGTTAGATTGCTGCTTTTCTGAGCATATACAGCAGTTGTAAATAACAGTGAAACCATGCAATACCAATGCGGCCGACATCACTTTTTGTAGGAACTGATGTGTAATAATTTCATTTCGTGCTTTAAAAACTATTATTGAAGTTAGTCACATAATAATTCATTAAGTTTTCAACGTCTCCAAGACAGTTTCTGAAGCCAAATTGTATTTTGTTGATGCTGCCTAATTTTTGTGTAACACACTGATATAGTGATCATACTCTAATAAATATCATTTTTGTTATTTAGACCTATGTGGCTACGATTTTTGATAAAATAAAATAATTTGTAATTTGAATTTGATCTAAATAAACTCGTGAATCTACCGGCAAAATAATTTCCCGAAATATGCATTAAACAGTATTATAGTTTTTATAGTTCTATTATACTTGTATGTATTATAGTTACGGAGTAATAACAATAGATTTATACTCTTCTGAAAAGAACAAACACAACTATATTATACATTTTTTATATGCATACGTCCGATATTGGGACTTCAACTCCCCGCAAATGGTGTACAATTTGGATGGTTGTTTTTTATTGTTGTTTGTACACTTACCTTTTAAATGTGTATTATTTCGTTCTATGATGATAATAATAAATAAATAAACCGTCAAAATGTATATTTTTGTCTGGAGTTACTAAGCTATTTTTCATTAAGTTCCAATATTGTCAGTGTGCGTCAAACAAACTATTGATGTTCTAATTCGTAACAACCGTCTTATGCAAACCTTGGAAAATGTATTTTGGCGATAGGTTCCCTTTTAAATAATATCCGGTGTGGTGCAGGTCTATGAACGGCCTTGGCGCAAGAATCGTCATTCATGCGAATTCAATTTCACTGGAATAAAAAGGAGTGATACACTATTTTCAAGAGGGACAAATGTCAATGCCTACAATGTGATGTTATTCATTAGATATGTAAACTCGCCTTGTCGCATGTTGCGTTCTTTGCCGATATTAGTATTTAGTACCTGTGCACACAACGTTTGCCTTCCTCAGAACAACAATGTATTAAAATATAAACTACATTGGCGGTAAAGTTACGATTTAATGTTTTTCTAAACTATGTAGAAAAAAGTATCATGCTATCGAGATTCTCCCATTTTCTCCGTGCGCAATCTACATCTCGGAGATTGTTTCGCCGTGCCACCAAGCTTATCATTCCCAGCGTGGAGACGTCGTCTAAAAGTAGGCCTAAACCTATAGCTGAGATGCTGTAAATACCAGCCCCCAAATATAATGCAAACCGCACCTCTCGGGCCGCGAGAACACCCAACCAACTAGCCATGCATTTTCCGTCCATACACGGGTGTTTCTGCACACTATGCTACACCTCATTATTTTTTGTCCATTATGTTGTACACTCATGCAAGTATTTCCATGTTTTTTCAATAGTAATCAGTTCCACGGACTTCTAAATAATAAACCAAATAATTCGAGCTGAAAGGGCTAGGATTCCTCGAGACCCGAAACTCCCCCCTGGCCGGCACCTCCACCAACAAATGAGCAAAAGCGTTTCTTTCGGCATATTTCTTATTGGGAGGGGCTAACTTAATTTAGTCAACCTTAATACATACCATTTTAACGTAATCTTCGACTTAGTTATCTAGACCGGCACCTCCACCTACTATCTCAATTACATCTTGATTTTAAAGTAATATAGTAGTTTCCAAAATTGTTCCCACTGTTCTGAAGCATTCCATAATCATTTTTCATCATCTTCATATCCTTTAATTTCACACTTTTGTTGTTATATATTTTCTATATGATTTATTTCTGTAAATATGTACTTTTACCAACCATCATAATTACACATTGATTTTAACTTAATCCTAGACCTAGTTATATAGACCGGCACCTCCACCAAATCTGATTTACATCTTAATTTTAACGCAATTTTCGACCTATACTCAAACCGTGTCTTACTTGGCCCAATACCTGAGCGAGACCGTTTTATTTCCTAGGGATTATCCATTGACAGCAAGCCGGAGCGGATGTAATTAAAAGAAGGGTCGCTCAGGTACTGGACCAAGTAAGACACGGTTTGAGTATAGTTATCTAGACCGGCACCTCCACCAAATCTTAATTACCGGTACATCTTAATTTTAACGCAATGTTCGACCTAGCTATCTAGACCAGCACCTCCACCAAATCTGAATTACGTCTTAATTTTAACACAATTTTCGACCAAGCTATCTAGACCGGCACCTCCACCAAATCTTAATTATCTCTTAATTTTTAACCTTTGACATGGTTATCTTTGGAATTTTGATTATTGTTCCAAAATATATGGTTTACTTTTTGTTTTGCTTGCAAACCAGTATCGGAATTGAGATCGACGTTGACCTTTTCTTTGTAATAGTGTTTTAACCGTTTTGCACTTGAATTGCATTAAAGTCATTTTGTAAGGCATTTATCATGTTACTGTCCGTATATTGTGTTAGAACATTTCATATAATTCTACTGATATATTATGTATTTAGATCGTATCTAGATTATTGGGTGTTTGTTTCCTTTGCTCAATTATTTTTGAAAACTCAATTTTGAGTAGGCCCACCGCCCAACTTTGTATTCACTTGTGACTTTGTGTTAGTTAATTGTTATTTTAATGTGCAATAATGTTTTATTACAATGCTATTTACTTCCAACAGTGGCCAAAGACCACGGGCGCATGTTGTGACTTTGGTTGTGCTCAATTGATAAATGCTTAAAGTGTAATAAGCGGGTTGTTTCACAGGCCGGTGTCGGCGTACGCGCTCTTCTTCCGAGACACTCAGGCGGCGATCAAGGGGCAGAACCCCAACGCCAGCTTCGGAGAGGTGTCCAAAATAGTAGCTTCGATGTGGGATGCCCTCGACGCCGAACATAAGAATGTAAGTCGACAGTGTTCATTCTTCAACCTTATACTTGTGTTTCTATTTCTTATTTCATGTATCCAAATTTACTCCTGTCAGCTTTCATACATGTTTAATAGATTTAATTATACATCCATTAATTGGTGAATTTTAATTCGTTGTAGGGTGACCAGATGGGCAGGAGTGAATTTCGGGACACTCTTTCAGGCGAAAACAGCAGGGGGGTTTGGGGGGCGAGCCCCCAACAACAGCGCCGCAGGCGAAAATTTTTAAAATCAGGGTTTTTGGAGTGATTTCTGAGCGTTTCAGAAAAAATATCGATCTGGATTTAATACTGAAATACTGTCGTTTGTGTAGTCAAAAACCAAAAAACCTTGTAAAAAAACACTCCAATTCGCTTTGTGGGGGAAATCGTACACCTACAAATCCATTTGTAGTAGTGAGCCTACAATCCTTAAATTTACAAAGCCGCTTCTTAGATTTCTTTGCTTTTTTGTTTTTATTTTCTAGTTGAAATTTCTAATTTTCTAATTTTTTAAAAGCAAATAAAATAAAAGTGTGAATTTACCAATTTCGGGACAAAAGGCGTCCCGAAATGAAATATTTCGGGACGCGGGACAATTGCGTCAAATTCGGGACTGTCCCGCATTTTTCGGGACGTCTGGTCACCCTAATTCGTTGATTATATGTCAATAATCCAATGAACGTTGTCTTTGTTAATGGCTTGCTTTTGTGTGTTAAAAATATGTGTCATGTTGAAAATCTAGCTTCTGAATAATAGGAACCAAACCTGCATAATATAATATACTATTCCATTTGCAAATATTGATGAACAAGACTATATTGGTGTTCAGTGATGTGTACTGTTTCCAAATAATTAGCTGTGAGTGTAGTTGTACTCAATGTAGGGACGGAGGATTACGGCAATCTAGGGTAGGAACGAGCAAGCTCTTCCCACCCCCATGTCTACCCTTTTAGGAGTAAGTGGACCATTATGTAATGGCTCAATAAACGATAATGGTCTGTAGGAAATAAATTCTTGGCTTTACTATTGATTAAACAATTTAGTTGGTCTCCTGCTTCCTAATCAATCAATCACTCGAAATGTCCTGTTCAGAGTAAGTGGTGATGGATTGCTCTACATTATGCATGCATTGTTAGTTTCTCTTGAAATCAAATCACTTGACAGTTTGAATGGATTATATTTCCTCCAGACATGAATATTGCTTGTCAAGTAACTACAATATCATGAGTAATGCGCGCTACATGAATGGTGGATGCAAATAAACAGCATGTATGAATAGAAAATGAATTGCAATGAAACACTAATTGAATGATTGTCAAACTAGATTGAATGCAAATATCTCCGTATTGAATGCTCTTCACGATGGTACAATGTGTTTTACCTGTAAGCCCTGGCCAAATATACCTCCAGTTTTAAAATGCAATGCATGCATGGAGTTGATATAAGGAAGAAGGTGCCATGAAACATTCAAAGGGATCCTCTCTGCATTGTTATTCCTTAGAGACATAGAAATATTAAAATAGGCAACACAAGAAAGCAGAGAGGCATGCTTCGGGAGGAGGGGAAACGGAGAATGGTAATCTATTTGAAGTCATTTCTTATTCAAATGGTAATAAAGGAAAGGCATTTCTAGCTTTGACTGGCACAAAACTTGAAAAGAAAATTGAGGAAAAGGAGATAAGGGCTGCAAAAATGACGCAAAGAGAGAGAAAGAGAAAATAAATGTAAACTAAGTCTAAAATATGAGTGAAGCAAAGTCTTAAAACAAAAGAAGAGTTTATGAAAGTTTTGTAACTGTATGCGTTTAAAAGTGTGCAGTAATGTACACCAACGTGAACTTTGAAAATTGCGGGTGTGCATTATACAAAAGTCATTTTTTTGCTTTTTGTTTTAGGTGTACAAGAAGAAGACAGAGGCAGCTAAGAAGGAATATCTGAAAGCACTTGCTGCATACCGGGCAAGCCTCGTGTCAAAGGTAAGCTGAATAATTAACTAGTGCACTCCCTTGTAGATTCTCTCAATCATACCCCATCACAATCTGCAATCTGCATTGTAATTTTAATTACTGTATATTTTTTATGCTAAAGATTTTGCAGAAGTATGGTCATTTTTCTTCAGTACACCTACTACTACTACTACTACTACTACTACTACTACTACTACCACCACCACGACCACCACAACCACGACCACGACCATGACCACCACCACCATCACTACTACTACTACTACCACTACCACCACCACCACCACCACCACCACCACCACTACCACTACCACTACTTCTATCTATCATCTACATGTGAAGTATACAAGTATGAAGGTAATACAACAGTTGTAGCTATTACCTTAAAATTTTAATAGGGCCTTTTTTTTAAACTAGGAAAACGCTTAAGAGGGCGGGTGTTTTGGCCTTTTTTGTTTACTCAACCGATTCTGACTTACTTTGCGTAAATTTAAAATGGGGTTTTTTTGCAATGACAAAAAAACTATGAAGAAATTTAGCTGGTGTTTTAAAATGTTCGAAAATTTTAAGGCTTCAATTTTTTTTTATATTAAAAAAAAAAAACTTTCCAATTGAAAATATTTTTCCCTGGTCTTATTTTAAGCATATCAAAAAAAAAAAATTTTAAAATTTAAATTCAAAAAACTTCATTAGTTTAGCCTTCAGAATCAGTAATATCGCATAAATTGACACCGTGTATGCTTATTAGGAGCGTGAGTTAAAACGCATGATCGGGGGCTGTAAGTGCCCAGGAATGCCATTTAAAAGCTCCACCCCGGGCCGGTGGGCTGAGGGGTAGCGGACGGGTTTTTACTCCCTGGAGGCTTCCGGGAAAGCGAGAAAAGAAAAACCAAAACCCCTGCAGTCATTTGTGGCTGGGGGCCCCCGCCCCAACAAGAATAATTAGGCCTAGCTGTTGGGGGCTGTGAAGATCAACATTAGTCATACTAATATTTCAAACCGTTGTTTTTAGTTATTTTAATTTGGTGTTTCCACAAAAGAATTTACATTCATACAACAGATGTTGTGCCACATTGATGGGATAGTGGCAAATTAAAACCGGGGAAAATTACTTTTTTTTCGGATATCCGAGAACGTCAAAGTATATAAAAAGATTCTAGACCGAATTGTGGTTTTGTTAGAACAATATAATGCAAGAAAAAAAATCAAATTATAATAATTTGTGGGGGTTTTGTATAAAAGAAATGCTTTTAATTAAAATAAAAGTGTAAAAAAAAAAACTTAATTCCCATCACATAAAATATTTTTTCTTGCATTTTATATTTTTCTAACAAAACCAAATTTCGGTTTAGAATCAGTTTTTAGATACTTTGATCGTTTCGATATATACGAAAAAAAACTATAATTTGCGTGGTTTTTTTTTTTCGCGGCTACCCCATCCTCTTCGGGGGGGTTGCGGGTCGTTCCGCCCCCGCCAAATTTTATAGTTTTCCTAATAAGTTTTTATTCTTCATGTTTGAAAAAATTAAAAATTGGGGACCGGTTTTACAAAAATTTGCCAAAATTTACGTTTTCCATTGTTTTACTATACCCTGAGAACAAAGAAGAGAAAGTTGGTTGTTTGCAGGTTTTATTATACTACTACTTTTGCGAAATTTTCAATCCTTTTTTTTTTCCCCCTGTGACAGAAAAATATAAGAAGGGCCCCCGAAGGGTTTTGATATTTTCTACCAAATTTATACTTCATATTGTTTTATTTTCCCAAAAATTCATATTTAAAAACCCCGTGTTCTATTCTTTTACCGATATTCTAAGAAAAATATGAGCCCCCATTTAGCCTTTACGTTAAATGAAAAAGGGTACAATCCCTTTTTCCAATTCTGTTCAAAATATGGTATTTATAGTTATCGATGGGGCTGGAGCCCAAAAAACGTTTTACGTTGAAATAAATAGAAGGGGGTTTTTTGTATTATTTTGCATTTTTGCTATAAATGAAATTTATTGTGCTTTGGAGAACGATTTTTGTGAGATAGTCTGAGGCATAAGCCAAAATTTTTGATTCGGGGGGGGGGGGGGATTACGAGATTTATAGAGAAATTTCTAGAATACCCACGAAACTATCATTTCGGGAAAAGTCCGAATCTGGTAAAATAGGGATCTTGGGTGATGCCCCCAGCTAATGCGAGTCTGGGGCGCATAGCCCCATTTTTTTTTTTTATTTTTACATGAAAAAGGTCACGTTACAGTTTTTTATATGCTTTTTCGATAATTCATGAAATTGTTTTACTTATTTACTAAATTAATTGACCTGGAGAAAGTAACCCCCGTAAACGACAGTAGTTTTTGTCTCCTTTGTTTTTCGTAACTGAATAGGATAGACTTTAAATAAATAAAAGGGTAAAGAAAAATTTTTGTAATTATATAAGTAAAACCCCAATTTTTATTTTACTATAACACTGTTAAATAACAACCGTAAATCATTTTGCATAAAAACTATACATTATTAATTGTATTAAATTTAAATTTTGAAAAAACCCGTAATATGATATTACTTATTAAAAAACATATTTTCATAAAAAAAAAGTTTGTGTGATCCACACCTAGTTCAAAAAATTTAAATTTTTTTAATATAAAAAACATATATTAAAAAGTTGTTTTTTTCAACACCTTATATTTGCCCCCTTTTTTAATATCAAGATCCAATATAAAAGTAGTATCATTAAAATAAGGTATAGTGTTACTAGTAAAAATTTATTTATTTTTTCGGCTAGTGACGACAAACCAAATTTTTACCACCCTTGGGTACGCTTTTACAATACCCGAGGAAAACTGGGGTTAGTAAAAATTTTAAACAATAAAATGGTCGTCTCATAGCCACTAAACATCGCTCCTTTGAATATAACAATTAAAAACATTCAAAATTTTTGAAGTCGCAGCAGCAATAACTTCTGTTTGGGGGGAACCCGGGCAGCGTGACCCTTTCATACCTGCGAAAGCCTGGGCGGGGGTAAAATATGTGGAAATCGGACCTGTCTCATCGTAGACGGAAAGCCTAATTGGGTGCCCCCCCACACCCCAGTTGACCTTGTGTTTGAGAGGACGATGGTTTGGGGGGGGGAAGGGGGGTTTTTGGGGGTGAGTGAGTGACTGGAGTTACAACAAAAATTTTTTAGTTTTTCTTGTAATTTTTATTAGGCCTATGTTTTTATAATATTTATTTTTTACCGTTTTCAATTTATGATTTAAAATAAAATCTATTTGATGCGCTTTTTTTTAGTCGGATGAGGATGAGTTTTTAAGTTTTTAGTTTTCGTGGGATCTCTTTTTTTGCAAGTGCTTTTTGAAAGCATTGAGATGATTGTTGTCAGTTTCTATTGCTACTTGTTTTTATTATATACCCAAAAAAACCCCAAAACCCTTTTTTATGGATTTTGGGGAAACTTTTTTTAATTTATGTAAAATCATATAATATATATCTATTGTCCCAAAAAATATTTCTTCGATTATACTCAAAAACGTGGCAGGTCTAAGTTTAAGATTTCGAAGGTCCCCCCCAATTTTCATCAAGAAAGCATTTTATGCGTTCGCCCCCGGGAGAGAGAGAAAAAAACAAACAGGGCAAAAAAAAACTAACAAAAAAAAACACTCCACTATTTTTTTTACAAAACAAACAGGGGTAACAGAAGTGGAAAAAAAAAGAAAGTGAAATTGAAAGTCTTCGCTTCGCTCATCTAACAATTTGTGTCTGTTCGATTCGGCGTGATATCTGTGAATATTTCATTTATTGTGACTACAGAGAGAGATACACAATTTATTATGTATGATTCTGTATCATTACACATATTTTATAAAACTCTTAATCTTTTTCTACATGTAAAAGAACAATAATGAATAATGATTTTTGTGTTTATGGTTAAATTTTAGTTACCCAAGTTATATACATAACATTATACAGCAGACAATCATGCTTTGGATTGGAAATTGGTTCACTATTATCTGAATTATAACTAAACCCTACTTTATGTTCTATAAAGAGGGATCAAAAATTTCTGTGTTTTGTAATGCGTTGTCTTCTGCCTATCCCAACGTCAAAAAAACCAAGGAATGTTTGCAATGGTGAGGATATTTGAGAATCCCCGCGAATGCACGGCACTGAGCAATAATAATATTTTGTTTTAAAAATTTAGGGTTTTTTATCACATTCCTTCTTTCCTGATTGGCACCCTTAGATGGAAACAGAACGTATGTAGATGTAGTTTGAAAAAAACTTGCGAGGGGTGCTCCGCTGGGGAAATCATTGGAAAAAACTTTAGTCGGGGGTTTCCCCTGGGGGTATCGGCCCCACGATTTAGAGTCCAATAAGAACCCGCGAGTACTCTAAAAATTTTATTCTATTTCATGTATTCGTAAACAAGATAAAACACGACATCCTTGCCCAAGCTAGGATTCGAAAACCGGATGCAGGGTTCGGGTGTATATTTTTCCATTAGCAAATCGCATTACCATTTTTTGAAGTAAAAAAAGGGAAAACCCGATCTCTGTCACAGGGATGGATCCTTGTCCCCCCCCCCCCCACCCCCCCCGTAGGACCCAGTTGCACGGGGTCTTCAAATTGTCAGCCTTTCAACCCTTGTGTATTGTTCAAAGATAAAAGAAAAACAATCTTTTTACGCAAAGCTTTTTTATAATTTATTTATTTTTTTACTTGCAGTATTTTAATGTGACATTTTATGTGGTATGCATTTTGATTTTTTTTCTACGATAAAAATTACCCTATTGTGTTCACTAGAATGATTAATATTTTATCTCTATTATGATATTTACCCTAATTTTTTTTCGTAGGAACAAAAATAAAATGATTTTTAAATCAAAATTCGCATATTAAAATGGAAAAAAAAAATATCAAAAATATCATAAAAAAGTCTTCTGTAATAAAAAGTTGCGGTTTCTTTTTTTCATTGAACCCAATGCGACAGAAGGATGGGTAGGCCCAAGACGCTGGGTACTGAAAGGGTTTTGCAATCCGTAAATTTTTCCCTCCGATAGTGAGGACACGATTGTTCATTGGTACACAGTGAAATTGGGGGGGTTTTTACCGTTATAAACCCATTTCCAAATTTGTCTTCAAAAAATTTATTATCGACAATTTTTTTTTCCTTTTCAATAGGTTTAATCGTGATTCAAATTATGTAGCTCAAATTATGAAATGTGTTTTTTTTTTGCCGAGGTTACGATCAGAACGACCGAGATACGGTCAATGTTTTATTTAAGTGTATTTTATAGGTTACAAAACAACAATTGTCTATAAATCGGCCCCTTTTGACGTAGACAATCAGCAAAAAAATGTTTAATAACTCAGGGTACATTTTGAACCCCCGTTATTAATTAATTGTAAGGTTAAAAAAAAGTCCGATGAATAAATTACTTTTATCACAATAGATTGGAAAAGGTTTTTTAATCCCACGTGCATTGTTCCGGGGTTGACTGGGGTTTTAAAGGGAGGGGGTTTTCCCCGGACCGGTTGAAGACGACTAAATCTTCCCAAAATCTAACAAAAATTTACCCCCACTTGCACCTACAAGTGGTCTCCCCCCAAGAGATTGGGTTCCCCCCCAAAAAACCCAAGTTACAATAGAAACCAATGAGAAAAATCTGAAAAATACTTGAAGCCGGCCCTTTTGCGAGTTTTATAGGCGCCTTCTTTACCGACGAAACTCCAACACGGCGATCTGGGACAACTCATCTTTCACCTTAAGTCCCGCCGCGTTGTTGGATGAGCGTAATTGGTGCATTGAGCTGCCATGTGTTACGCGGATTTTCTGTTGGTCTGTGAAAAAATCATTACTTTGTCGAAGATTTTTTTAAAATTAAATTAAATAAAATAAAAAATAAACTTAATTTTTTTAATTAATCGTAATTTTTAAAAAAGAAAAAAATCGTAAAATTGCAATTTTCATAAGAAATAATTATTCGATTGCGCTCAAATTTAACACGAATATATTAATTCATGAAATTAAGGTTCTGTGAAAAAATCATTACAATAGGATAAAGCATGTAGGTGTTATAAGTCAAAGAATTGTTTAAAAAAAGAAAAAACCCGTAAAATTTCGATTTTCATGGAAAATAATTTTTCGATTACGCTCAAATTTCACGCCATTATCTTAATTCATAAAATTAAGGTTCTGTGAAAAAATCATTACAATCGGATAAAGCATGTAGGTGTTATAAGTCGAAGAAATTTTTTAAAAATCGTAAAATTGCGTTTTTTATGAGAAAAAAATTCCCGATTGCGCTCAAAAACGTGGCAGTTCTAAGTTCAGAGATTTCGAAGGCCTCCATAAAATTTCATCGCAATCGGAGTATCGGTTTAGCCGGAATCGTGTTAACAGAAAAAGAAAAAAAACATTCCGGATTTTTTTCTCTAGTGTGGTGAAATTGAATCTTCGCTTCGCTCGCTACGCTCATCCAATTAGCATTGCAAGCGATTGGGCTTTGCATGCAAAGCTTTTTGCAGGTTGCGCCACCGAAGTACCGGCCAGCGCGAAGTATATAAAAGAGAGTTCTTTATCTGAGGTTTTGGACTCACTGCATAGTTCTTTGGGCACGGCCCAGTGGATCTAGACCACCGTGATGAAGACGCTTTAGCTTTGAAATTGTACTAAGGTGGCGCTACGAGTGTGAGACAGTGGCAGTGCAAAAACCAATTGATATTCAACACACAAACAAAGAATATTTGAAGAATTAATCCAATGATAACTGATGCTTAAAAAATATTATTCTGAGATAGTTTAATAATAAGTATGAAGTTTCTTAGGCTCCACTTTATTAATGTATTGTTTCCGCCTTCTTGTGTTACAAGTTAAATTAATACATTCCAGGGCCTTCTTAGCCACCAAGCACATAATAAATAAATTGTAAAATTTTGTCTCTCACTGAAAATCATTTCCTAAAACCGATTAAATAGATTTTTAATACGTTTATTTTAAAATATATATATATATATATAGTTTTGTTCTGTATTTATCAATGTAATGTAGTTTTCGTTTTTTTATATTTAAAGTTGTATTGGCCCTGAGGATGATGGGTGAAATCTCATCGAAACGTCGGCCCAATGAAAATATACGTGGCATTGAAACCGAAAAACCGATTACATTAATATATATATATATAATTTGAATTATATGTCATTTTGTCCTGAATATAAGCCTAACTTTTTTCATTATTTGAAGTCTCAAAGTCCCTTACCAACTTATACATAAATATGCTTATGCATAATACTATTATGTTTTTTATTTTTCAACAAGAAAAGTTAGGGAGTCTGCTTATATTCTTGGTCGGCCTATATTCGACTCTATACTAATTGAAATTGCTGTATTACCTAATGCAAAAGGCTAGTTTTCTGTTTCACAAAGTGAAATTAGTTGCTTATTTTATACTTTGACGGTTGAAAAACGCTATTGGTTTTTGCATAGTCGTACCACACAAGCCGAAAACTCCATAGACAATCGCGTAAATCGACAAGTAACTTCCTCTGATATAGATGGTGTCTGTTGGTATAGTCTGTTGTTAAAATATAGTATGGTGTTATTCTTTTTTGTTGATATTATGTCACTCACTTTTTTCTTGTAATGGTGTTATAGCTTGTTGGTGTGGAAAATGCAGATGCTAGACAGTTGCTTATTTATAAGGCAGTGGTCTTTATTGTTAGTAATTAGGGTAGTGTTTTATTTTGTCCCTGTTTAATTTCTCAATGTTTTTGCAACGTTTCAGTAAATTCACTGCAGACATTATATCAAAATAAATAGATTTTGTACATTATTGAAGTGCTAAAGAGTCATTCTAACTACTATATTGAAAAGTAATGCAGGATGGAGAGATCAATGTCTCTTAAAATTGTATTGGTTTTAATTAAGATTGGTTAGGATTATTATTATTATTTTTATTATAATTATTATTATTATTATTATTATTATTATTATTATTATTATTATTATTATTATTAATTCATAGCAGTTGTCGTAAAAGTTTGCCCCAACTTTGTAGCCCCACCTGTTTGGTCAGAATTGGCCCAAATGTCACGAAAATATCGCACTAAAAATCGGAAAAAATCGTAAAAGTACGATATTCATTAAAAATATTTCTTCGATTGTACCCAAAAACGTGGCACGTCTAAGTTCAGAGATTTCGATGGTCCCCTTCAATTTTCATCAAGATCGTTAATGCTGTTTGCCCGGAATCATGCGAACGAACAGACAAAAAAACAAACGCACAAAAAAAAAACGATCTAAATTTTTTGGGGGGTCAGTGAAATTGAAGTCTTCGCTTCGCTCATCCAAATATCCAATTCAAACCTTGTCACAGTTCATTTTGTTGAGCTTTAATGGGTTGTTCTTACATTTAGGTTACATTTTGTATTATTTTTATTGAGATATCATATTTTACGGTTTATCTGTTTGTGTTCAACTTTTCCCTTTATTATGACCTACATATTTATTTTCTTTATCAATAAAATAACGAGTTGAAGAATTGTCGTTTATAGTCGAGCATTATAGGCTTCCTGTACTAAAATAGCCTACTTAAGGTTGCACAGGAGTAGCTATAATATCGTGCGATGCAGTGTCCCAACATTTCAGTTAGAACCCGGCCCACAACCGTCATATCGGCAAAATTTTTTTTTTATTCTATTCACGATAAAATTTACTAGACTTATGTTTTGTCGATTTTCGAAATTGAATATAATATGGTCTTATAAAAAATTGCGAACTTGGTCAATATTTTGAAAATTTACCTTCACTTTAGAGCTTTTAAAAAAATTACAAAAAAAATATGGAAAAAGTACAAAACATAAGTTCTATTTCAACATTATCTTCAAAATAAAAAAAAAATTAACAAAATCGCATATGTAGTTACCGCTAAACATACTGAACTACGAAGCATGTTTTGCCGCTATTTAGGCCTTTCAGCCCCAGCAAGTGGCGCACTCTGGCGATACGACCTTTTTGAGTGACGGGGGGTTATTATGTTCGAAAAAACGATTTCATTGGCCATGAGTAAAATTGTTTAACTAATGCAGAACACCACACAATGCATATGCCTATAAACGTATTTGTTATACAACACGGTAACAGTATAAGACATATGAGATGTGTGCAAGGTTTGCTTCAATCAACAGTTAATATTAATTTTGTTAAGATGAGCCCAATGAGAACACGTACATAGCAAAATCATAATAGGCATACATATCTTCGATGAAAAGCAATGCTAAAATATGGTAGTATGATTTACAATGGCCATCTGTTCATAATTAGATCACGCCGCACACATGATGTGAAAATATAGTTACTTTAAAGAATGTATCGCAATCTTTGTGAATATGGTACTAAACAAATTATAACTATTTGAAGATTAGAATTGAAAATACCTCGTTTTGGCTCAAAACCCGGATCATTTGGTTATGGAGCGTTTCTTATTAGTCTATTGGATGAGCCACGTCACAAACAACTCGTTTTGTTATGCGCAGAGCGCAAGGCATCTAAAAATGTAAATATTGTTCCGTGGTGGTATAATATGTAATTGTTATTATTTAATCAATCCAGAAATTAAAAAAGTCCGCCCCAACCGGGATTCGAACCACGGCTCTCCCACATTCCAGGTGAGCGCCTTAACCCCTAGACCACCAGAAACACAAAAACACTTTTTAATTCGGATTGTATTTAATAATAACAATTACACCTACGTGAGTGTTTCCCGATAACCAAACGAGAAATAATATGATATGTTTATTTGTAACAAGTCATTTATAATCGATTTAAAGTTCCGAGTTTAGCCTTTGATAACGGTAACATAATATAGAAATTGTATCAACTGAGGATAGAACCCCCAGTCTTCCGCTGTCTGAGCTGATGCTCCAACCAACTGAGTTTGGATATGGCGTTATTAATTCGGTCTACTAGATACTTCTATTTTATATTGGTGTGTGATAGCGTTGATTTAATCAATATCATAGACAAACAGTGAAAACAGTGCGGGACTGTGTGCATACCCAGAAATAATCAAATCTATAATAAAGAACTACATCTAGGCTATAAATTAAAATCCGTACACTGTACAAGCAGTATTCGCATTTACTTATTCACTGACCGCATTATTTCTAGATTTAGAAAAGCAATGATCGCTGCGTCACAGATCACAGATAAATCACAGATAAACGCATTGAATCAATAGTCCCTCCTCCCCACGACTCGAGCCCAAATCTCGCCGATGAGACTGTCCCAAGGCCGTGCATCGCGCGTTTTTAATCACTCCCGACGTGTGTAAATGACAAATCATTGCTTACATTTTTGCGTATTTTCCAATCACTCACAAATTATTAAGTGTTTATAATGTTAGTTGTGTCATGCAATTATACATAGCAAATTCTGTAACAACAACCATAATAAGAACAACAAACTCTGTCTGTTCTGTAGTTTTAATACATTATCTATTCAGCCTAGATTCTAGAAGAAACAGACAAAGACAACGTAAAATATTTGGATCTGAATATGAAAACTTGAAAATACAAATTTTTGACTGCTCTCTTGAACTCATTGAAATGTGTTCCACTCCACTATACGTCATGCAGTGGCGGGTTGTGCATTGCAGGGCGTTGATGATGTACTATACAGAATTTCACTTGTCGAGCCCTCATCACGTAATGTATATGAGAGCAAACTTAGGCTTTTACTACATGACCTTGTGAGTGGTGTTGTTAACCTTTGGAAATAAAGTTACATTATTGTCATTCTTCAAAAGTAGTCCATCAGATATTATAGATAAAAATCTCTAAAAGAAAATAAACATTAAAAAAAACGAATTCCGAAACAGAAAATGTGATGCCCATTTCAGTAAATTTTAACCTAATTTTTTATGTAATAACGAAACATACAGGCAAACACATATTCGTTTTACCAAGGCAATGTGGCTGTCGAATTGTATAGTGGATGTGCTTATTACTACGGAAATTCTGGGATAATATTTTCCTCACTTGGTTTTACCCCCCACCCCCCTCCCCTGCCCCGCTCCCCAGGTTCCTACGCCTCTCGTAATAGTGCGTGCAAATTTATTATGACGAGCAATATGCAACGATCGGTCACGGGCAAGTAAATTTATGTATTATAGCGTAGAAGTTTAGATAATAATGAGTAGAATCAATTAAAAAAGCAACACCCTCCCAACACTTGGTTTTCAAAACACATAAAATGGAAGCATCATATAAATAATCTATGTGCTTTTTAAGAAATCAATCAGAAATAAAAAATCCTTCCAGCGAGATACCGTAACGCGGTCTCCGATTTGCCGGTCGAGTGCTTTACCCCTAAGCTACCGAGACGGTTGTAACTTCATAAACATCCAGGTTGTTGGTACATTGTATGGATCTGAATAGATTTCTGGATTGATTCTGTAAAATTGATTACACCTACAGGAGTGTTTCCAATTGAGAAATAAACCCTCGCTCATGACATTCTAAATCGTGTTTAGATGGTCAGTTCAAAGGCAGCAGAATCGTCACAGTACGTTTACTGTTCCTTTCTATTCAGATCTACAATGCACAACAATCCAGATATGTTGAAGTAAACGTTCGGTAGCTTAGGGGAAAAGCATTCAACCGGCAATCGACACCCCACTAGGATGGATTTTTTTATTTGTGTTTACATACATTTGTTGTATAGATTGTTGTTTAGTTTCTACAGTTAAATTTATATAAAACTTGATTTCAAACGACTTCCAGGTAACTTTTCAGCTTTTTGTTTCAAATTGGCACATATCACTATTTACGTGCATTTTTAAAATTTGAACGTTGTAGAGTGTAGACCTACCCGTCTGGTGTCGAATTAGGGTCTATTAGTTTGTTATAGTAGCCCGAGTGTTAGCACACCGCTGCTTGGCTGCGCGGCGCCCTGACGGGCACCTAGATAACACCCGGAAAGTATTTTGAGCGAGTTTCAACCCCCCTTTTTTTACCCAGAAAGAATATGCATACCCCCACTCGATTATGACAGTTTTCTATCATGTATTATGTTTCTTGACAGCTGGGTGATATTTCGAAAACACCCCAACGCTGCTAGTTTTATGAGGTGCCCGAGTGTACTAGTGCTCGGCTTGACTGCGGTTCCCTAACGAGCACCAATAATAATTGTATGTGAACAAACAACGGTCAATCGGTCATTACAAGTTTTCTGCCTAATTGACCCCAACCAATGTTCATTATCTCTAACTTTGCATTGTTTTAGTTTGTTTGCGACCTGAACAACCTGTGGTGTGGCTTATCCTTAGTTTCGATTAATTTGATTCATTGTTGTAGTCGAGTGTTGCTATTATAGTAGCCTAAACATTCTCGCCATTGACGTATTTTTTTTCCTTGTGTCCATATGGTCCATATCTACTGTCTGTGTCAACTGTCAGGCCATCCGTTTATTTCCTTCTTTGAGACTATGACTCAGCGGTCTGCGCGGCATACATACGCCAGAGAACTGCATCAAAGACATCGCGAATGATTGCGCGGTGTGGAGCAGGGGAGACACCCACTCCATGACCTGCTCAATGGAAGTGCGTAATGTGTGAAGCGAAGACTCAATTTGACGAGTGGAGAAGAAAGATTGACTGTTATTTTTTTCTGTGTTTATGTATGTTTGTTTGATTCTTTGCTTTACCAGTCACGAATCGTGGAGAAACCCAAGCGGGGGAGAATTTTACGATAATTGTTAAATGTGCATATAAATCTATCTATATTATGTGGAAGTTATTAGGGTTTGGGACGAGTTCATAGAATACATGATTATAATATACTATAGGATTTCACCTATGTTTATCAGTTCATGGTTTGATAAAACTCTCAAGAGAGATGTATAAAATAAATATCCTGTAACGTAATCTGTGAATAATGTGAATTATTTCGAGGAGTTGCCGAGTGCGCGACGTGCGGCGCAACGTGCACTCATGTGTTGATGATTGCATCTGAATTGTTAGTAATATCATTACATTACCAACTTGTGCAAGAATGTCAATAAAAAACTTATTCAACGATAGTCATACCTAATTGCAAAGAATTATCCTTAAAATTAATAACGGGACATAAGACCACGAGCAATTTTTTGAAAATGCGTATTTTTGAAGTGGTTTTTATGTATTAGCTGTACGAAAAAAGAATGAATAGATGATTTTACAGAATATGATATTTAAGCTGGTATTTTTTTTCGGGGGGGGGGGGGGCAAGGCACTGGTCTTAATTACACCAGAAGGTGGATTTGCACGATCGCCCAAATTAAATGGATACATCATGCATAAAATGGTACTTCAGTAACTAACTCAATAAACGTCTACAATTGAGTGATAAAATGAATACTTACAAAGCAATTTAAACATACAACCCTTTGTTCAAATGCAGTTGCCAGGTATCTCATGAAGTCTTTCAGCAACGTTTTTTTTACATTACATGCCGGTACGGCGGTACTGGTACCGGGTACCTATTACGGACGTGGGTTTGAATCCACTTAGTTTTTAGTCCGGAAGTTTTATGAATCTTTCTTCATTCACAGCATACAATTACCATTTTGGTATTTCCTGATAATGTACATGATTAGTTTTTACCTTTAATATAATATATGAGACTGAACAAATATGGTTTGATGTTATTAACTCAGCCACCCTACCCTCCTAGAACAACTAACATCATCTGTTCTAACTCGTTCGACGAGTGAGCCCGAGCCGAGTAGCTGCGTGTGTGAACGATCTGGAGCTACGCTGACTGAGACGCGCGCTTTCGGAGCTTCTGCAGTACATTGTGTAGTCACAGCCACACGAGGCAACTGCGACTGTGTATTGGACGGCTCATGTTCGAATATTTGAGCGTCACTTATAAAGTCCCACCTCCAGGGCCTCTCTCAAGCTTCTCCTTCCACCAACATAGGCCACTATACCCAGGTCCTGTCCCACCTTAATACTAATGACTGAGTAATGAATGATGATCTGTGTTTCAGGGTGCTGGTGACGGAGACAACATGTACGGAGGTTACGGGACTTACGGTGGTGGGTACAGTGGCTACTCTCCCCCATCAACTTTGCCCTCTCCCCCAATTCCTCCTCAGCAGCAAATGAACTCCATGGGGAAGAAGGCACCCTTATTGACATCTATGATGAGTGAAAGGGGAAACGGTCAACCACAACAGCAGGTCAGTCGAAAAGTCACGTTGGGAGATGCTTAGATCTTTTACTCAAGGAAAACTCTTTATGACCTCTAGGCCAAATAAAATATAGGCCTACTGCACGTAGTTTACCAGGATAATTTTTTATTAGTAGCCCTACTGTGACAGCCTATTTAACTGATACTGTATATTTCAATCCTTCACTCCAATAAAAGTTATATAACAATCACCTATTAATTAATTATTATTTAACTACAAGCATCACTTTTCTGTCAGTCCATCTGTGGGTGTGTCGTTTCTCATGGTAAAAACCTCCGATTGATACGCATTGTTTGTGTTCTCATTTCCCTTCAACACGGATGATACAGAATTATGTTGGTGAACACGGGGGGGGGGGGGGACTAGCAATACCCCTACCCTAATGTTGCATATAAATACCCGGCACCTCCACCAACAACTAGTTTTCAGTGCACGAACGGAGCGTATTTTTAATAACAGAACTCCAACAAAAATTTTTGAAATGGAATGTAACATATTATTTCATTTTCTACTATTCTCCGACAACCTGTTGCTGTAGCTTCACATCCTCTTATGGGTATTTTAAACATAATGGTTGATTACAAGCAGTTTCAATATACCTAGGCTTAGTTATGGTACGTTATAAGATCATGGACTTTCAATAGTAACTGGCATTTGTAAGTCCATGATAAGATTAAAACTTCAAGCAGGAGATAATTCAAAGTCTCGTTAGGATGTGATATTACAATATGTAGATGCCTGCTAATTCAGCACGCAACTAAAATCTGATATTATTTACTTAATAACCCACAATGTACAGTGTGTAGCCTATTAGTAAAATTAATTAATTAATACTTTTGTATTTAGAGTCTATTTAGAATGTATAATAGTAGGGTCATTTTCGACACTTTTGTGACCGTTGAGAGACAATGACGATTTCTCAACGGATTTGTCCTCCAAGAAGGTTTTATAAAAAATTAAGCCCCCATGCCCCTCGCGAAAGTGTGGGCATACCCCGCCAGGGCCCAAAATCCAATATGGCGGCCATTTACCACATCTGACACTATCTTTGCAATGGTTTAGCCTAGAGTATTGCGTAGTATGTGGGTTTTATGGTTTTGAGGGTCAAGGAATTCGTTTCTGAAGTCGGTTTGGCGATTAGACCCATTTTTTAAAGCTTTGAATCCAAGATGGCCGTCGATTTGCAGCTTGGAATAGCCAGTTTCTCGAAATCGTAGTAGAACTTTCATATAAGACTCGAATGAAAGCCCTGTTCATATAATTTTGAATAATTGACAGTAGAGCTCTCAGATAGTGCTCATAAATCTAATAATTGGTCAAAACTTCAATAATAATACGAAAATATGTGCTCCTTTTATAGACAATTTAGCGATTTTCTAAAGTGCTGTGATAAGAGTGACTATGGCACATGAATTGAGAGACAATTTTGCGTAAATTGCGTTATGATTATTATTAAGCAATTATATCTACTTAATTTCTTAGACATGCATTATAATGTGTGTATTAATATGAAAATCAATACCACTTTTCACAGCACTTTAGAAAATCGCTAAATTGTCTATAAAAGGAGCACATATTTTCGTATTATTATTGAAGTTTTGACCAATTATTAGATTTATGAGCACTATCTGAGAGCTCTTCTGTCAATTATTCAAAATTATGTGAACAGGGCTTTCATTCGAGTCTTATATGAAAGTTCTACTACGATTTCGAGAAACTGGCTATTCCAAGCTGCAAATCGACGGCCATCTTGGATTCGAAGCTTTAAAAAATGGGTCTAATCGCCAAACCGACTTCAGAAACGAATTCCTCGACCCTCAAAACCATAATAACCACATACTACGCGATACTCTAGGCTAAACCATTGCAAAGATAGTGTCAGATGTGGTAAATGGCCGCCATATTGGATTTTGGGCCCTGGCGGGGTATGCCCACACTTTTGCGAGGGGCATGGGGGCTTAATTTTTTATTAAACCGTCTTAGAGGACAAATCCGTTGAGAAATCGTCATTGTCTCTCAACGGTCACAAAAGTGTCGAAAATGACCCTACTATAAGTCAATTCAATATAATTGATGTAGGGGCCTATCTTATGTAGGCCTACCTATCCGAAAACACAACACTTATAAAAAACATAGGGCATAACTCGTCTTAGTTGTCTATAAAAGGCGAAGCACAATTTTGTGTGAACAAAGCCCGGAACAGCAACGGGAAACATTGCTTTTATTTACCATTGCCTGTACGGTAACAGGAAGCTTCCCAGGCTACAGTAGGCCTAGGGCCTATTACCTTCAGCTCATAAGACCACCCCATATTATAAGAAGTATTTTTCCTTGACACAATCTGATTTTAATGTTCACCCTTGCTTTTCAAACAAAATTATAATATTGATTAACTAAATGGTAGTGTTCTCTGGTTGCAGGGTATGATGGGGTCTCCAATGGTCCCCGTTGGTGGCCACATGACCCAGCCCCATCAGGGTGGCTACATGCAACAGGGGCCCGGCCCCCAGGGGGCTGTACCCCCCCACCACATGAGCCCACCACGTGGGGGTATGGTAGCATCCCCCCCACCAGGCAATGGGCCCCCCCAACAGGCGTCAGTTGCGCCAGGACACCACCGTCTGGGCAACAGCTGTATTCGACACGGGTGCCCAAACGCAGCGGTTGCTAACTCCGAGTGGGAAGATGAATACTGTAGTAACGAGTGTGTCGTCAGCCACTGCAGGTTAGAATACACAGCAGATGAAACTTGTTAACTATATGTAGATGTAGATGTAGATTTATTAGCCTCTTTAAAATTCAGTAGTTATACAGAGTATACATAGAATATTCGAGTTGTCATGTTGTGTTAAAATTAAAATATTAAAATATTGATAGTTAAATACAAAGTAGAGTAATATCTACGCTGTACAGTTGGATTATTTCCATAGGCAGCAGGCCTCTGAACAATGTTATAAATTTAGTAAGGTTAATAGTTTGTGCAAATATTTACATATTATTCTAATTCTAAAATATACACTTCTTCAATATAGGTTAGTTATTGCATTTGTTATAGCGGAGAATATGTAATTTAAAATGCTTGAATGTGGATACTCCACATTTTATAGTTAAACAGACTCCTTAATCCCTCATGTTTTTTTCTAATTTAAATTTGATTCATTTAACGTAATACTTTTGATATTGGTACAATATGAATAGGTCTATGCTATCAAAAATGTTTGACTTATTGTACTTAGTTATTGTAATATTTTTATTTCAAATTTTACTTGATTGGGTCTTCATTTCAAACTCACTGGACCAGTGAGCCACTTAAACAGATGATTTATGAATCATAGCAAAAGTCACTCACTCCCAACGGCATTTCTTGCTACCTCTTGGTGCTTTGCAAATTGCAATTTTGAAGAATTCACTTTTATATGTAGTTTTCAAGGAGAAATCAGAACCATGTTATTTTATAATTATTAGGTAGGTACTGTCGGTAAATGGATGCTGTACCATACTATTTAATACTCTATTTTTTGTGTACTTAACATATGTAGGTAACACAAAATATAGAATTATTGTGAATTATATTCATTTTTTTGTTTCAGAGACGTTTTTAGTTCCTGGGTGGCATCGAATCAAAATCCATCTCAAAATAACTTCTCCACCGTGAAATAAGCACCGTAAGACTGTTTGTTTGTATCAAAGAGAAATAGTATTCTGTCAGAGACCCACCGGTCAGTGAGAATGGTTAAATATTGTTATGCTCGAGAGTAAACTGTAAATGTACATGTATATACACTATACTGACTTGATATACTATTTTGAGAGGTACACTTTAGTATCTTCTATTGAATAGCGTACCTTATTGACTGATGATCGAGGGAAGTCCCTCTTGTGTAAGAAAGACAAACGAGAGTGGGAGTACCACCCTACCCAGCTAAATAGCTACTCGATGTTACCCAAGACCCCGTGTGTGTGGTTATCTCTCATTGGAGTAGCAACCAATCTTGTATACTTTAAGGACAGTAATATCAACTGTCCCTTGTTGCATGTTTGACCTTTGACATGAATGTAGTAAATAAGACCCTTTAACTGTCGATATATTATATCACTAGTATTTCTCCCTGCTCATATAAATGTTATTGTTGATTTCCTCAAGTCTATGAACTATGTAATAATTAATAATAATTATATTATATAATTATGATAATCAACATGATTTAATAAGATGGTTAGTCAGGACATGTAGTAAAACCAGTTCCTCAACAGCAGCTCCCTCCCCCTTCCCCTCGAAGAGAGGGTTAGGATTTCAACGTGGAATGCTTATTTTTATATCATTCAAGAGCGGTTATGTACCTTCAAATGCCATAACAAGAATGTATTTTAACAGTAGTTTAATGTTATTCTTTTCGAGTAATACAAACAATCTAGCAATACCTCTGTACGATGTTGCAATAATCGAGTATGGACATGGGGACTGGTGGAGCTGGTGACATATCGTAGCCAACCCGTCGGTCGATGAGTGGGACGCCCGTTCAGATGGCGCACACAACTCAAGAACGCCAGTTGGACCAACGTGTAGTCTTCAACTTGTTGTGGATTCCTGATGTAGCGAAGACTTTATAACTCGAGCAAGAGTTGAGAGCTGTGATTGGTGAAGAATGTAGGAATTAAATTTCCTTTTGTTTGGGGTGGTTTAACTTCCCGACAGACACTCAGTGTCGGGAAAACAGAGACACCGTCTTCGATTATCGTACGCCAAGTGTGATAGTGATGCTGTCTCAGGCTGTCGTATGCCAAGTATGATTGAAACAAAACATACCAATTTCTCCTTGCCATCTCATACCGGTAATTTAATTTGTGTATCTTAGTGCTGTTTAAGGATTTGTATAAGTATGAAGACAATATCATATTAGTTATTTATAAAAATGAAAATGGATAGGTACATCAGCAATCACTATTTCAAGAAAACTATCTTGTAAATTGCTACTATCATTATCTCAGAATTTCTAGCAGTAAGTTGTTTAAATATAGAATATATCTTGGTTTTAAGGTTGTTTTGTAAGTATCAAAACTGGTTGTTTTTTGTAAGATGTGCATATGAGATGTTATTCTCTTAGTGACCATCATGATGAAGGGTACAGAAAACCACACTTGATGAACTAGTTTACCCATTGGGTCACTGACCACTGTATGTATTGTAAACGCATAATATATCGTAACATAGTATACTAGTAACAGTTACTCTTTATTCTTGGCACATTCTCTTTTAAACATCCTTAATTCATGCAGCTTGTCTTGAAAGATACGTAATTGCTGAATTATTTGGCTTGAAGCTCAACTGCACAATGACTTTTGATGACTCACAAGACTCTTCCCAGATTAAACTTGCTTGTTTCTGTGTCAAAGTTTTGCTCAAAGCTTGTGAAGACAAACTGCATCTCCAACACCTCTTAATTAATCCATTTTTAGAGATACCTAGCAAAGAAATGGTTTTATTTTTCTCCGCTTTTCGTTTTGAAAATTTGTAACTATGTATGGTGTTTTGTGGTGTTATTATTCTTTTAATGAAAATCATGTTTAGGTATAAAATAAACATATGGACATGACTATTCTCAAAGTCTCGGATTTTTCTTATGTGTGTGGCTCGTTGGCCTTGTGGTTAGCATCTCTGCTTCCAATGCAGAAGGTCCAGGGTTCGATTCCCGCTAAAGTCAGAAGTTAACTGATTTGGACTTGAGTTCATGAGTTTTAGGAATTAGTAAACGGTGACTTCGGAGCCGTCCTAGTAACGAGGCACATAATAAATCCAAAGTTGTTCTGAATCGGCCTTGTTGATTCTGGCATTGATCCGAGGGTGTTCGCACTGTCCATACCATTATTGCTATATTTCTTATTAAAAAATATTGATCTTTGGTTGGTTATCACTCACTCGTTGATTACGTCGGGGTCTACAGGGTTGTCTTGGTCGCTTTGGTTTACTGTCCCCCACTGAAAATCAGTTATATGACTGAGTGGGTAGACTCTAAATACAATTTTCTTTTTAACAAAAAAAGATTGAGAACCACTGCCCTAGAGTGCTTTGTTTTTGTTACACATTTTGTTTTATCATGCATTGCAAAAAAAAACATGCATCTCTATTTGTTACATAGTACTATTACATATTTAATTATTTATATTATATTTAATTGCCTTTAACAATAGGTTATACCAACCCACAAGTGTAATTTATAACTAAATCTAAACAATTTAAAATACATACTTGTCACAATGAAAAACCAGCGGTTTAGCTGCGGTCCCTTAGCCGGTTCCCACTCGAACACCGAAGTTATGAAACCTCAGGCATGGTCAGGAGGAGAGTGGGTGAACGCTCTGCCCTGAAACACACGTATACCACTGGTTAGAGCAGATGGAGGGTTTGAGAGCTAGTGTAACGGCTTCGTTCTCCTCGACGTCTGCTCGGCAGTCCGGGTTAGTGGAGGAACGTATATGACTGTCAAGGTTACACCGTCCTTTTGGATGGGACGTAAAGCCGTTGGTCCCCTTGGTACTTTTCGAAAGGAGTAGGCTATGTGCCGGTACCGGGTTTCCCCTTCTCCCTTCTATTCACCCTTCATCCTCATCTATCACCACTCATCGTCTCGAATAGCCTTAGTGCATTAATATGAGACATTAAGCAATACTAATCAATCACAATTTAAACAATACCTACTTAGTATAATCAAATTTAAAAAAATACAATAAATACAATATCTTATTTACCAGCAAAAATGTGATTTGCTTACAGTATTTTTGTTTGCTTGCATTATCAACGAAAGGCATCTTCCTGCATAATATAATGTACTGGTGTGGTGTGTGTTTCTTACAAACACAGGAACTTGGCCAACCTATCCTATCAACAATCAATTGAATTGAATATTGAAGGAACCTCCGGTAGTTAAAAACTAGAAGATTGTATGTATTTATTCTGCCAGATAACAATTCTAATTTAGATATTTGCGCAAGGAATTGTGGAAAGTAACTAAACATTTCACAATCTCTTGTAGGCCTACAGATATATATCAGTCAATCGTGGAAACCTGATGATGTCTGGTTTATGTCTATGACCCGACAGAACATTGCCTGTGACAATGTGCTCTGCAGAAAACGAAAAAAAACATTTATGTATAATATGTATGAGTATAATAACTATCTTTATGAGTTATGTATAATATGTATGAGTATAATAACTATCTTTATGAGTGGTTAGACTCTAAATACTTACGAATTTATTTTATTTATTTATGGAAAATATCATGCACGATGTTTATAAAACTCAATGTTTATTCCTAACATTTCAAAAAACTAGTTTTCCATTTTCAAGGGATGGATATTAAACAAAAACAATAAAACAACAATAGCATTATAAAAATAAACCGATAGAAATAAAAACTCACACTTCCTTGCAAACATAGAAAATTACAATGGTCCAATTGCAATGACCCACATCAAGGTGCTGACCACTACAACCAAATCACTGTGTGGTATAGTGTGAATTCTTGTTGTCACCTTTCTATCAGGTCTATCGCAGAGTTCATGTCTTCGTGCTACCACAGTCGGCTCAGTCTCGTGCTTGTCAAGAGCAGCTGTAGTATGACTTCTAGTCATCATTCTGCTAGCAGGCCTATTTTCTTTCTCATTTCATGGCAAGATAGTTGGCTCCGTCCGGACCGTCCCACGTTCGTCAAGAACTGCAGAAACTCTTCCAGTTGTTTGACCATTCTCTTAGACAATTAACCTCTCAACCAAAACAGGTGTCCACGATTAAGCCAAACGCTTGCCATCGTCTCGCTTATTTAGGTTGTGTGGACTCTTCTCAATCTCGACTGCCTCTCTAATAACCCAACTAGACAGAATGGCTAACCATGGATAACGAAAGCTTAAGACAAAACAAAAAAATATAAATAAAATAAATTCGTATTTAGAGTCTACCCACTTTTATTTATTGTTTATCCTTGTTTGTTACATTTTACATCAAGAAACGGCGTCGACGCTAGCAAATATCTTGCTAAAACACTCAAAAAATATCTTACTCAGTCATATACTATCTGATATTCTGTGGGGGACATTAAACCATGTTAAAAGTTTTGCATAATATGAATGTCTAAATATCATATCAGAAGGATTTATTTCTTCTGGTTGTGTTATCTACATGAATAAAGTCCCTCAGAAATGAATCGGTTATTTGAGAAACTGAATAAGTCACCCAAATTGCGTAAATGAGTTAAGATAGCCATTTTCTTCAGAATTCCAAGACCTATCGATTAGTAGAGAAACAAAGTATTTTTCAACCATGCCTGTGTATAATATTACAGGGTGTCAATTTTCCCTTTGAGTTGAGAAACCGAATAAGTCAGTCCACACATTCTGAAGAAAAAATTGTATTGATTTTAAAAACAGAACAAGCACTTTCAGTAAAATGAGTCATTGGCTCTCTAATTAATGAGAAATTTTATTAAACAAAGTTTTTAAAAATGTAGTTTTATGTTTACTATAATAAACAATCATAAAACTTATGTTAGTACCTTATTTTAACTAATTTTATATATACCCGCCACATTTAATTGAGAAACCAAATAAGTCCACGCTAATTACACCCTCGTAATTATGAAATTACATGCTCATAAATATCAATATCAACAAAAATCAATGTAACTATGCCACATCTAAATTACTACATAAAAAAAAACTGCATTTTTTTACTTCAGGGTATTAATTAAATGCACGTTTTTTTTGTTTTACTCAGAATAATGACAAAGAAATAAGAACAATGACGTATTCGCAGACCTGGGTAAGTTACTTTTGAAAAGTAATGAAATTACATTACCGGTACTCATTACTTCAGCCAAAATGTAACTTTACTTTTCCAAGAAAGTAATGAAATTACGTTACTTTTTATGAAAAAAAGTAGTGAAATTACTTTCAAAAATTACTTTTTAATTTAAAATGTATCTGACGTGCGGACGAGTATGACGCAAGTGCTTTGTCTACCGATGGCGGGTCTCAGACAGGGTGTTATCCACGACCACACTTCAAAACCAGCGGAGGCCTATCACAGAGATATTGTAGATATCGACGTATAGATGTATAGTAAATTATTGATTACGCGGGTGACATCTATCGGCGAAATGTTGTAACTACACTACAAGTGTAACAATTCGACTATCGATTTATTTGACACAGACTTGAATGTTTGATGTCAAGTAGATAATTACGTCGTCAACGGCGCTCGTCATAGGCGGAAGTACCAAAAGTAAACATGGCTAGGTTCTGAAATAAAAACTCGGGACTAGAAATGTCGGAAATGCTGCATGCACATGCACATTGTTCAAGCGGGCGATACGTAGAAAGGCAGCAGTTGCACTGGCCCAGTGACTGATTTTGATACACAAAGGCATGGGCCGCGTGGCGAAAGTAACGCGTTACTAACGCCAAATTACAATGATAAAAGTAGTGAAATTACTCTTTCGTTACTTTGAGAAAATTGTAATTAAATTACTGGCTTGTTACTGAAAAAAGTAATTTCGTTCCAGTAACGCGTTACTTCCGTTACGTTACTTCCCAGGTCTGCGTATTCGGTTTCTCAAATAACCGATTCAAATGAAGAAAGGGGGAAAAGAAATCAATAGTAATTATCGTTACGATATCGATATGGTATGTGGCAATATTTTTGATATTGATACTCAGGATTTCAGTATCTCGTATCGGGAATCGAACCCAGAACCTCCCCACTACTTTCAGTTATATGGCATGCTCGCGGGTTCGTATCTCGTATCGGGAATCAAACCCAGAACCTCCCCACTACTTTCAGTTATATGGCATGCCCGCGGGTTCATATCTCGTATCGGGAATCAAACTCAGAACCTCCCCACTACTTTCAGTTATATGGCATGCCCGCGGGTTCATATCTCGTATCGGGAATCAAACCCAGAACCTCCCCACTACTTTCAGTTATATGGCATGCCCGCGGGTTCATATCTCGTATCGGGAATCAAACTCAGAACCTCCCCACTACTTTCAGTTATTGGCATGCCCGCGGGTTCATATCTCGTATCGGGAATCAAACTCAGAACCCCCCACCTACTTTCAGTTATATGGTATGCCCGCGGGTTCATATCTCGTATCGGGAATCAAACCCAGAACCTCCCCACTACTTTCAGTTATATGGCATGCCCGCGGGTTCATATCTCGTATCGGGAATCGAACTCAGAACCTCCCCACTACTTTCAGTTATATGGCATGCCCGCGGGTTCATATCTCGTATCGGGAATCAAACTCAGAACCTCCCCACTACTTTCAGTTATATGGCATGCCCGCGGGTTCATATCTCGTATCGGGAATCAAACTCAGAACCTCCCCACTACTTTCAGTTGTATGGCATGCCCGCGGGTTCATATCTCGTATCGGGAATCAAACTCAGAACCTCCCCACTACTTTCAGTTATATGGCATGCCGCGGGTTTCATATCTCGTATCGGGAATCGAACCCAGAACCTCCCCACTACTTTCAGTTATATGGCATGCCCGCGGGTTCGTATCTCGTATCAGGAATCGAACCCAGAACCTCCCCACTACTTTCAGTTATATGGCATGCCCGCGGGTTCATATCTCGTATCGAGCATATCGAACCAGAACACCTCCCCACTACCTTCAGTTTTATGGCACGCCCGCGGGTTCATATCTCGTATCGGGAATCTAACTCAGAACCTCCCCACTACTTTCAGTTATATGGCATGCCCGCGGGTTCGTATCTCGTATCGGAATCAAACTCAGAACCTCCCCACTACTTTCAGTTATATGGCATGCTCGCGGGTTCGTATCTCGTATCGGGAATCGAACCCAGAACCTCCCAACTACTTTCAGTTATATGGCATGCCCGCGGGTTCATATCTCGTATCGGGAATCAAACCCAGAACCTCCCCACTACTTTCAGTTATATGGCATGCCCGCGGGTTCATATCTCGTATCGGGAATCGAACCCAGAACCTCCCCACTACTTTCAGTTATATGGCATGCCCGCGGGTTCGTATCTCGTATCGGGAATCGAACCCAGTACCTCCCCACTACTTTCAGTTATATGGCATGCCCGCGGGTTCATATCTCGTATCGGGAATCGAACCCAGAACCACCCCACTACTTTCAGTTATATGGCATGCCCGCGGGTTCATATCTCGTATCGGGAATCGAACTCAGTACCTCCCAACTACTTTCAGTTATATGGCATGCCCGCGGGTTCATATCTCGTATCGGTAATCGAACCCAGAACCTCCCCACTACTTTCAGTTATATGGCATGCCCGCGGGTTCATATCTCGTATCGGGAATCAAACTCAGAACCTCCCCACTACTTTCAGTTATACGGCATGCCCGCGGGTTCATATCTCGTATCGGGAATCAAACTCAGAACCTCCCCACTACTTTTCAGTTATACGGTATGCCCGCGGGTTCATATCTCGTATCGGAATCAAACTCAGAACCTCCCCACTACTTTCAGTTTTTATGGCATGGCCGCGGGTTCATATCTCGTATCGGGAATCGAACCCAGAACCTCCCCACTACTTTCAGTTATATGGTATGCCCGCGGGTTCATATCTCGTATCGGGAATCAAATAGGGTTGCCAACCGTCCGGAATTTCTCCGGACAGTCCTGATTCTAATGCCTTTGTCCGGAAAGAGGAATTGCCTCATTCCGGACGGCACTTTGTCCGGAATTTGTGAAAAAGTCATATTTGTACTACATTTTATTGAATTTTAGAGTATTGCAGTGAATTAGTGTTTTTTCTCTCTAAAGTTGGTACATCAGTTGGTTTGGTAATTTGGAATAAAAGTTAGTTTCTTTCATGTAGCCACCTTTCCGTAGTCCTACTCCTAGCTATATAAAAAAAAAAAAAGTCGTGCTCGAGACTGCCCTGTCCCACTACCCCTCCCCAACCCCTTTGTATTGTATGCGCACTTGGCGAGGCGCAGGCGCTACTTGAACTCCGCCGGCCAAGGCCAACGTAACTCAATCAGCACTGGCGCGCAAGCAGAAACATGAGATTTCAGTTTAAACAACTAGTAAATGGTACATACGGACCACGGTAATTATATAAATCATCATTAATTTTAGTAAATAGTTATTGTTCAACAAAATATAATAATACCTAATAATATACAAATTGGACAACGTTAAACTGGATTTCATTTTTTAAACTTTTAACTATATTTCATCTTTCCAAAATGTTTTTACGTAATAAATTAAACAAAATGCTAGAATTAAATTGTAAGCTTTGTTATTATAATTTATAGTTAATGTATGAGTTGATCCCAGATTCCAATCCAACGATATAGGCCTATCCAAGTCATTGAATCTTTAAATTACGTATCCGGCTGTTTTGAAGGTTAAAAGGGTCCAAAAATTTTTCGCCTCCGGCAGCTGGGGCTTCACCCCAGACCCCTTGTGTGCCCACTGAAATTGGAGCTTTGTCCGGAATTCTAGTTGACCCAAGTTAGTAACCCTAGAATCGAACCCAGAACCTCCCCACTACTTTCAGTTTTATGGCATGCTCGCGGGTTCGTATCTCGTATCGGGAATCGAACTCAGTACTTCCCAACTACTTTCAGTTCTATGGCATGCCCGGGTTCTTATCTCCAGCAGCAGCGTAATTATCCTTCGTTTTATTTTTTGTGTGGGGGGGGGGGGCGAACATTGTCCTTGAACCAATTGTTATTTTACTAGGTTCGTGATTTCATCGATAAATTGTGAAGATTCTCAGTTCACAAAATCTTGCCATAAAATTGTGCCCCCTATCCCTCCGTAGTTACGCCTCTGCTTATCTCGTATGGCCTACGTGGTCTTGTAACCTTCATATATACCCATATGGTCTAGGCTTGTTTGTATAACATGCGCAAAGCTCCAAACCCAGTACCCAGTCAGATGAGTGCTGACGTCAGGCTAGCTCGCTCGCTGGTTCTCTCAGTTGGTCGTCACTCGTCACACAGGCACGGAGAGGTCGCATTCTCAGCAAGGTAAGACAAAGACATGCTTCATTTCTACTTGCATGCTTCCTACATTTTTTTACATTTAGCCCCATGCAGTGAGGTTAATTTCTTTGCTTCTTCCATTCAATGTTATTACATTGTATTTAGTTTATTTTTGCATAAAAGCGTACCTAGTTTAATTCATGTCACATAACTTAAAATATCGCCTCATTTCACTGGAATTACGTGGCACGTGGCTGGCGCAGTTGCATGCTTTCATTATAGCCACGCAGTGAGTTTTCATTCGGTATTTCCTTCGTTATTATTGCTATGTATCCAATATATTTCATCTTTCTATAGCGTAGTTTCGAATAATATATTATTACCGCACGTATTTTCATAGTGACCCATTTTACTGCAATGAGTCAATAATGTGGCCATGGTGTACATTTTGCCTTCTCTTTCACATCAGACCCAAGCAATGAGTTTTCATTCGGTATTTTCTTCTTTATTATTGCTTTGTATCCACTATATTTTGGATTTTTAAAGCGTGGTTTAGAGAATAATATATTAATACCGTACGTAGTTACATAGTGCCCCATTTTACTGCAATGAATCAATGACGTGGCCTGGCGTTCTTGCCTTCTCTTTCATACCAGACCCAAGCAGTGAGTTTTCATTTCTTTGCCACTTTCCTTCAATGTTAGGCCTATTACATTGTTGCCTGGTATTTCCATTAATTAAGCTTATTTTGAATCATTTCGCGCCATTCAATGACGTCACTGCCTTTGCTGCGCTCTGTACATACGCAGTATAAGTTTAATTTATTTTAATTTTTTTTTTTTTTTTATTCACCTTGACTGGTACATTGCACAAGTATAACTCTTAATGGAGAAAGTGAATAGCCTAGCCTATGGTTAAGAATAATACATACATTGTTAACTTATAAAATTATACATAAAAATATACATTTCATAATATCTTCCCTTCTATTTCTATACATAATAGGTACTTATTTTTGTCTTGAATTGCATTATTTTCAATTATATTCATGTTCATACGTACAAGTGTCAGGAATGTGAAGGAAAGTTGAGTGTAAAGCTATGGATGGGGTATTTGTATGTCCGGGCGCACTAAATTAAGTTAAAGTCAGCTGGATGAAGGTATTCATTGATTGTGTAGAAGCAATGCTCTATTAGAAATGATTTCAATGTGTATTTGAAAGAGTCTAGTGATTGTATGTTTTTAATTTCTGGTGGTAGATGATTGTAGATTGTTAGACATTGGTAATGAGGTCCTTTGGAGAAACGCGTTGTATTGTGAGTTGGGACATGAATTTTTGATTGTGATCGTGTATCATGGTCATGAATTGTTGAGTTTAATTTGAAGAGGTGAGGGTTTGATTTGATAAAGACTGCTGCAAGTTGTATTAAAGTACTTGCTAAGGTCAAGATTTTTTGGGTAGGAAAGATATTTCTACACGAGGTACGCCAAGAGGCTCCTACTATAATTCGAATGGCCCGTTTTTGTAATCTAAAAACTCTTATAGCTTGTGGCGAGTTTCCCCAGAAAATAAGTCCGTACGATATGTGTGAGTGGATGTGAGCATGGTATATGAGAATAAGGACGTTGTGGTTGACTAGGGCTTTTATTCTTCTGAGGAGGAAACAACCACTCTTTATCTTTGAGCAAACAGCGTCTATGTGGTCTGTCCAATCAAGGGTGTCAGTCATATGTAGCCCCAGGAACTTGATGGCGTCAGAGCAGGCAATGCTCTTAGATGAGATGCGAATGAGGAGGCTTTCGGTGGATCCAATTACTTGTGAGTGGAAATTTAAATACACCGTTTTTGACGGTTGAATAGAAAGGAGGTTTTTGTTGCAGTATTGTGACATTATGGAAGCTTGTTCGTTGGACATTTGTGAGAGTGGTGCTAAAGATTTTCCTTTTTGTGCTGTGAGTATATGGCTGAAATCATCGACGTATTGTGTTAGTGTACCAGCGGTGAAACATTCTGGCATATCGTTGACATAAAGGAGGAAGAAGGGTGGTCCAAGAATGGTTCCTTGTGGGACACCACTTTTCAGGATCAGCGGTTGAGAATGAAAAGGGTGGTTGAGTTTGCGGATTTCGACTATTTGAGACCGGTCAGATAGGTAAGAGGAGATCCAGGAGTGGGCCTGGCCCTGATTCCCATTGATTCGCGTAATTGGCATAGTAGAATAGAGTGATCGATGGTGTCGAATGCTTTACTAAGATCGGAAAAAATGCCTATGGGAACGTCCCCTTTATCAAGTGCATCGTGGATAGTTGAAAGAAGTGAAAAATAGCTGTGGTAGTTGATTTACCTTTTTGGAAACCATGTTGGCTTGGTGATAATATGTTGTGTTTGGATGTAAAAGAGGTTAAGCGGGCATAAAAGGCTTTTTCAAAGATTTTTGAAAAGGAAGAGAGAAGAGATATTGGGCGAAAGTTGTTTGGGTCGTTTAGAGAGCCCTTTTTCTTATAAAGTGGAATAACTTTAGCTTCTTTCAGCTTGAAGGGAAAATACCAGTTTCAAATGATTTGTTTATTATTAATGATAGGGGAATAGAAATGGATTTGTAACATTTGATAAAATTGCAGTGGGGACATCGTCTAGTCCGGAAGATTGTTTGTTACCTAACGATCTAATAATTTTTGCAATTTCTGTTGAGGTGGTGACAGTATCATTCAAATATATTTCCTTTGTATCCAGTATTCACTAAATTTCGTTCAAATTTCAAATCGTGGGGTACTCTTTCGGTTGGGAATGGCCAACTTTTCCACTGTAACGGAAAGGATTTCGGGTGCGCTCTTATCGAAAATATCCTAGAACTAGCGCGGCGCACTGTAGCTAGCGGAAAGTTCGGCTAACCTATAATATAACGTAAGTAGTTTTGTAACGGAAAGGATTTCGAGAGCGTATGTTTTCATTGAAAAAACCAAGTGTTGAAAAGTTGGCCATTCTCAACCGAAAGAGTGCCAATCGGGGTTTAATTCATCCTTCGTGAAGGCCTACGCGTAACCACTTTACTTGCCCTGCATGGCGTTCTATTATTGTATTACGTGCCTTCTCATTGAGTCTTTGAGTTTTGACACTAGACGCATTTCCATGAACTTGCCGGTTTATTCAATATCATGGCCAGTTATTATTTTCCTTCGTATTTCCAATAAAGCCTGGCCTGATGCGTTATCACCCACTAAACACGTTGACCTTCATGGCCGCCCACTGTACTGTGTGTACTATGGCGATAAGGTCAAACATCGAGTGGGTAAATTAATTATTTGCAGCTTTCATGCATTGTAGTGATTGGAAACTTTTTCAAGAATACCTGATGTTTTCCACTTTTGACCTCGTCGAGCAATCTTTGACCCCCCCCCCCCCCCCCCGGCCTGTCAATAGTTACTTTTGTCTTCCTATGAGTCATAGGAAATGTATGTATAGGCATTTGTCATAGGCTTCAGATAACATGACTCTGCACTCAGCTAGGTGAGTTTTCTTCGGACTATTACATTACAATTTAGTTTTAAAATTAAATTTATAATTTTCCACTTGAATTAATAATTACATAGGTAGTTTAATAATTATGCATGACATTAAAATCTGTCATGCACTTAATTCTTGGTGTCTTGTACCAGAGATAGTTCTGCTTTCAATGCACAAGATTTTGGATTCGATTCCCAATGGCACTACGACAAGGTAGGGTACTTAAATATTTCAATGTGGTTTTGCAAGGAGTGACTTAGGAGACAGATGTCATACTCTTTGATCTGATTGATCCACCATCCAATCAGTCTTAAGTACATAATAACTGCAGTGCCAAAACACAACGTGATAGTGTTGTGTTCATATTTAAAATCATAACATTTTAAGATTTTGCCTAAGATGTCAACTGCTCTTCCCCCCCCCCCCCCCCCCCACCAATATTTAATTTCATTATTACTTATTTATTTTATTTTATGTTGACAGACACGCCCCCTGCCCAGAGCTAGCGTCCCTCACTCATCTTCAAGAAGATATGCCATCTGTATCGGGTCGCCTCGAAAATCTCTTCAGTCAACGTACTCGCAGAGACCGGCTTGGCTCAACACTTCTACGCTGACATGCTACTTTCTGAAAAGTGCTTTGGTGAGTGAATTTATTCCAACCTGGCTTTCCAGCGTAGAGCGCAGAGCGGAGATTTATACAACCAAATAGCAAAGCAAAATGCGCCATAATGGTTTGTGACTAGCTAGCTTTGCTATGGGATTGTTTAAATAAGTTTGTTACGCTACACAACGTATTAAATGTATAATTGAATAAAATTACTCTAAATCAAACTTCAATTAAACCATTACGTAGCATTAATTATTTATTATTGCAATAGGTATTACGCTTTATTTTTAATTGCTAAAAACATATTTACTGTTGCCTACCTGAGCTAACTATGCAAACTTAAATTCGGTATTGTAGTTTCAACAACTAATAACTGTTGTAACTTTCATGTCACATCTCAGTTTAACACACAATAGGCCTACAACATAATTTTGCTTCATTGTAATTAAGTGAGCGAAGCGAGCGTTTCCATTTGACTCTGCCGTAAAAAATAGTCACTGTTTTTTTGTTTTTTTTGTTTTTTTTTGTATGTCTCGCACGTTTGAACGGAGGCTCGGATCGAGTTGAAATTTTGACCATCCGCAAGCTTCGTTCTCGATTGAATGCCATTAGTTTTGTAGTAAAATCGTTCAAAAAGTTAAAAAGTTACATTAAAGTTAATCGAAAGATTTTTTTTTCAAACTAAACGGCGACAAAATCTGAGATGGCCAAATCCTTTAGAATGTCCGTCCGGTCACGAATATGTTAATTTTATTTTGATCCGATAAGTAGTGTAGATAGAAATTACATTATAACTAGGAAACGCTCAGTTGGACGCGTTGATAAGCGAGCACGTGCTATAGCTAGACCCACAATGCACATTTTTTTAAATTTTAAAATTTGCGACGTTCGCTGTCCACAGGGCCATGTTTCCGATATTATTTATTATTGCCAAGGTATTTGGGTAAACCCGTATGTAAATCTTTACTTTGTGGATAAAATCCACCGCCATCTAGAGGACCTTGACTCATTGGGAAAAATATTTAAACTCTTTGGTGACAAATAATAGACTGCTTCCTCGAAAGTATTTTGATTACTTCTAGGTGGCAGTGCATTAGAAACTTCGCGCGTCTTTTCGTTGCCATGGCAACGTTACTTTTGTTATAATGTAATTTCCATCTACACTACTTATCGGATCAAACTAAAATTAACATATTCGTGACCGGACGGACATTCTAAATGATTTGGCTATCTCAGATTTTGTTGCCGGTTAGTTTGAAAAAAGTTTTTTCGAGTAACTTTAATGTAACTTTTTAACTTTTTGAACGATGTTGCCACAAAACTAATGGCATTCAATCCAGAACAAAGCTTGCGGATGGTCAAAATTTCAACTCGATCCGAGCCTCCGTTCGAACGTTATGGCGAGACATACAAACAAAAAACAAAAAAACAAAAAAACAAAACAAAACGAGTGACAAATTTTTCCGGCAGAGTCAAATGGAAACGCTCGCTTCGCTCGCTTAACAAAGTACGGTTACCATGGCAACGGAAAGTCGCGCAGCTTTTTTGACTCATGATAGCGGTCGAACGGAGGCTCGGATCGATTTGAAATTTTGACCATCCGCAAGCTTCGATCTGGATTGAATGCCATTAGTTTTATGGCAAAATCGTTCAAAAAGTTAAAAAGTTACATTAAAGTTAGTCGAAAGTTTTTTTTTCATACTAAACGGCGACAAAATCTGAGGTGGCCAAATCATTTAGAATGTCCGTCCGGTCACGAATATGTTAATTTTGTTTTGATCCGATAAGTAGTGTAAATGGAAATTACATTATAACAAAAGTAATGTTGCCATGGCAACGAAAAGACGCGCAAAGTTTCTAATGCACTGCCACCTAGAAGTAATCAAAATACTTTCGAAGAAGCTGTGTATTATTTGTCACCAAAGAGTTTAAATAGTTTTCCCAAGGAGTCAAGGTCCTCTAGATGGCGGTGGATTTTATCCGCAAAGTAAAGATTTACACACGGGTTTACCCAAATACCTTGGCAATAATAAATAATATTGGAAACATGGCCCTGTGGACAGCGAACGTTGCAAATTTTAAAATTTAAAAAAATGTGCAATGTGGGTCTAGCTATAGCACGTGCTCGCTTATCAACGCGTCCAACTGAGCGTTTCCTAGTTTAAAAGATGCAATCATTCTAAGTATATTGATTAATGTATAAAAGTTGTTAATTAGTGGTCTTCTTCTTTCTAGCTCTGCCGTACAACACTGGTCACTGGACGAAGCACCGGCCTCCAAGCATGTCCCCGATTCTGTCTTGTCTGGCCACCACAAGACTGAAGTCGGCTCCTAGACCGGTCCATATGAGCAGCGTTCACGGTAAGCTGATTTCAGTTGTATTTAAGCTTATTGATAAATTGTAGTACAGTTCACCTCTTTGGATGCAAACAAGAACAGATTCTATGTAGGTGGCTATTTATAATATACTAGGAAAACGCTTAAGTCCCGCCGCGTTGATGGATGAGCTTTTTTGTAAGTTTTTAGTTTGCGTAGGACCACTTTTCCTTTGCAAGTGCTTTTTGAATGCATTGTAGGTGATTGTTGTCAAGTTTCTATTGTTACTTGTTAATTGTTATTATAAACCTCAAAAAACTCATATTAAAACCTTTATTTCTATGGATTCTGGCTAACTTTTTCACCTTTTTTTTTCAAAAGGTACTACATCACCATAACCTTAATGTCCATGTGAAATATGAACATTTAAGCCCCACTCGTTTGGTCAGAATCGGCCCAAATGTCACAAAAATATCACACTCAAAACCGAAAAAAATCGTAAAAGTACAATATTCATGAGAAATATTTCTTCGATTGTACCCGAAAACGTGGCAAGTTAAGTTTAGAGTAAACGAAGGTCTCCTCCAATTTTCATCAAGATCGCATTATGCCCTTTGCCCGGAATCGTGCGAACAAACAAACAGAAAAACAAACAAAAAAAACACCCGAGCTAAATTTTTTGGGGGGTCAGTGAAATTGAAGTCTTCGCTTTGCTCATCCAATAAATAAACTTTATCAACAATTCACTGTACAAATTGATAAATTAAAAGTTACTAGATACTATTACAACAATCTGGAAACCCAAAGCCAGCGGTTTAGCCGAGCTCGTTTAACCGGTTCCCACTCGAACACCGAAGTTAAGCAGAATCGGGCGTGGTCATGGGTAGAGTGGGTGACCGCTTTACCCTGAAACTCACGTATACCGCTGGTTAGAGCAGATGGAGGGTTCAAAAGCTAGTGTAACGGCTTAGTTCTCCTTTACGTCTGCTCGGCAGTCCGGGTTAGTGGAGGAACCTATATGACTGTCAAAGTTACACCGTCCTGTCGGATGGGACGTTAAGCCGTTGGTCCCCTTGGTACTTTTCGAAAGGAGTAGGCTACGTGCCGGTACCGGGTTTCCCCTCCTCCCTTCTGTTCATACTTCATCCTCATCGTCTCGATTAGCCAAAGTGCATAAATATGAGACGTTAAGCAATAATCAATCAATCAATCAATGGAAACCCAAGTACTAGAAGTAGACCCACAGTACAGATCTTAATTGGTGCAATCTTGCTAGAAATGGATTTTGTGTTATATTCAGGTCCAAATATAGCTAGATTATATAGATAGGCCTAATGATCGAACACCCAATTCCAACATAAGTAGGACAGTAGCTTGACCTATAGACTCGGATCATAGTGCTTACTAGCCAGGCTTTGCACGTGACCCATAAGATGGGTGCGTCTACACTTCTTCCTGTCCACGGTGGCACATACAATTTGGGAGAAGGCTTGTAGTGTACGACACTAGGAGGACGTGGTTTCAAATCCCACATTATTGGCATTGGTTTTTTGTCATTGTCCTTCACCCTCATCTATCCCCACTCATCGTCTTGAATAGCAAAATTGCAATCATAGAAACCTTAAACTCAAAAAATAATCATCGTCTTCAATTGTACGCAAGGGCATTTCAGTCACAAAATTTAGCAAAACCAATTAATGACCATAATTTACATTATTTTGTTCTTTGCATAGTATGTAGTAAGCAAGGTTTTAAGCTTTGACATTTATAATGGGAGTGAAATGAAATAGATCGTTACATTAAAACGGGCCCATTGCTCACTCAAGAATTTCCTAAACACTCCCCAAAAATCTTACTCCAGTAACCTCCTTTGTAAATAATTTTTTTAACTGAGAAGGATAGATGTTAAAATTAATAAATAAAATAAAATCACCCCCAACTTTCAAACACCTCTACCTTGAGTCATCCTTTCTGTAGAGTCTACCCTGTACCCATCTTCCCCAACACCAACCTATTATTTAAATAGTAGTGGTTTGCATCCCTCCACCCCTGCTTCCCAGTATCCCATCCTCATGCCACTCCCCTCATCCTGGTCACTGTTGAAAATCTTCTTCCTATTTCCCTGAGCATATGGTAAATATTACCCTCGTCCTTTGTATTTCCAAGAGCTGATACAACTTGCCATTTCCATGAACAACCTCTACCTCCATTACCCGTATCATATAGTCAATCCTCTCCAAAGTTTCACGCGGTCACCACTTGCAGCAAATACGCCTCGGAAACCGAATCACTGTCCTACAATCACCATTCCCGATAGTTGTACATCGTAACGAATTCACAGTTCCACGGTCACCAATTGCGACAAATACGCCTCGAAAGCCGAATCACTGTCCTACAGTCACCACTCGCAATAGTTGCACGTCGACGGTCGATTCACTGTGCCAGACTACAAAGCATCCTCCCAGCGATCGCTAGCTCTGGTCCCGCCAAAACGGCGTCACCTGGTACTAAATTGTTGCCTCCGAACCTGGAAGTGTCCAATTTAAACAAAGGATTTAACAATGAGTTCAGCATGTTTTAAAAAATCAACCTGTATGTCTGGCCCGCCCCTTTCTTAAAATAGAAAATACCTATTGATTGACTGCACGCGTTCATAGCTGCAGTTAATCCAAAGGTAAAACCACCAGTGCAAACGACAGACACTGAACAAGTAGCACAAGTTGCAAATACCGCTCAAAACTGAAAAATGCTTCACCAAATTGAATGCAACCAATCGCATTTGTAGCGTAGACTTTCTGATGCATCTAATGCATAAGTATGTAAACCATGTCTGGGGACACCCTTGATTAAACCCTTCTAATGATCAGTTACTATGTTAAAATATTATGATGCAAATCAATCTGATGATTTAAACCATCATCTGGACCAGAATGATTCACAGAATTTGTAAAATATTATCATCTTTAATTAATTTATTACCCAGTATGCCTTCTGATAGCATTGATAGTTTTAAAAAACACCTGGAAGAGGCTGGGAAGCCATCATTATGTCTCGAAATAGACATTAAATAAACTAGGAAAACGCCAAAGTCGTTAGACTAGTGAGTCATGTGTTGAGTACCCGGTAACATTCCCTTTCCTCCCCTACCGAAGGCTGAATCAAGTCAGCATGGGTCTTCCCTACAGCCTATCATAGGCTAGAGTGGCGCATTATGGCCTTTCAATTGACGTGCCCTTATACCAACTAAACTCAAAACCTTATCATTTATACATTGTATATCAATCAACTTGAATGTAAATGTTCCCACGTACTCAACAGATGACTCGCTCACTCGTCTAACAACGACTTTGGCGTTTCCCTAATCTTGCCCCTATATACCCGGAATGTGCGAGACCTGGACAGGAAAGATTTTTTTTCTGGATTTAAAAAAATATTATAGGAATTTTTTTGAAATGCATACATACTATGGAAAGCATAGCCAGTACGAAATACGTGTAAAGATTGCAAGGTTAACTCAATTTCCGAGCAAAATTAGGGGGAACCTTGAGCGTGCAAGATTCGATACACCTTGGTCACTGCATGCACAATTTTCACCGCCCGACAAATTAAAAATTAAAAAATATTTTTTCAAGATCAAAACCATGGTCATTAAATTGAATCCTACACATTTGCAGCCTATTTTTCAATTTATTATTTCTTCTTGGTTTAAATCGCAACAGATTTTGCTCATTTTGTTAGCAGTTCTCGGCTAACTCGCACCGGATGTCTTGTTTAAAATTTCAGCGCAATCTATTCAGCAATTCGGCTGATTTTTGTAGTACAAACACACCCACACACAGAATCTCCGAAGTGCTGTTTAAGTTCAATTTGTAGACTTTTTGTCGCTGTGCTCCCTTGTGTAATAAACTTGTCAATACTCCTCCATATTAGATCAATAAAATATATTTTTGCCGGCATGCGGCAAATGTGACCTCACTTAACAAGAGGTTTAACTTCAGCTTTACCTAGAATACCATTCAACATGGTTGGTTGTGTTTGTGTAGTAAATGTACAAGTGTTTAACTCTTCTTTCCGAAGACTCTTTCCATTGTGTGGCACGAAGTGGTAACACTGTAAAAGTCTGTAGTTTGTCAATGACTAACACCAAAATAGAATGAGCAAATTGTTAAATTTCACAAAATGAGCACAAATTGATCAAATCTCAAATCAGAAAATGACAAAATGGAAATGCTTCCAAACTTCTTAATAAGTTTCAGTTACAAAGTGACATGGGAAATTAAACTGCTACAGACGGGAATTTTCATTCAATTACAGTTCACAATCTTATTTATTCTGTAAAAGGTGTTGACCAGCACAAATTTACAAATGTATGCATTAGGCCCTAGTAGGCTAACTAAAGCAACCAAAATTGTTTCTCGGGTGGCCTAAATAGTACAGAAGTCGTAAATGGCTATTTATGCTTGAAAATTTTAATGTCTAGCTTGAAAAACCAAATTTACTCGTAAAGAATTGTTTTTATGCATCAAGGTAACAGTACCGGTAGAGTAAAAGATTGAACAAAGATTGTATTGAAAAATGCCACATTTTGGCTTGAATAGACTATCGGTCCTACAGTTTGCACATAATTACACAGAAACGCAACCGACCATATTATAAGCTACTCAAGGTTAAACAAGGTTAAAATTAATGCTTTAATGAGTAGGCCTAATATTTTGACATGGTAAAAACAATTTACATTATTGAATTTGGGAAAATAGACTTCTATAGACGAGTGGTAGGAACAGAACCTTTCATAGTGACTCAGTCTTTACACTACACTACACTTTCCACAGTCACTATAGCTTTTAGTTTAAACTCTCTATTTCCCTGTTTTGTCCAAATATTCATGCTACTTATCTTGACCATCATTGTCATTCTTGTAAAAATTCAAAGTGTAAAAATTTGATGTTTTCTACTAAATCACAAAATTAAAGAATTTGTGGGCAAAATTTCAGTTTTTAAATCTCAATCTTTCATTAACTTCAACTACCTATAGCTAGTCCCTGTAAAGAATCCATTTCCCACTACGATGTCCACAATTTAGTCTTTCAAGCCGTTACGTAGATTCCAAATTCCCAGCGAAGTTTTGGATAATTTCAATAACACCACCTATACTTCAATTAGTCGGGGGAATAAGCGGAAAAATTACGCAAAAATGATACAGGCAACAAAATTTAAGTGTGATAGGTACCCACACGTAACAAAAAAACTTGTAAAAATACAGCCAAACCTTACACAATCAAAAGCAATGAGATCTAAAAGAAATGCCAAACTTATGTACCCTCCTACATTTTGCAATCTTAATACATAAATCCACTTTGCCCTGTGACTATATCCTTGCAAAGCGTGACAAAATTTTATTTGCAACTATTGTTTAAAATGTAAAAGTTTGTGCAAATTAAATTTGCCAAGCTTTGCAAGGATGCAGTCATAGAGCAAAGTGAATTTATGTATTGAGATTGCGAAAATATAAAAGGGTACATACCAGATAAGCTTGGCATTTATTTTAGATCTCATTGCTTTTGATTTTTCAAGTTCCATTGCAAAATTATTTGTTAAAATATAATAATTTTATCAAAGTCAATTTAATTGCTACAGAATTACCAATTAACAATAGTATGTAAAATATCTAGTGGTCCAAAGACTTGCTTTTTGTACACAATGTATGTGATCATTGTCAAGTAACTACAGTTACTTGTTGATTATGCCTGTAAAAGGCTAATATTAAAACCTTTATTTGGATGCCTTTGAGTCAACTTTTTCAACATTTTCTTTTACAAGGCACTACATCACTATTACCTTGATATTCATGTACAATATGAACGTTGTAGCCCCATCCGTTTGGTCAGAATCGCTGGGCAATTGAAACTGACAAATAAGACAGTAATAAGGTGATTTTGAGCATGTTTCAAGCCATTTTTTCACCAAGAAGGAATCTTCCGTCCTCCAATCAAATTTGGCATGTGTTGTCAGGTGACTAAATCCTAACTAACGTTTCATGACGGCTGGGTGACACCTCGAAATCACCCCAACTCTGCTTGCTCTATAAGGTGCCCAAAGTGTGTAGCGCACCCCGGCTTGGCTGCGGCGCCCTAATGGGCTCTTAGATGAGTATAACTATCAATTTTTGGGTCGGCCACAAATTTTGGTCCCCATAGAGTGTCCTCCAGTGAGATCTGAATTTGGACTTGATATTTTTTTTACAGAGTTCTGGGCGATTAATTTAATTAACCTAATACTAATAACTAATATACATATCGGTTGGGATACTGTTCTACATACTGAAGAAATTCCCTCGAGATTTTAAATTCACAAAAAAAAAAAAATGGCAGACAGACATCAATACTTTGGCTGTGATTATAAGACTGGCTATTACAGATATGGGCAAATTATTTTACACAGTGATGTACACGACGATAACAATCTGCTTTAATTGTTCCTCCAAAATGGCGTCCCCATATCATGACCACCAGTGACATTTTACTTATTCATTCAACAAAAATTGTGCTATAACTCGATTAAAAGGTATTTACGTCCACTACTTAAACTATTAATACAATATTTATTTATTTTTATTTACATTGCTAATAAATATAAAATAGAAAATATGTATACAAAAGTTATCAAAATCTAACATGGCGACCTATTACTTATAGATATGCGGCATAGTCAAAGATAGCCAAAGAAAACTTTGCTTTATTTAAGAAGCATGAATGTTGACTGGGCATAACCTAAAGATGATTTAAGGATATTAGCCCACTCAAAAATGTACACATGGAACCCTTAAAATTGAGTTCTTATTTTTACAACGCTTATATTAGCTTCATGTGTTTGTCTGTCTGTTTGACTTTCTGTCTGTCTAGACGAAATCTTATAATCGATATTTCATTAGAACGCTTATATTAGCTTATTGTGCTTGTCTATCTGTCTGGACGGAATCTTATAATCGATATTTCACCCACTTCTCAATGTCCAATCGAGCTGAAATTTTTCACACATACGTATTCTTGATGACAATAGATGAATCAATTAACAGATTCACTAATTGTTCAATTAATTCATCTTAATTAATAATTAAAGTTGTATATGGGAATCGATATTTCACCCACTTCCCAAAGTCCGATCGAGCTGAAATTTTTCACACAGACTAAATACATTATCGTTAAGACTAAAAGGTACAAAATAATATTACATGAAATTTTTTTTTTTTTTTAAACAACGCTTATATTTAAATGTACTAAAAAGTATAAAATAAATTTTCGACCAACAAATTTTCGCCTTACTCTGAAATTAAAAGCGTTGGGCGCTTACAGTATTGACATAGATTACATAATTTTGTTGTTGGTGGAAGGAAAGCGCCCAACGCTTTTAATTTCCGAGTAAGGCAAAAATCTGTTCGTCGAAAATTTATTTTATACTTTTTAGTACATATTATAAGCGTTGTTTTAAAAAAAAAATTTTTTCATGTAATATTTTTTTTTAAAGAAGGTAAATTGAGTTATAGCTAGGGGTCCAGGAAAGATATTTTTTGGATTGACAAATTATGCTCTTTGAAATTCAAATTATGCTTTATTTTGCATTTTCATTTTTGCTATTTTTTACCAAAATAAGTATTTTTGATACATTTTGATTAGCAATGTAAAATGCTTATTTTTTTAAAAAAATAGGCTTAGAACCGGTGTCTAGCAACACCGAAAAAACTGTCAAAATGTCTGTATTTTGGGAAAATCGTGATTCAATGAATTTTCGGCGTGTTTTTATCAAAAATAATAAAATAATACCGATGAGGTGGTAAATTTTGCTGATTGGGCAGTAAAAACAGTAAAAAGCATTTTATTTCGCGTTTTCATCAATTAATGAAATATTAATTTTTTGTAAAACAATATCCATATTAACCCATCTGCACCCGTAAGCGGACTACTTCGTGAATCATAGCCTGGCCACGGAAGCCATAAGCGGACTGGTCTGCATTTACGTGCGCTTCCATTCAAACTACAGTAGTATCAGCTCCTATCGGCCAATTGTTGTACTTTTTGTTGCATTTCTCGCGTCGAGCATGTAGTGACATCTAGTGGTGTTCTTTGGTACTCTTAACGGCAAGAACGTGAAACTACAATAGACTTTATCGACGTGGAACTTACGCGCCAGTCTACTGTCAATAATGGCGGATTCGGATCAACCAAAGCGTTCTCGGCAAAAACAATTGGAAATCAGTCAATTTAAGGATGTTCTTGGATCAGATTTCAATGATAGTGAAGGTAAAGATTGTGATTTTAATCGTTTGCGTAGAACCGGTGCAGATATAGTCAGTGAAAGTGACAGCCAAAAAGAAATGTGAGTTGGTGTGCGTGGGAATAACAGTGAGGTTAGGAATGGGCGTGATCACGGTCATGAGGGTCGTACTCGTAGCCCTACAAATTCGTGTGTTGTTGTGAACAGGCCTAGGCCTAGAAATAATGCTACGGTAATAATAAGTGATAGTAACAGTGACGATATTGATTACGTTGTACTTCACTGCACTACGCTGCAACTTCGATGTGCATAGGGCAAAAGTGCGCGGTGTCCGTGGGCGCGCTAGCGTTTTGGGGCGGTGGTGCGGATGGGTTAATATGTATATTAGTACTAATGTCATAAATCGCCCAGAAACTTCGTAAAAAATATTGAAAAGTCAAAATTCAGATCTCACTGGAGGACACTCTATGGGACCAAAATTTGTTGCCACCCCAAAAATTGATCATTATACTCATACCTATCACACTGTAAAGTTTCCAGTATCATGTTTTGCCTAATTTCACTAAAATATGCCGCTTATTTCCCCGACTAAATTGTACTATACAGATGCCAATTAACAAAATAGGGCCTATATCTATTGATTCATCCAAATTTGTTTTTCAATATAATTTTAACAGTCTAGTTTCTCTTCCATCAGAGGTAGCTATAGAAGGTGTTTGGTGTTTGTTATCTTTACGATAGCTCTCTTTGTATTGGAGGTCACAGTGCATTACTAACGGTGCTAGGTTCCGCGGCAACATTACTGTCGGTGTCAGTTAGGTCAACTAATGGCAAGGAAATGAGTAGGCTACCTATAGTATAGTTTAGGTTGACATGGTCACTGTGTTCGGTAGGCAGTGGAGTATCCCATTCCAAGTTCCTACTCACTCTTATTCTATTTACCCTCACAATCTAATCTTGCGGGCCAATTATTAGGGACGTCAAATGATTATTTATTTCAGATCAAAATCGATCCCAGACTAATTAATTCCCAATTGAAAGTAATATATGGCAAATTTGCTATTAGATATTGATCTCATTTTTTTTCCATTCTTTCCTTTGCATTCTTTCCCTCTAGTAAAACCTGATTTGTTTTGACTGATTTCCTTTCTAAAAATCCTCCTGAAATTTTTTATTTTTATTTTTTACTTTTATTTATCAGTCCATGATAATATTAAACTACATTCTTAAGCTATGATTAGTTGATTACCCAACACCTTGAAAACACCATATATCTTGTTAACAATTATTTATCTCTAAGCATATGCACCAATCCAATAGTAGACTTAATTGTTTGGGTTCCTTGTTTTGACCATGTTTTAGTATCGGAAATGATATTCTCATCATGAATTATTTCTCTTGATTCACTGTCCACTAACACTAAACTCTACACACCCCTAGTATCCCACATCTTACCTCTACCACTGCTTGCTAGGTACCGCACTGACATCGTTGTTACAAAAAACTCTAGAACCGGATAAATAGATTTGCTTTTAAGTTTACTGTAGGCTACTTTAATGAGAATCGAGATGGCACGCACCACAATGTAATAATAACTGCAGCTACTTTTCTCATAATTTAAAGATTGATGATAGATTTTGTTACTTGACGTCAGTATTTGTGCAATTATGCTGTTCGATACTATACGAGCGTCTAATGAGCAATCAATAGATGAGGATGGTGAACAATTACACAATTCCATGTAATATGCAAGATTCAAATCCATGTTCTTAAGTGATACTCTTAAAACCAATGCTCTCAAGTCAAAATTAATAAAAATGATAGTTAGGCCTGGTAGAACTGCAAGTAGATGCTACAATGTGCCAAGAATGATCAGGATTTAAAATGAAATTCTAAATAATAAACACCAAAATGCTATTGGCTATACAAGCCAAGAAATTCATGGATCCAACACCTTTGACCTTTGATTTGGAATAAAATAATTACATAATTTCTTTTTTTAAATTGATACTGATAAGTCATTAGTAAAGATTGAATTCCGGGGTAGATCATACGATTCATCTTGGGTTTGAAGCCCACCAAGGGACGCAGGTTCGAATCTCGCAGAAGGCATGGGTTTTTGTAATTGTCTTTCACACTCATCTAGCACCACCTTTTACTTCTACTAGCAATATTGTAATAGTGCTGTTAAAACAAAAAAATCAAATCGAATTTGAAATAGATACGTGCTACTCAATTTTGCTAAATTTGGACTTCTTAACTGGGATAGTGTACATGTACAGTACATATCTCAAAAGTAGACAAAATCAAATTTTATATTTGAGATGCTTGGCGGAATTGGAGAAAGCAGGAGTAAAATAAATTCTTTCAAAGTAAGACAAAACAATACGTGACGTGGCCACATGAACATGACTAAAATGATCGTTCCCGTCAATTGCCGAGCGAGAACTCTATTTATTGCAGGACACGTCGAGTAATGTTTACAAGTTAGTGTTCAATTTTCTATTGCAGCTCTGCCTTTGCTACAACTAAGCTCGTTTCTAGGGTTGCCGCCGATAATCTTAGTGTGATCAGTAATTTGCTTTTCTCTTCGAAAATATCTAACATTAGTCAACATTCACATTAGTAATGACAAAGAAATCATCGATAAAATATTTTGTTTTTAAAATGTTGATTATTTATTAGTAGTACAACTTTATTTTAAACAAAGCTCTGCCTTTACAGTTTACATTAAGGTTGCCTTAAGGCATTAAGTATCCCAGGTTCCCATTTTTAATACTATACAATCGTTAGGCGGCCGTTGTGTCCTGGGGAGCCAGGATTGACACACTGGTTCTCACCTACAAGACCTATGTGCGTCCGGTCCTTGAGTACGGAGCAGAAGTTTTTGTCACCTCGGCGCAGCATAACCTTGATAATTGATATACTCGGCAAAATCCAGAATCGGGCCCTTCGACTAGCCAGCGGTGCAGTAAAGACAACACCGGTGGCGGCAATGGAAGCCTACTGTAAAGTAGAGCCCCTAATACAGAGACTAGAGCAGAAAGCCATCATACTGCATGAAAAACTGGCGAGAATTGACACATCTTGGCTAGCTTTTCCAACGGCGAGCGCAGCAGGACACACAAATTTCGCCCAAAAGACAACACTCCTAAAAACGGAGCACTGTCCGGACCTGCTACACCATCCTCGACAAAAGCTTGCCAGCCTAGATGTCAATAGCCTTCCAAACTCAACTATCAAAATTGACTTCAATCTTCAAGTGGAAGGTATGGGCAAGAAGGAGGAAAAAAGCCAGTCCGAGCTGAAAGTGCTTATCGAAGCGCATCTGAAGAAGCACTACCCAATATCCGAATGGGTGCATGTCTTTACGGACGGCTCCCGAAACAGCTCGGGGAGGAATACTGGCTTTGGCTTCCATTGCATCTTCTTTGAAGAGGGGCACCCGATGGCACCAGGCTCGAGCATTTTTGATGCAGAAATAAATGCCATCTCCAGAGCAGCAGAGAAAATCGCAGAAACACCAACCTTTCTACTCAAAAAGACAAAATTTGTCATTATCTCTACAGCAAGGCCGCCATCAAGAAGATCTGTCAGATGGAAAAATGTGAAGAAGCCTCCCTGTCTCTTAAAAAGAGTTTAATAAAAAATGTGATGCATGGAAAAGTGCTTAAAATTCAATGGGTGCCCAGCCACTGCAACATCCTGGGCAACAATTATACTCCCTGATTTGCTGTTCCTGATTTTTGGCAAACCTCATATTCGTTTGAGTGGGATCGTCTAATAAATCAGTTCTTTTCTTTTCTTTTTTTTTCTTTTTCGTTGTCTTTTTCTTTCTTTTTTCCTTTTGTTTTTATTTTTCCTTTCTTTTCTTTTCCTTCCATTCAACACCCTTTTTTTATTTGATTCATTCATTAAATGCATATAATAATATTTTTTTTATTTGTTACCAAAATTGTAGGTGTTTAAATGCATTGTTGTTGTAATGCTACTATTTCAAATATTTACGAAAATGTAGTTTATCGTTGTTTCTGATCTATGTAATTAGATTTATTTAGTTGTCCTCCTTTGTAAATCAGTTTTTATAACTGAATAGGATAGACGTTAAATAAATAATAAATAAATAAACGAGAAGGCTGACGCGCTAGCCAAGTTGGGCTCAAAGAAGTCTGCCCCTGACACGGCGAGTATCTCCTACAACTCTGCCAAAAACCTTGCCAAGGAGGGCCTCAAGACATCCTATGGAAGACTTCAAGAGGCCAAGATGTATCACAAACCATGGCGGGACGAGGTCCTCAAAGGGCCAGACAAATCCTGGACAAGAAAGGTGGCAACAGCACAGTTCCGGCTGGCCACAGGACATGACGTCCTGCAGCACCACCTGAGTCGATTTCAAATCACAAAGGAACCAGCAACTTGCAAACTATGTACATCGGGTTTTCAGGACAGAGCGCACCTCTTCAGCTGCGCCGCACTTAAATCTGACATTGACGCCCTGCCAAATAACCTGAGCGGGCCAGAGAAGGAAGCACATATTTACTAGATAGCCAGGAAGAAAAATGATTGAAAAATCAAGCTTTCGGCATAGGAAAAAAAAAATATATATATAACTAACAACTTAAAATGGAATGTGCAAACTGATTTTGTTCACAATAGAGCAGCTTCTCTGCTTGGGTTTGTAACAGGGCCGTAGCTAGGGTATAAAAATTACCCGGGTATGATTGGATAAACTACAATGGGGGGTCTGGGGGGGATGCCCCCCAGCCAATGCGGGTACCGGGGAGCACAGCCCTGGAAATTTTGTCGATTCTTAGAGTGTGATTGGAGTGTTTTAATGACATTTAGGCATGTTTTTTATAACATTTCGTTGCTGGTGACTAGTGAGATTGTTGGGAATTGTGATAGCAAACTTTTTAATTTTTATTATAATATTCTATGATTTTACATTGGATTTATTCATTTGTACAAAGACATTTTAAACTTTCATTATTAATGAGTAATGACTCTAGAAAGTAGTCCAATGATGCCATATTAACGTATCGACAAATTATTTTTGATATGACAATTGACACAATCATTCAATCAAATTATGAAGAGGATCCATTCTTCTAGAGTATACTCTATTCAATATAAATAATTGTTCACTTACAGTTACGTGCATGTCAATTAGTTTCCTGAAATGCTAGGGCTATCCGCCTGTGTTGTGTTGAGTCCTAACGTTGCAGAACGTTCAAGAAATCAGAAGTAAAATGTTGTAAAACTATTAAGTCGTCATTCTATCACAAAACTCGAAAACAACGCATCACTCAATCACTCACTGCACTGGTCTCACTTTTCTACGTTTAGAAGTCAGAACCACACTGAAGCTTGCATGAACGGAAATACAGGGTTATGGGTTGTATATTGTACTCGTAGAACCAGAGTTGGGGAGTAACTTAACGAAAGTAACGCGTTAGCGCTAACGCGTTAGTTTTTTAGTAACTTTTAGGGTAACGCGTTATTTATTCAAAATGGGTAACTTTTTAAAGTAACTGATATTTATTTTTAGTAACTTTCAATAAACGTTAAGTTGAAAGTTACTTTTGTTTTGCAGCCTGTACTTCATAGAAATGACCATTGCATTCATGAGGATATATCTCGAATCCGGTTTTCCCAATAATGAAATGTTTTTATAAGAGGAATTCTTGTCAAAGCCTCGTTTCCGAGGAGAAGTTCTCGCATCAGCCATCCGGTAGGGATGGCAACCCTCTCCCCCCCCCCCCCCACCGCCTCCCCGCCTACTTATTGTGGTTGATATGTGCATATTTGTGGCATTCCAATTCCATTACGGTCATCCTAGCATCACGTGTGGCAGCAAGATTGCTTACTTTGGTGACATTTTTGTTTCAACTTTCAATCGCAAATTTGCAGCCCGTGTTTCCTCTAGGGCATAAAGTGTTGTGCGTTCCATTCAGTGTTCTTTTTTTCTTGTTATCTTATCATTAATTAATTATATTTTTATTCCCTTTCACTCATCACTGTTACTGTTAGTGTTAGTCTGCAGTCTGCTAGTGTGTAGTGTTCTGTTCTGTGTTAGATTGGATTTACGTACGTACCGAACGTACGTAATTACGTTACGCGTTTACTATGGCTGAAGGCGAAAGTGAAATTGAAAACGTTTTACCCTGGGCAAATTTTTATTTTAATTTATAGGTATTATAAGTTGCCTCAGGTTTTTTATTTTCTGTTAAATTAGCATTTCAACCGAAAATGCCGTAAAACTAACTTTTAAAAGTTACTTTTTATGGTAACTTAACTTTCAAGTTACTTTATTTTTGAACTAACTTTAACTTTAACTAATTACTTTTAAAGTCAACTAACTTAACTTTTAAAAAGTTACTATTTTTGGGTAACTTCCCCAACTCTGCGTAGAACACAAAAATGTTGCCATCTCGTCACCAAATGGATTGACTATTTCTTGGAATTCGAGATGAAATCGTGTTTGGTGGCCACAAATCGTTTAGGCATGGATAATTGCATTGGTCAAACAGAGGGGGTCTATTATATCTACCAGAGACGTGTCGAGACAGACCTCGTTGTAGGCACCACCGTCCCGTTTCTCCACCCACGGTCCACCCCTCCAAACCCACCCACCCTTCGCCGCCACCACCAACTCAAACCTTTGATATTATTGTCCACATTCGTCGGCGAGCGTAGCGAAAACAAATAAATCTTAGTGTATTTAATTTGTGGTTAATAACATGAACAGTAGTAATATCAATTCAAAATGGTCTACTCCAGATTTTTACCCGGGTATTTACCCGGGTTACCAACCCCTGGCTACGGCGGTGGTTTTTAAATAGGAGTGTTGGGAGGAGTAGGCAACGTACAATAAGAACTGGTTACCTTACCTTGATACGGTCTGTTTTAACTTATGGTATTCCTGCGTGGCATCCTACAACTCTGCAAAATATGATCAAGCTAGAACAAATTCAGAAAAGGGCCACCAAATTGATTTTAGGGAGAGGTAATTTCAATCCTAGTGCTAGTTCACTGCATAGTATCTGTGACATTAGCCTTGTTTACATGGAGGACTGAGTACGGTATTGAGTACGGTTTTTGTACTCAGTACGTCATGTAAACACGTAAAAACCGTACCGTACCGGTTGGGTTCGGTCCGACGAAAAGTAGCTACCGTACTGGAAGACCGTACTGAGTACTGCTGAGTACTATCATGTAATCAGGTTTCTTAGACAAAACCGAACTGAAAATCATATTGCCAACCTAAACATAGGCCTAGTACTACGAAACAAAGGTTGGTAATCGTTACAAATTATTTTCCCTGCACTTTCATGTGACATGTCAGTTTCTTGTTACTAACGTGGCCTACGTATCCAGATTGTTTTTATTTTTAACTTTCCTCTTGGGGTAACATCATGCCTAAACGAAATGTTGGCAGTGTTGGCAGTGGCTTTTAGTTTTGTCAGCCGCCGATAGGTAGAGTTGATGCTGAACTGAAAGTGAGTTCAGTTTTAGTTCGGTACGAGTCATGTAAACGCTTTGACACCAGATAGAATTCAACGACATCTCGGTACCGTACCGTACTCAGTCCTCCATGTAAACAAGGCTATTACTTCCATTGGAAATTTTTGTAATCGAGCTGATGTGATGATTGTTGATAAGAATGTTAACAAGACAAGTTGATGTCGATCCTTACCACAGAATATCCATAAGTGAACGACAACTCTCTAGAAACAAGCATCGGCATACCAGAATGGGTTGTTTTAATCAATCAGTTAGTTGTGGAATCTTGTACCAAGTGATTTAAAAAGTGACTGATGTTTCAACATAGGTATAAGAGGTTTTTTAATTAGCAATTTTTATAGATTTTTTCGTTGATGTGGAAGTATTTTTAATATGTTTTATTAATATTATGTTGTGTTTATTTGACATGTATAATTTTAACATGCTACGACGTCCTTTTGCAATGTGGGGGGGATATTGTGTACCAAGGGTAACGGGTACAAAAGTACCCGACAAATGCTCTTTCTGTTGCTCTTGCATTCAAATATTTTCTTTCTATGAAACTGCATGTTTAGTCTGTTAAATGATATGAAAAAAAATAAATGAAAAATATAAATAAATAAATAAACACAGAATAACAAAAATTAAAATTAATTTAATTTATAGAAATTCCATTTAACAATAAGTAAAATTGGTTACAGATTATGATTATGATTGCATGGCTCGTTGGTCTTGTGGTTAGAGGTTGCTAACAATGCAGTAGGTCCTGGGTTCAAATCTTGCTACAGGCAGAAGAATTTTAACTTCCATCATTTCTTGGTTTGGGAATGTGTAAACGATAACTCTGAATGACTTAAAATGTAAAATTATTCCGAATCAGCCTTGATGATTATGGCACTGTCCGCAAGTGGAATCGTGTCCGGCTTGTTTGGGCAGTGGCCTCAAGTTGGTCATTGTTCGCTCTTAACAGAGTTAGCTTGGTCTGCTTTGAATTCAATGTCTCCCTCTGAAAACCAGTTCTGACTGAGTGGGTAGACTCTAGATACGAATTTAAATAAATTTGTATTTAGATTAAGTCTACCCACTCAGTCATACAACTGATTTGTGGAGACATTTATTTTATTCATTGTTGATCGAACAAACATAAATGAGTGCTAATAGATTATTAATTGATACCTACTAAATTTTGATTAATGACAGAACCATACCTATTTCACGATTTACTTAGTGGAAGAACATTTTCTTAGAACACAATCTATAAAATCCATCTCCACCGGGGATTGAACTTGGGTCCCCTGCTTCCATGGAGCACGTCGTAACCATTGGGCAAGCAAGTGGGAGACCTGGGTTCATGCCCCGGACTAGTTATTAGTAATTTTCAGATTCTTTTATAATCAAACTGGTTTCCATATTTATTTTTTAATGTGTTTGAGCAAGTTAAAAGTTTCTAGATGATTTAATTCCCTTTCTATTGTGGCGTTACGGATGCTTGCATAGAGGCCGGGTCTAATGAAAACACCATTGTTGGCTAATCCAATAAACCACAAATGAAACCATGACCAAAAATATTTGGACTCTGGCGGCTGGGGCTTCACCTTAGACCCCTTACAGCTCACGCAAATACTGTACTTGGCCACACCCCCCTCTGCCAAGTCGTCAGTTCGCACCCTGGGAACCACTAGACTTGCACAGAAGCACAACATTTGTTGGCTCATGCTTGACGATAACTTGACTAATTTTAATTGTGTTTGTTCCAGGTTATTAGTTGCACCCGACTACAAGCTTCGTACAAACATGGCTCGCCCATCCTCCCTGTCAACGTCGAAGACCTATCTGGGTTGTGAAGACGCTGCCTACCTTGCATCCTACTATGTCACCACGCACACCAACAGCTCGAACAACCACTTCTCACCACCAGTTTAATGTGAGAACTCTACAGTCTAACCAATAACACTTTTCATTTTCAAGGCCGTGGACATAGTCTACTTTTTGTATGCTGCTAATGTTGCTCACTGTTGCTCTCAATATATGCTCTTGAACTTATGCTGTTGTTGTGTTACCTTGATTTGTACTTTAGCCACCATTAACTCTCTCTTCCTCCTCTAGCACACTAATCCTTTTCTCATTCATGTTTCACATTTTGCAGATGACCTAGTTTATGGAGATAGTCTACTTTTTCAAGGCTATTCCTTGCTCCATAGGCTAGGTCTTCTGGTTTACCCCTTCATGCACTGTTTAGCTGCTGACTTTGCAAAGTCAGTAGCTAACCCTTCATGCACTAATTAGTGGACTTAGTCATTTTTTTCAAGGCCATTTTCTAGCTCAGCTGACTAGCTTAACTTTACAAGTTAGCAGTTGACCTAGTTTATGGACTTAGTCTATTTTCCAATTGGTCCAATATACAATACTAGTTAGTAAATAATAATTGCATTAGAAAAATATATTTATTAACAATTTCAAATAAAATATAAATAAAATATAGAAATATTAACAAATTATATGAAAATAAGCAAAAAATTCAGCAAAAAACACAAAAAATGCACCAAAAAAAGGCTTTTTATACTACCTAAGTCTTTTTTGCACTTCATTGCTACCATCCCCCACGCTGGCACTTTTCATCTAAACAGAGTGTTCTCCCCAAAGCAGAGACGGGATTGACGTCAAAATATGTTAAGTGCCCACCAACACTGTCGGTTGCTAGTTCTCAAACACGGACTGGTCCAAACAGGTTTGAACTAGATCATACGTTCAAGAACTAGCAACTTATTGAGTAGTGTTCACACAAATTCCACCGCCAGTCCCGTCTGTGCAAAAGGAATAAATACACAACAGTTTGCAATGATATAATAGCCAACACCACTATGCAGGCCAACGCAGCCATGAGAACAAATACACCAGGTCACCTCCAGGCTCCAGGAGGTAGTGGCCATCATTGCTCCTAGTTTTATTAAGTATTGAAAACCCTTGAACGTACTTCTGTGCTTGTAAAAGAAACGGTACCCTTTCTGAATTCTTTGAAAATTGAATTTATTTATTTCATGTCTATCTTATTCAGATATAGAAACTATTTTTTACAAATTAAACTAGGATTGCATTCAAATAAAATAAATAAATTTGTATTTAGAGTCAACCCACTCCCCACTCAGTCACAACTGATTTTCAGCGGGATGACAATAAATGTTGTTTTGCTTTACCCTACATTTATTTCATAATAGGAGCGATCTTAACAAGTATCTGAGAATGGGTTCATGAACTAAAAAAAACTTGCTCAAGATTAAAATTTAAATAAATTCACAATGGTTTTCACAAAGATTCTGAATGTAAATTTGTTAAGTCCAAGAAAAAAAACTGCACAATTATGGAGGTCTTTAACAGAAAAGAACCCAAACCAAGAAGATTTCTACTTGCTACGGCAGACTGGCTCACCCTCGTATGTCGAGCCCGATATTGCAATTCACAAACCAGAAAGAGAACTGCTAATTGAATAATATGAGCACACACTAGGGATGCACAATGATTAAATAAAAAAGATCAATAATGAAAAACCTGACTGCATTATTGATCCATAATATTGAACGGCAATGTCTGTAAAAACGGTTCCACTTCTACCAGCGGACGGGCGTGATCAAGACAATGTCTCAAAAAGGTAAACACCAAATTTTATTATATATACAATAAACAAATAAATTCATACTTAAGAGTCTACCCCCTCAGTCTCATAACTGACGTTCAGTGGGAGTCTTTTAAATTATTATAATTCACCAAATTGAATAGCAATGATATGGCATAAGCACAGGGAATATGATTCGATGAATTTATGACAAGTTGTTTCAAAAAACATGCAATTCAATTTTTTTATAATATGGCCTAACATTATCGATTATGGTGTGCATCCCTAGAACAAACATCCAAGGTCAAAAGAAAATACAAATTTTACCAAGTTATGTTTGTTATTGTGAAAGCAAAATCTCCTAGCCTGGGTCTAATCCAAGTTGAAAATTATTATAGCTTGGCATCTGCCTCCGATCCCCCCCGGGGTCAAGCAAGCACAGAAGAGTTTTTAAGGGTTGCCAATGAGCTCGATTGTTGCTCTTGTGTTTAAAGCGGCAGACCCCCGTCAACATTATGTTATGTGGTTTTGTGAGAACTATAGCCTGCATGAAAAAAGATTGAAATGTTATGGTAAGTAAGTTTTTAATTAGACATTGAATTAATTTAACACATAATCGAAGTACAAACCATACCGATTATTATATTTGAATATATTTTCTTGCATTATAAAATTCAAACAAAACCACATTACTGTATGCACAGTTTTTTTATATTTTGCCCCGGTCTCGAGTCATCACTAAAAAAACTGTAACTGCGGGGGTCTACCACCCTAAGAAGCCTGGTTCTTCTGGGTCACAATGTATGAGTTCTCACAACTGTTGGCCACAACAATAGGTCTGTTCATTTCTAGTACATAAAGTTAAATCTAACAAGGTTCTCCATAATTTGGTTGATGGCTACAACAATATGGCTTACAGATTAATTGAATTGATTGATTTGTTGCATAGGAATGCAGTACAGTACATTCTTTAATTAAAGCAGTGTTGTCTGTAAGCAATGTATAATATTTGGCAACATTTAGCGTCAAAATTTTACCATGTTATTAATTTGCCATTTTCCAAGATACTTTTATTTATTTATGAATCTATGAATCTATGTTGATCCAATGGAAAACTACACCCACTTCAAGTGACTTCAGGTAAGGTTATGTAGGGTGAAGCCCAAGTAATGTCAAGTTAACTTCTAAATTTAATAAACTATACAGAAACTGATTTTTGCTTTGTAAAAAAAAAAAAATGCAGTAAAGAATATTTCTTGTTCTTACAGCAAATTCTAACAAGAATGTGTTAGATGAGCTAGGTTCTGTGCTGAAAGTGAATTCATTATTGGAACTTCTATGTTTACTTAGTTCATTTAATGTTTATCCTATTCAGTTACAAAAACTGCCAAACACTGCTTTGAAAAAATGTGTACTCTTTTCAATTTAAAATCTTAATCTTGAAATCGGTTTGTTTTTGGCAAAACAGGGAAATAAGTTATAATATTGTTATCTTCAACATAATATGCTGGTGTGTAAACGATTATCACAACAATGCTTTAGTCAAGGACCCACTCAGATGTAAGCTACTGATTTTCAGTGTGGATGTAATTATTATGTATGACTTCTTAGTTCTTATGTGCTTTATTGTTGGCTCCAAAGTCACCTTCTATGTAGTACACGTACCCAAATATTATTATCAAGTATAATAAACAAACCTTTACAAAGTTGAAAAACTTGCTGGAACCAAAATTTGAACCCTGTATTGAAAAGTGGGAGAAGCCCAAATGACAAACAAGCATTTAGGCACAAAAGCAAGCATGAACTCATACGTATTTTGTAAATTGACCTTTCTATTTAGAAGTGACAATCATGATTACTACATCATGTCAGCAATGTTAAAAATTTTAAAAGACACCTTTCTTTCTTTAATCTCTCTATATTTGATTTGATGTTTGTCTTTTGAAATTATTACTCATTACACACAACATTATTGCAACGCAACAACTGCGTACCGGTATACTAAGGATACCATAGAATAGTACTATTTGTGTTGTTTTACATGTACTTCTTACTATATGTCAAACCTACTAAACTGTCAAAACTTGACAAAACCTATACTATAGATACAATACAATACGTATCATGTACATGTCGGTTGGTAAATCACTACTCAACTCCACTTTACTGTAGGCCACATGTCTGTCCTGTCACACTTTATAATTTGAGTTTGCCAAAAACGAAACCTGTTTCAAGGAGTTTACTTGAGGAACACATGAATTTATCATAATATAGGGTCTTCTATACCATTACGTTAAGCCCTACCGTTACCTAGAAAAAGCTTATTGTTTTAGCCATATTGAACAGACCTATTGTTGATTGCAAGCACATATGTCAGTGGTACATGATACTGTTGATACATAATCAAGAGAGCTGCCTTAGAGAACAACGCATAGACCTACAACCAGGGCCACTTGCAAATCATGGTGTCAGTAAATCTAGGATTAGACGGTTATCCAAAAACTATAAAATGATCATAACTATTATAGGACTTACAGTAGAGCCCCGATAATTTGGGCTAATTGTGTCTGGGTATTGCCCGGATTAACAAAAAAAAAACGGATTAAATGGATCAAGTGGTTTAATTGCCATAAATTAGGGATGTCAAACAATATGAAAATTCATATCGATAATCACGCTGAAATGAGAATAATATTGGGATAATATCGCGCCCAAAAAATCGCGCCGATACGGTCACATTTTGTAATCTTATTGCGATATATCGGTATAAAACTTACTTTTCTCGCATTTGCATCAATTTGAATTGCACTGCACGCCATCTCAACGCTAGTTGGCGGATTGGCTACCACCAACGATGGGCCACTCAATGCTCCTCCCGTGAGCGAGTGTGAGAGAGGGAGCGGTGAAGCGAGAGAGAGCAGCGAGTGCTGTTCCTAAATCAGTGTGACGGAACGGAAGGGGGGCGGGGAGTAGTACCGTCAAATAGATCTCGTTGATTAGTCATATAAATGTGTATACGCTACTAAATTTGCTATTAAAAATCTGGAATTCCAATAATTATCGCGATATCGCTAGCAAATTGATATCGTATGATTATCGCGATACAGCCACCTACATCGCGATAATATCGTTATTATCGATACACGATTAATCAATTATCGACCGTTGACATCCTTACCACGTGTTTCAATTTAAAATGGTTTGCTGTATTTGAAACTTTCTGAATAAAAAATATATATATATCTAGGTTTAATAGGAAGGATTCAGAAACATTTTTAAAGGTCACTCATTGTTCTCAATTATAAAGCAAATATGACACGCTGAAAAGAATAGAATTAATTAGATACCTAGCACTAAGGAAAAAGTTTGATCTAATGTAAAATTATTCTTGTAGGCCTATGTGTTATTTGTTTACGCCATAAAACAGATGAAAATAAATCTTGATAAACAAATTTTTACATTGAAAAAATAACCATGGTTTTGAAATATTTGTAAATTTTTTCCTACAAACTGTAATATAATTAAGTGTTTTTACTTGAAGGCTACTTCGAATGTTCATTTTTTAAATTTTTAAGATAATTTTAGATTTTAAGTAAAGACGCATACTTTTCCTTGGTGCTTCAGAAACGTCCTACTGTATTGAAGTTTGACGTAGGTTAGGATGTGTTTGTTGACAATGCATGGAATAATGTTTACATTTTAATTTTAGCCATTATTATTATTATTATTATTGGATGAGCGAAGCGAAGACTTCAATTTCACCGACCCCCCAAAAAATTTAGCTCGGGTGTTTTTTTTTGTTTTTTTTGTTTTTTTGTTTTTTTGTTTGTTTTTCTGTCTGTTTGTTCGCTCTCTACCGGGCAAACGGCATATGCGATCTGGATGAAAATTTGACAGGACCTTCGAAATCTCTGAACTTAGACTTGCCACGTTTTTGGGTACAATCGAAGAAATATTTCTGATGAATATCGTACTTTTGCGATTTTTTTCGATTTTTTAGGCGATATTTTCGTGCCATTTGGGCCGATTCTGACCAAACGGGTGAAGCTAAAACGTTCATATTATACATGGACATTAAGGTTATGGTGATTTAGTACATTTTGAAAGAAAAAGTTGAAAAAGTTAGCCAGAATCTATAGAAATAAAGCTTTTAATATAAGATTTTTGGTTTTTTGTACGATATTTTCGTGCCATTTGGGCCAATTCTGACCAAATGGGTGGGGCTTCAACGTTCATATTATACATGGACATTAAGGTTATGGTGATGTAGTACCTTTTGAAAGAAAAAGTTGAAAAAGTTAGCCAGAATCCATAGAAATAAAGCTTTTAATATAAGTTTTTTACGGTAAATAATACCAATTGACAAGAAACAAAAGAAACTTGACAACATTCACCTACAATGCGTAGGCAGCAAAACAAAGCACTTGCAAAAGTAAAGATATCCCTTTTCCTAGTTATTATTATTATTTTTAGGAATAGGCTCATGCCTAAGGCAAACTACTATATTAGAATATACCGTATATTAAAATAATTGAAATCAATTTTGACTACATCCAGTTCAAAGCTAAATATTTTTGGATGGAGAAAATGCTACATTTCTAGGGAGGCGAGCCCATCAAAATTTTAACTCGCGAACATGTTTGTGGGACTGTATTACTATTATTGTCGATACTGGTACCTAATTTAATTAAGAGATTCTAGCTCGCCCGAGGGTAATTTTCAAACCCCTTAAAATAGATAATTTACTACCAAACAAAAGTCGCTAGAATGAAGACGTCACTTTCATTAAGTGAATGCTTAACTAGCAATAATATAAACTTTACGGCGAGCACACTGCAACAGTCATTTAGCATTGACGATGACGTGACATATACGGCATGAACATCTAAGGTAAGGGGTTAAACGTTTTAAGAGCTACAGGTATTGAAACATATAATTATCCCACCCCTACTGGAGACATACTAAGTTATGAGAAAACTACTAACTACTAATCACAATCTGTAGGTCTCATCTAAGTACTGTAGTAACGAGGTTGATTCAATAGGTAAATGTTTTAATCTTGAGTTCTGTGTCCCCTTTCTAATCCCTTTCGTTTCAATGTTGATTTACTCAGGGCAAGGAAAGTCAATAAGATCAGCTGTGATTAAGTATCATGTACCAAAGTGACATACACCAAACCAGCTACTAGGTGACACTAGTGTTCACTCCACAGTTCATTCCAGACTCCAGAGTATTGCTGGTCATATTTAACTCATTGCCATTTAGCCTGTAGTATTGGCTAACTGACCATGATGACGAATATATTAACGGTTAATAACAGCGATCAAGAATGTACCCCTGAGAAACTATAGGGCTAGCATCCGATTTAGACAACCATAACCCACAAAGTGTTCAATTGTAATGTAAGACAATATGAAATAGGAATGTGGTGATCATTAATCAATTTGAAATTGATTAACTGTAAACTTATTTAATTCATGAAATCACAATGATCGTGAAGATGAACAAACTGTGGTGTGAGCTAGAGTACTATGTAGGCACAAACATGCTGGTGCTTCTTCATGACCACTAACTCAACTATATCATCATTCCACCGACTGACAACAGATGTGTCAGATCAATTTAGAGATCGCCAGAGAGAAGGCCAAAATCCTAAAAGTAGTAAGTACAGTAGTCAGTCTGGGTTGAGGCAAGAAGCAATGATTGACAGGTAAGACAGTTATAGGATCCAGCCCATTGATGGGTCAGAATACCAGGAATAGGCCTATTGGTTAAAAACCCAAATTAAACTTCAATCAAATGATAAAAACACCGACGTAACTGTGGATTGCTTTGAAAAATGAATTCATAGTATGAATTCAATAAATAAATAAATAGTAAGTAGGCCTAGGTACTAATCAAATTCTATTTCCTATAGTTTGCTATTAAAAAAATACAGTAAGACCTCTATTATCCGATCACAGATTATCCGAACTGCATTCAGGGGCCGCCCCGTGCTTTTTTAAATGTCCGCACATTGTAGGCCTAGAGATGGGCCGGAAGAGTTGCGAATGCACAGTAGTAGAGAGATAGGTAGGCGCTTCAACCGGTTAGGTCATAATGTGCCGCCTGTAATATTGAAAGTTGATTAGATGAGTTAATGGTGTGTTTGATATAATTATATATATAGGTATATATATATATATATATATATTGATGATTATATTGTTTTCTACGTGTATACATAAGAAAGTAAAATGATGGTGATGATAGTAATAGCAAAACAAGTTATTTATTTAAATGGAAATAAAGAAATTTTAAAAAATGTGTATGATGTGAATTAAGTTTTGACAAATAAATTACTTTGAATGAATGAATGAAATTCTAAGTGTAGAAAAAGGTCGACACTTGACGCCCTCTAGTCTTGACCGGTTGCGCTAATCTGAGCGAGGATGAGATGGAGGAGCGGGCTAACGGGATATGCGATGGACAGGGTGTCAAGAACTGACAGACGAAGAGATAGTGGCGCGAGTAATGGAAGAGGAAGTGGACGATCCAGATTCCAGATGATGAACCTGAGGCGCCGATCCTCATAACTCACACGAAAGGCGCGGCAGCCTACGTTGAACTACGTTGAACAACAGGATGATGCAACAGCGATAACCTGTTAATCATCAAACAATGGCGAGACAATGCGACTAAAAAAAGTTTTTTCAGTGTCTATTATCCCTTTTGTTACCAACCAAACTGTAGTTAAGGCCCGATTCCACCAAATGGATTTAAACTCGATTTTAACTAAGCTAAGCTTATCTTTAAACCTAAGTTTAAACCATGAATGACCCATTCCACCACATTTTATTCACCTCCAGTTAGCTAAGCGGAGTTTATTTTGTAAGGATGTCTGTGATTGGTTCTTCAAAAATCACGTGATTTTGTCTACAAGGTCAGCTGTTGAACAAGACACTGACAACATAACCAATAAAAAAATGAAAATAGTTCGCGTGGAACTAAGTAGTACTCGGAGAGTGAGAAAATCTTGCTGTTACAAATTGTTGAACAGTATGAAGACGTAATAGAAAATAAGGAAACCGATTCCACATCGTGGAAAGTAAAAGAAGATGCTTGGTTAACCACCCAATGGATTTAAACTCGAGTTTAACACGTTAAACCGCACCCCAGGTAGGGTTTATTTTAAACTCGAGTTAAACTCGAGTTTAGTTCTGGTAGAACGCATTTTCAATCTAACCCAGGTTTAAAAAATTTAAACTCAAGTTTAACACTTGGTGGAATCGGGCCTAATTCAAGTGTTTCATATCTCCATGGTAGGCCTACTCATGGTTTATCTAGGTTTAAATGGAAAAATTTCATCAACAAATAAAAATAATTTAAAAAATTCATGGGAGTGTAGTATAGTGTGCAAAACACACATGTCGGCCGACTGCAGACATATGACTGAAAAGGGTTAAATCATTTGGTATGTCCTAGGTATGAAGTGTTTCGTGTGTATAAGATTTCCTTTATCCATTGGATGTGTCATATATCATTTTCCCTTATCAGGCTACATGTTACGAGAGCAAATAAACTAAAAATTGCGGTCATCTGAGTTTTTTTTTATAGTAATTCAAGCTGTACCCGGTCTCATTCAGCTTGGATAATCAAGGTCTTAATGTATGTAAAAAATTAATTTGGATCACTTTACTTTCTCGCATGATTAAACGGTCACTTATGCGGAGCCATTGTCAGGTAAATTTATCTGGGATATCCTCATTGCCTGTTTTGCTACTTGAGATTTTATTTTAATATGAATGTAAACTAGGGTATAAAATAGCCATCTATAAAATATAAAATAAATAATTAGAGTACAATAATCTTTGCTGTTAGGCAATAATATAATAATAATTTTATTTAATAATAACGAGGCCGCTTCGCGAACGCTTTTTCTAGTCGCATTGATGGATGAGCTTTTTTTTTAATATTACTGTCCAATGATTAATACGTTTTTACTTTTTAGTATAGGTCCTAAGTGGGATATCATTTTTTTTTCAAGTTCCATTACAAAATTATTTTTGTTAAATAAAGTAGTATTAATTGGTATGGTACTGGTAATATCAACCCACACATAACAAAATCTTGTAAAAATACAGCAAAACCTTACACACTCTAAAGAAATTAGATCTAAAAAAAGGGCCAAGCTCATCTACCCTTCCACATTTGCGCATTCTTAAATACAGTGTACACTGTCCCGTAACAACATCCTAGAAAAGCTTGGCAAAATAGAATTTGCAACTAGTATTAATTTAAACGTAATGGTAATTCTATTTTGTCAAGCTTGTTGTTGATGTTGTTACGGGTCACTGACGTTTAAGAATTAAGAATGCTCAAATGTGGAAGGGTAGATGAGCTTGGCCCTTTTTTTGGATCTCATTTCTTTTGAGTGTGTAAGGTTTGACTGTATTTTTACAAGATTTTGTTATGTGTGGGATCTCATTACCTTTTCAAGTTCCATTGCAAAATTATTTGTTAAAATACAATAATTTTATCAAAGTCGAGTTAATTGCTGTGGTATTACCAACTAGGGAAACGCCAAAGTCGTTGTTAGACGAGTGAGCAAGCCATGTGTTGAGTACCCGGAAACATCCCCTTTTCCTCCCCAAAACCTAAGGCTGAATCTAGCTAGCATGGGCATATTTCTCCTCCACAGTTTATTAGGCTAGAGTGGTGCATTAGGCCTTACAGTGTTGACGCGCCCATATACCAACTAATCTCAAACCCCTCTCATTTATACTCATGATATATTAATATTACCAAGTATTCAACACATGGCTTGCTCACTCGTCTAACAATGACTTTGGCGTTTTCCTAGTATATTATGAGTATAAATAAGAGGGGTTTGAGATTAGTTGTTATAAGGGCGCGTCAACACTGTAAGGCCTAATGCGCCACTCTAGCCTAATATACTGTGGAGAAAATGACCATGCTAGCTAGATTCAGCCTTAAGTTTTGGGGAGGAAAGGGGATATTCCCGAGTACCCAACACATAGCTTGCTCACTCGTCTAACAACGACTTTGGCGTTTTATTAGTGTACCGAGTACCCACCACATAGCTTGCTCATCGTCTAACAACGACTTTGGCGTTTTCATAGTATGGTTTCAGAGGGCGTAACCAATCGTGTAGTCGTTTTCGCCGCTTCGTACTGAATGAGGCTTGGCATAGTTGAGGTTAAGTTGATTTGGATTAAAGGGGTCAACTGTTAGGTTATAATACGCAACTCTAATCTAGGGGATATAGGAAGGAAAACTCTATGCAGAACAGAATCAGCTACAAGTAGGTAAAAGGAAAAGAGGGGTTCTCACGTCGTGGTCGTCATAGTCTTTGTCATCGTTCGTGTCGTTATGGTCGTCGTCGTTGCGGAGGAGGAGAGGTCCCCGACGACAACTACCAGAGCTCGCCTCTAGTTTCGAGGAGTAATATTCTACTTACCAGCTAACGTTTGTGAAATGGAGTTCGTTTAGACGCGAGCCATCTCTTGGCCAAATGTCCGCCTATATCTATAATATAGACTTTCTATCGCATGACATTGACACTTAGGAAAACAAAAATCAAAACACGTGGTGATAACCACCGACTGTGTGATTTTTTATCCGTCACTGAAATCAATGTGTTTAATTTATTTTATATAACCATGGCTGTGGCCTTCTATACGTATTTGCAAATGAAACATGTGCAATCTAAGTTCAAATTTTTAAGATTTTTATTTATTGTAAGTTTAAATCGCAACGGATTGGGCTCATTTTGTTAGCAGTTCTCAGTTACCTGGTCACGGACGTCTGTTTAAAATTTCAGCTCAATCTATTTAGCCGTTCGGCCGTATGAGCCCGGACAGACAGACATTTAACATACATACATTGGACAATGCTCACGGCCAAGGCCCGATCGAGTAGAGCGTAACAGAATCCTCATTCGCTTCGCTCACTCGTCTAATTAACAATAGAATGTTAAATATCTAGTGGACCAAAGACTTGCTTTTTGTAAACAATGTAGACAATCATTGTCAAATAGTTACTTGTTGATTGTATGCCTGTATAAGGCTTAAATTAAAACCTTTATTTGGAAGCCTTCCAGCAAACTTTTTCAAGTTTTTCTTTAAAAAGGAACTACATCACTATTAACTTGTACATGTACATGTAAAATATGAACGTTGTAGTCCCACCTGTTTGGTCAGAATCGCTGGGCAATTGAAACTGACAAAGTCAGTAGTAGAGTAGTGGTAGTGGTAGTAACTAACATCCTTAAAGTGATTTTGAGTAGTAGTAACTAACATCCTTAAAGTGATTTTGAGTATTTTTCAAGTCATTTTTTCACCAAGAATGAATGTTTGTACACCAACCAAATTTGGCATGTGTTGTCAGGTACCCAAATCCCCTTGATTTTGATAGTTTTTAAGTTCACATCACGTTTCATGACGGTTGGGTGACACCTTGAAATCACCCCAACTCTGCTTGCTGTATAAGGTGCCCGAGTGTGTAGCGCACCGCGGCTTGGCTGCGGAAATACAACGTAAAATATCTCGAGGCCCAAAGACATACTTTTTGTGAGCATTGTAGGTGATTGTTGTCAAGTTTCTATTTACTTGTTATAATTACACTTGTAAAAGGCTTATATTAATACCTTTATTTCTATGAATTCTGGCTAACTTTTACAACTTTTTGTTCAAAAGGCACTACATCACCATTACCTTAACGTCCATGTAAAATATGAACGTTGTAGCCCCACCCGTTTGATCAGAATCGGCCCAAAAATCACGAAAATATCACATTAAAAATGGGAAAAAATCGTAATAGTACGATATTCGTGAGAAATATTTCTTCGATTGTACCCAAAAACGTGGCAGGTCTAAGTTCAGAGATTTTAAATGTATCCTCCCATTTCTATCAAGATCGGATATGCCGTTTGCCCGGTGGAGAGCGAACAGAAAAAAAAAAAAAAAACACCGGAGCTATTTTTCTTGGGGTAACGTAAGTAAAATTGAACTCTTCGCTTTGCTCATCCAATAATAATAATAAAATAATAATAATAATAATAATAATAATAATAATAATAATAATATATATATATATATATATATATATATTTCTGACTCCTGTTTCCAACTTGAGTTAGGTCAGGGGGTGGCTATAGCCACCAATTTTCTAGGGCCTTTTATGAGTTGTTAACACCGGCTTGCCAGGCCTGTCATGTCCTCTTCAGGTTCACTCGCACTTCTTTCCACCAGTTCACGCCATCAACTTCTGTCTTCCCACAGTTTCCTTGCTTCGACTTCTTCCCACTTCTCACCTCTTTCCTGTATATCATTTCTTATTTGATCTTTCCACTTCTCTCTTGGTCTACCGACTCGTCTTTTAACTTTGTCCCCACTTTCAAATTCTGTCCTTGGAATTCTTTCTTCTCCCATTCTTCTGACATGTCCATACCATCTCAACCTTTCTCGTCCAATTTTGAATAATAGCTTCTCAACTCCAACTTTTGTCCTGATTTCTTGGCTTCTAATTTTGTCTAACTTCGATATTCCGGCTATGCTTCTTACGAATTTCATTTCAGCTGCTTGAATCCTACTTGCATCTACGGCTCCTAGTGTCCAGGTCACTGAAGCATATGTAAGGATGGGTAGATAGTATACCTTGTACAATAACACCTTGCATTCATTAGGGAAATCCTCGTTCGAAAGTAACTTCCTTACTTGCTGATAGAAGGATTCTGCCTGGGCCACCCTTTTACTGATCTCACTTCCCATCTTTGCCTCCTTTGTGATAATGCTACCTACGTACGCAAACTCTTCTGCCTCTTCCAGTTCCTCATCTCCGATTTTAATTTTCTCTCTAGTTACTTTACTTGTTCCTTTCTTTCTAGATTTTTCCATCACAATAGTTTTACTTTTTCCTACACTGATCTTTAGTCCAAATTCTTCTGTTACAAGTTTCCACTTCTTCACTTTTGTCTGCACTTCTTCAGCTGTCTCTCCCCACACTAGGATGTCATCCGCATAAATCATTGTCCTTGTGCCAGTTCCCGTCTCTGGTTCCACCTTATTTAATATTTCGTCCATTACTATTGGGAATAGTAATGGGGATATTACACTGCCTTGCCTTAGGCCAGAGTTAGTGTTAAACCACTCAGTATTTCCATGGTTTGTTTGAACACCACTTGTACATTGTTGGTACATACTAATTATTCTCTCGATCATGCCGTTGCTAACACCCTTCTTTTTTAGGCACTCCCACACTTTTCCTTGGGGCATGCGATCATAGGCTATTTCTAGGTCTAAAAACACTATGTGCACCGTTTGTCCTGGCTCCCATCTAGTTTCCATGATTTGTCGCACTGCGAATATCAAATCAGTGGTTGACCTTCCACTCCGAAACCCATACTGCTCTTCCCTTAGCTGTGGTTCTATTTTTTCATTTAATCTTGCTTGTATTATTCTTTCATATATTTTAGCTCCTTGGCTCATTAGGGTGATGCCTCTGAAGTTTTTTACATCCTTCCTGTCACCCTTTTTATAAAGTGGGACGATCACTCCTTTCCGCCAGTCCTCGAGAACTGCTTTCTGTTGCCAGGCTGCATTTACCATGCGGTACATTCATTCACCCCCTGCTGGTCCTGCTGCTTTAATCATTTCTACGTACATACTAAAACCATCCCTGCTGCTCTTCCGTTCTTCATATATCCAATAGCATGCCGTACTTCTTCTCTTGTTATTTCTACCTCCTCTTCTTCATAGTATTCTTCCAGTTTTTCCGCCACAGAGTGTAATATAATAATATAAATATAGCTCCGGTTTTGACCGAGTTTGTATGAAATACATCCAATATAATAATATATTATATATTGTTGAGCGAGCGTAGCGAACGTCTCCACTTGACTCTTATGGCTCGAATGTCTGTTTTTTTTTGTTTGTTTTGATTTTGTTTTTTTTCCTGTTACTGCTTCGGTACAGGTCGCACCGTTTCTCTGATCGACCTGAAATTTTGCACACATGTACATACCACCTAGGCGGGTTGCAGTATAGTTTTTGAACAAAATCCGATTGTTGGTTATAAAAAATAAAAAATAAAAAAAATAAAAAAATAAAAATGTTCCGATTGTTATGAAATTTTGCAGGGTCAATTCGTACAACATTCTCTCCTATTTTACAAATTTTCAGCTAAATCGGTCAAGACCTTAAGTAGTGTAGATAGAAATCACATTTTAACAAAAGTAACGTTACCATGGCAACGAAAAGTCTCACTATGCACTGCCACCTAGAAGTAATCAAAATACTATCGAGGAAGCAGTGTATTATTTGTTATCAAAGAGTTAAAATAGTTTTCCCAAAGAAATGATGTCAAGGTCCTCTAGATGGCGGTGGATTTTATCCATTCTCTCCTATTTTACAAATTTTCAGCTAAATCGGTCAAGACCTTAAAGACTTATTATTGGTATGTAACATTATGGGAATGTCGTACTCGGGTCGTGTTGCACGTACCGGTGCTCGCTCAACAACGCGACGGGACTTGAGCATTTTCCTAGTATATTATATTATAATATAATTATATCTGTGCTGTGGACAAGTCAGGGTCAATGTTCTTAAAACAAAAGCAGGGTAGCGGCCGCAGTGACTATTTGGAATCTTCGTAATGGCCGGGATAACTACAGCCTAATAAGATGATAAATAATAATAATCACACTCAAACTGTCAACCATCACATCGTACCTCAGCCCTGAACAGACTTTAAGTCAATATTGAATGTAAACGGATGATATTGCCGAGTCAAGAGTCGAGCACCGTACCAAACATGCAGGATAAACCTTATAAGTGGAAGGATATGGGTTAGGATTTAATCAACTGTTCCATGAACTGACTTACACACAGCGTAGTCAATAGTTAGTTTGATGCAAGTGTAGGCAGCTGAATATGACGTTTGGCCAAAGTTTGAAGATCTGAAGAATGACTCGTGAGCTGCGACATAGGATGTTGCTGGAAGCTCTCGGCGAGCCGTCTTGACAATTGTGGGTTCCTCCCATTGCTGAAATGTGCAACACTATGAGTTATACTATTCAAATGAGAGGTCTTCATTGTACAACTTCTTTAGTCTTTACTAACTTTATTTAACCTACTATATACGATACGTATCAAAATAACAACCAACAAGACTAAATTAAATAGCTTTCTGGTAGACAAATAGAATAAGTCGCCAACGGTGGCCCAGTCATCGTAAATCCAAACTTAAGTTTAACTGTATGAATGCCTGAATGGTATGATGAATCTATCAAGTGTAAACTCAGTTTCTCATAACCATGCATCAGCAAAAGAGAAAAATGGAAAAAATCATCATGAATTACCGTATTGTGCCAAATATAGGCCGAGCCTGAATATAAGCCAACCCCCTAACTTTTCTTGTTGAAATATGAAAAACATATGCATAAGCAAAATGCATATAAGCTGGTCAAGTGACTTTGAGACTTAAAAGTTAAAATAATGAAAAAATGGTAGGCTTATATTTCAGACAATTTTAGTATTTAACATTTTGCAATTTAATTATGGGGTCATTCATTATAGTCCAAGAGCTAAATCCTGTAGGACCGATATTAAAGAAATTGGCTCAACCCACTTTACATCTCAAATCTGACTTGACCACGTGGTAGTATGCACCTTTTGAAACATCTCTAGGGAGGATGTCACTTCGAATTGTGGTATACGTTTTTTTTAGTGGCTATTTTGTTTTTGGATGTGCAATCATTGAAAAGCTTAGTCGGTACTATCTTAAAATGTACATAGCTCGTGACATAGTTAACCGATTTTATTTTTTCTTATACCGATTTGTAGGTAATTATATGTTCTCACTACTGTTTACAAACAATTTCTAATGGTCATATGATTTCATTGTTAAAAAAAATGGCAAAAATTTTACTAAAATGTGATTCAAGCATAAATTCACAAATTATTTTGGTCAGTTAGCGCTACGTTTTTATACATTATTAGGATTTATAAAACTAACTCATGGACAACATATATAAAAAATACGGATTATTGCACGTTTGAGTACATAAGCGTTGAAGGCTGAGCATTTTCAGTGGATTGTACGCTATTTAACTATGATTTTCATCCAACTTCATTTTGTCATTGCTAGTATAGAATAACATTTTTAAAGTAGTTCCAACAAACAATACATGCAAATGGTAAAATTAAATTATTTAAAAAATGCAATTTAAAGATTTTAGCAAAATAGTCGATGTTATGGAATTTTCAGTTTCAAAAGTGGAAAAAGTGGAGAAGTGCGATTTTCACGTGACAAATTTATTTGCTGGCACTTATATTATTGGAAAAAATAATTTAAGAGTTTTTGAAGGTTCTCTGAAAATTTAATCTAATTCGGAGAAGTCGTCTGTCCTGGACAGCAAAGAAATTAACGCGGACATCTTCAAATAATCAAAAACGTCTGAGGAAATGGTGCAACAATAGTTCATTGGAAGTCACAAGCATAAAAATTTGGGAAAAGGTACTATATGACCTAATGAACAATAATTGATATGGATTCATTGAAGATTTTACACCATTAACTCACTGGAGGTAAAAAAATTAAAATCTTCATAAAAAACAATTTTACTTAAACAATTATATTTTTGGAATCTGTTTAATTCTCATTATTGGTTTATCATGTAATAATTTAAAAAAAAATTAATTCAAAAATATTTTTTGCAAAATTTTAAATTTCGTCAATTTTTGTAAAAATTTTTTTTACAAAATTTGAAACTTTTTGTGAATTACTACATGATTAACCAATAATGAGGATTAAACAGATTCCAAAAATATAATTTTTTGAGTAAAATTGTTTTTTATGAAGAATTTAATTTTTTGACCTCCAGTGAGTTAATGGAGTAAAATCTTCAATGAATCCATATCAATTATTGTTCATTAGGTCATATAGGCCCTAGTACCTTTCCCGAATTTTTGTGTTTGTGACTTCCAATTAACTATTGTTGCACCATTTCCTCGAACGTTTTTGATTATTTGAACATGTCCGCATTAATTTCTTTGCTGTCCAAGACAGACGACTTCTCCGAATTAGATTAAATTTTCAGAGAACCTTCAAAATCTCTTAAATCTAGGTGCCCGTTAGGGCGCCGCAGCCAAGCCGCGGTGCGCTACACACTCAAGCACCTTATACACCAAGCAGAGTTGGGGTGATTTCGAGGTGTTACCCAGCCGTCATGTAACGTGATGTGAACTTGAAAACTATCACAATCGAGGGGATTTAGGTACCTGACAACACATGCCAAATTTTATTGGGGTACGACCATTCCTTCTTGGTGAAAAAATGTCTTCAAACATGCTCAAAATCACTTTAAGGATGTTAGCTACTGCTAGCTACTGCTAACATCTAATACGTCGGCCCGCGATTCTGACCAGACGGGGGGGCTACAAGTTCATATTTACATGGACTTTAAAGGGTTTATAGAAATATAGTCTCTTTGAAAAAAAAGTTGAAAAAGTTTGTTGGAAGGCTTCCAAATAAAGGTTTTAAAATAACCCTTTAACACTTGGCATATAATCAACAATAACCATATTTACTTGACACTTGTTGACGGTATAAGCAGAGTTAGGGGGGAAAAAGTGCGATACGTAAACAAATGGCGGACTTTTAAAAATTTTTTCTTCTTTGTGTGGAACGAGAAAAGGTGTCATTATACTCTCATAAAACAAATCAGAAACCGTCCCTGGCCTAGGCCAGATGTAGAAAATTATTTATACTAGGAAAACGCTTAAGTCCCGCCCGCGTTGTTGGATGAGCGTAATTGGTGCATTGAGCTGCCATGTGTTATTCGAATTTTCTGTTGTTCTGTGGAAAAATCATTACGAAGTTTATTTTTTTTAAATAAAATAAAATAAAATAAAATAAAAAATTAACTTCAATTTTTTATTTATTCATCGTAATGTTTTAAAAAAATCGTAAAATTGCGATTTTTATAGATAATAATTTCTCGATTGCGCTCAAATTTAATACTAATATATTAATTCATAAAATTAAGGTTCAGCGAAAAAATCATTACAATCGAATAAAGCATGTAGGTGTTATAAGTCAAGAATTGTTTAAAAAAAGAAAAACCCGTAAAATTTCGATTTTTATGATAAATATTTTTCAATTGCGCTCAAATTTCACAAGAATATATCTAATTCATTAAAATAAAGGTTCTGTGCAAAAATCATTAAGATCGGATAGAGCATGTAGGTGTTATAAGTCGAAGAAATTTTTTTAAAAATCGAATAAAATCGTAAAATTGCGATTTTCATGAGAAATAATTTTCGATCGATTTTTCCCCCCGTGCAGTTCTTTGTTCAGAGATTTCATAGACCTCCATAAAATTTCATCGTAATTGGAGTATTGGTTTAGCCGGAATCGTGTTCACAGACACACAAAAATACAAAAAAAAAAAAAACATTCCGGATTTTTTTCTCCAGTGTAGTGAAATGGAATCTTCGCTTCGCTCGCTACGCTCATCCAAATACAACAGTGTAGGTCTAAAGTTCCATTAGGCTACCTATAGGACTAGATAAATAAATACTTACACTACATGTTGACAAGCCCTAGGCCTTTCTTAGCCAACCCTAGGCCAGCACAACCTTGTTTTGACACTTCCCGCACAAAATAACTAGTTTTGATTACTACAAGCCTAATGCAGATAAAAAATGGAATGATAGTCCCTAGCCTATTCCAAAATTTACGGAAATAATAAGCTTTTTCTTTACTTTTAATAAACTCACGCAATCTCTGTCACTTTTAATAAAAATGTAAAACAAAAGATGGTGAAAATTTTCAATATTCTTCTGATTATCTGATGATTTACATGGCTGTGGGTCAAGGCCGTCTAGATATATCGCTTCCCTCGTGTGGGTGCAGTGAAATAGGTGTAAAATTACATTAGTTGTGCGTTTGTTGTTACATGGGAAAGTTTTAATAGGATGTGAGTTGCCTAGACTTAACCAGTCCTTATACCGTCGTTATACCATGGTTATACCACCTATACCCAGGATGTACATGAATCCGGGCCTAGATATTTTACATCCTATTGTTATTGCTAATACCATAAAAATTAAATCAACCTTGATAAAAATATTATATTTAACAAATAATTTGTAATGGAACTTGAAAAAAGTAATAAGATCACACACATAACAAAAACTTGTAGAAATACAGCCAAACCTTACACACTCAAAAGGAATGAGATCTAAAAAAGGGCCAAGCTCATCTACCCTTCCACATTTGCGCATTCTTAATTCATAAACGTACAGTGTCCCATAACAGCATCCTCGAAAAGCTTGGCAAATAGAATTTGCATGTTTACGTTTAAATTAATTACAAAAAAAGAACTTGGATAAACTACTACGTTAAATTAATAATCGCAAATTCTATTTTGCCAAGCTTTTCGAGGATGCTGTTATGGGACACTGTACGTTTATGAATTAAGAATGCGCAAATGTGGAAGGGTAGATGAGCTTGGCCCTTTTTTTAGATCTCATTCCTTTTGAGTGTGTAAGGTTTGGCTGTATTTCTACAAGTTTTTGTTATGTGTGTGATTATACTTTCCAAGAATATAAGTGCCAGCAAATAAATTTGTCACGTGAAAATCGCACTTTTCCACTTTTTCCACTTTTGAAACTGAAAATTCCATAACATCGACTATTCTGCAATTGAATGTATTGTTTTCTGGAACAACTTTAAAAATGTTATTCTATACTAGCAATGACAAAATGAAGTTGGATGAAAATCATAGTTAAATAGCGTACAATCCACTGAAAATGCTCAGCCTTCAACGCTTATGTACTCAAACGTGCAATAATCCATATTTTTTATATAGGCTGACCATGAGTAAGGTTTATAAATCCTAACAATGTATAAAAATGTAGCACTAATTGACCAAAATAATTTGTGAATTTATGCTTGAATCACATTTTAGTAATATTATTTACACTATTTTTGCCATGTGTGCATTTTTTAACAATGAAATCATATGACCATTAGAAATTGTTTGTAAACAGTAGTGAGAACATATAATTAGTACCTACAAATTGGTATAAGAAAAAATCGGTTAACTGTGTCACGAGCGTACACACAACACACACACACATACACATACATTTTCTACACATTGCGTATATTTTAAGATAGTACCGACTAAGCTTTTCAATGATTGCACATCCAAAAACAAAATGGCTACTAAAAAAAACATATACCACAATTCGAAGTGACGTCCTCCCTAGAGATGTTTCAAAAGGTGCATACTACCACATGGTCAAGTCAGATTTGAGATGTTAAGTGGGTTGAACAAAACTTTTTCCCAAAGGTTCTGGCTCCTGGTCTATTAGGCCTATATAACAGGACATGCATATAATATTTAGACAGGACTTACTAAAGTACTTAAAGGCCTATTTCAAAATATAAGATACACATTGAATGAATGTATTTAATGGGCGTGTTGCCGAGTGATTTGTGCATGATACTGATATATCGTTCATCTGGTAAATTCGGAAATGATATGGCCCATTAATAGGGACGCTGAGAAATAGCAAATAGAAAGTTCTCATTTTGTAACAAAAATCTTCAATTCCAGTATATAAACTCAAAGTAACGGCATCATTTCGTCAAAAATACTTAAATAGTAATGAATCACTACCCGGGAGCAAAATGAACACGTATTACACATAAACAAATATTTAGGCCATATAAAGTTATGAGTTATATATCTACAGTAGGCCTATAAGTGTGGCTCGTTGGTCTTGTGGTTAGCATCTCTGCTTCTAATGCAGAAGGTCCAGGGGTCGATTCCCACAAAAGTCAGAAGTTTTTTAACTTCTGATTTGGACTTAAGTCCATCAGTTCTTGTATCAGGAAACACATAACAAAAACTTGTAAAAATAAAGACAAACCTTACACACCCAAAAGAAATGAGATCTAAAAAAGGGCCAAGCTCATTCTACCCTTCCACATTTGCGCATTCTTAATTCATAAACGTACAGTGTCCCGTAACAGCATCCTTGAAAAGCTGGGCAAAATAGAATTTGCAATATTAATTTAAATGAAATAGTTCATCCAAGCTCTTTTTTTCTAATTAATTTAAACGTAATATCATGCAAATTCTATTTTGCCAAGGTTTTCAAGGATGCTGTTACGGGACACTGTACGTTTATGAATTAAAAATGCGCAAATGTGGTAGGGTAGAATGAGCTTGGCCCTTTTTTAGATCTCATTTCTTTTAAGTGTGTAAGGTTTGGCTGTATTTTTACAAGTTTTTGTTATGTGTGTGATCTTATTACTTTTTCAAGTTACATTGCAAAATTATTTGTTAAAATATAATAATTTTATCAAAGTTGATTTAATTTCTATGGAATTACCAATTAACAATAGGATGTAAAATATCTATAGTGGCCCAAAGACTTGCGTTTTGTAAACAATGTAGTCGATCATGGGCGCCGGGAGGGGGAGGCAAGGGGGGGCGCTTGCCCCCCCCTGGATTTCAGGAAAAATAAATTTTAACTAGTGATATGCGTTTATTACATATAAATTAATGTTTTTTGTGAAACCGAAATTCAATTGAAAATTAATATTAATAATAATAATAATAATATATTTAATGATCTGATCGGGAGCAGAGTGTTGCTAGTTTGTTTGTTTTTAGTACTTAGTAATGTATTGAAATTTCGCATTTTCCTTTTTGGGTCTAAGTCAATCACGCCCGTTTTCCATTTATTTTATGTTATGTGATATTATGTGTTTGATTTATTGAAATAAATAATAATACTGTAACAATATATCGTTTCTATGATATGTAGGCTAGTAAATTATTAGTCGATGTAGACCTCTAAGAATGTGTTTATGTTTTATATTTTTATTCCACATTGCATTGCAACTGGAGAGAACTTACAAGTTGCAGTTTATGTAAGAAAAGAAAATGTGATCAAAACAGTCACATTCATTATAATTTTATGCAATTAAAATAAAGCCTTTATTTTTGAAACGTGTGTCTCATTTTCAACTCATAACCCATTTTAGTAACCGTATAAAAGTTGAGACACAATGTTTTTATGTTTACTTTCTAGTATCTACTGCACAAAAATTACATAATTTCGGTATCGTATTCAGCCCACTACTTTTTTCTAAAACCCACCAAATGCATTCTAAAAACCTGATTTTCAAAAATTTCGCCTGCGGCACTATTGTTGGGGGGCTCCGCCCCCCAAACCCCCCGTGCTTGCCCAACTAAACTACAAATTGTGATTGTTGCCCCCCCCTGCTAAAATTCCTGCCGGCGCCCATGTAGTCGATCATTGTCAAGTAACTATAGTTACTTGATGATTATATTCTTGTATAAGGCTTATATTGAAACCTTTAATTGGGAGCCTTCCAGCAAACTTTTTAACTTTTTCTTTCAAAAGACCCTATATCACTATTACCTTAATGTCCATGTGAAATATGAACGTTGTAGCCCCACCCGTTTGGTCAGAATCGCGAACCGATTGAAACTGACGAGACCGTAGTAGCAGTAGCTAGCAGTAGTTAGCAGTAGTAGCTAACATCCTTAGAGTGATTTTGAGCATGTTTCAAGCCATTTTTCCACCAAGAAGGAATGCTCGTATCCCAAGCAAATTTATCATGTGTTGTCACTTGTCAGGTACCTAAATCCCTCGATTTTGATAGTTTTCAAGTTCACATCACGTTTCATGACGGCTGGGTGACACCTCGAAATCACCCCAACTTTGCTTGCTGTATAAGGTGCCTGAGTGTGTAGCGCACCGCGGCTTGGCTGCGGCGCCTTAACGGACACCTAGATTTGTAAACGGTGACTTTGGAGCCGTCCTAGCAACGAGGCACATAATAAATTTAAAAATTTGTTCTGAATCGGCCTTGTTGATTCTGGCGTTAATTGATTGATTGATTGATTGGATATTGCTTAACATCACATGTTAATACCCTTTGGCTATTCAAGCCGTATGGCGTTAATCTGCGGGTGTTCACACGGTCCATACCACTAATTGCTATATTTCCTATTAAAAATATTGATCTTTGGTTGGTTATCGCTACGCGTTCCTTTTCTTTGATCAGAAACTTGTAACTTCAAAGTTACTATTTCGTAGGAACTTGTAACAAACTTAACGTTTCTTCACAAGTTCCTTTCGCCGTCATAATCCCGTCGAATTTCATTACCTGATATCGTAAACTGCAGTATGAAAAATATCTTGTGACATCTTGTGTTTTCGAAAATGGCACCACCCTCGTCAGATGGCTTGGGACTTACTTTAATAAATAAAATTAATGATAAATCAACTCCCATCACATTTATTGTTATTTAAATCAGTAATGGTATAAGGAACGAGAAACGTCTCAGTTCATTTTTAGGCAGAAGTAACTAAACTTTTTAAAGTTCCTTTTTTGGGGGAACGTGCCCAAGACTGCTCAATTATTAATTAACTTAAAACTACATGTATTTTTCATAGCCTAGCCGGTGATGTCGGTGATGGCATTGGCATGTCAAGAGGCAAGACTGTATATAAAATGAACTAACCAAACTTTTAACACAAAAGGCATACTAAAGTGTAAAAGACTTTATGACAGACAAAACTACCTAATAAATGCTATTACTAATTAAAAAACTCAGCTCTGCTTGTTTTGCAATTAAAAGCATCAAACACATAAGCAATGTATTAACTGCTAAATTATGCTACTTTTCTCTATTTGAATCACATCTGAGGTATGGAACAGAATTTTGGGGAATGTCAACTCACATTGATCACCAGAAAAACTCTGTTTATATAAATAAAATTCTCTACAACCTTGTTCCAAATAAGAAATCAAATATAAACCTCAATATATTAAATTCAAATCTGAGCTGACAAAATTTTTACTACAAAAAGCTTACTACAGTGTACAGTAAATGACTTTATTACAGAAACTGACCTACCGTAATGATAAAGATCAGTTTATTGTTTATGGTACAATATTTGAAATTTGTAAATTTAGGTTCTTCTTATTAATTCATTTTTATCCACGTTACTGTACCTAATAATGTAATAATTTTAAGTACTGTATCATTGGATTTTGGCACTGGGCCTATGTAGGCCTACGTATTAATATGAGAGACAATGTGATGAAAAATTACTGACATGGTCATGATGGATGGCATTAGTAGGTATTATATACTAGAGGCTATAACATAGCCTATATTATAGGCCTACTATTTTGTAAAATAAATTATGTTAAATACTTAAGTAAGAACTAGTCTGTAAACCGAAAAAGGACTACACGGTGAAAACTGTTAAAACTGTAACTATGTATTGTTATTTGTTGTCCTTAATAAATTTTTTTTTTAAATGCATTTTTTGTAGGCGATAGGCATCCATAGTATTACTATTTTATTTCATGACATGATCATAATTATTCTTTACCCGGTATTAAAGAAACAAATTTACAGTTAAATTACATTATTTTTGTAAGTACAAATATTAAATAATAAAACATAAATACGTAATAATAATAAAAATCGGTCTACTCAATTCCTAACGGGGCTGCCAAAAAGTTTTAGACCGGAGGGCTGCTGTCTAAGATTCCTAATTTCGAGCACTGCGTAGGCCTACTTGTTATGGTATCCCATGTAATACAACAGCTGCTAATAAATACAATACCTCGAGGCCACCAACAAGGGTGGTAAAATAAATAAAAAAAAGTAAAAAAAAAAGTAAAAAGTCAAGCAGTGCCTCATGATCAACATGACGCAAAAGTTCAATTGTTCACAAGAACTTATCCACAGATCGTTGAAGCCTAAATAAATCACCTTTCTATCCTGTTTCCTGGCTTCAATATAACGACTTATCCAATTATGTACGAAGTAATTACTAGGAATGCTGATAGTTATGAGTTAGCAATTAGCACGTCTTTTGTTTAGACTTTAGAGTGGAGGTAACTTAAGAAGGTAGGGCAGTGATTCCCAACCGGTGTGCGGCGGCACACTATGTGCTGTAGAAGTGCCAGTGGCGTGCCAGGAAAAATTTTCAACATTTATTTGATTTTTCTCACAATATGTCAAAAAGAAATGTTCCGACAAGATCACATAAATTGTACACTGGAATATAAAGTGAAAAAAAATCTGAGTTAAACATTCTGTGACATTTTAGCCCATGGGTAGGTATACCAAAATTGCACTCACAACATTTAGAGAAGTGTTAGCAAGTTGACCAAACATTTTTGTTCAAAACACCGATTCTTGATTTGAATTAAATTAATTGAACTTTATTCTCGACTGATTAAAAAATTGCTATGTAGACCTACCCCGACACAATACTAAATAATAAGCGTAGCTTCAATCCGAACCATTATGATTAGGTATGTTTTACTTTTATCCAATCATACCTTGTTGTAATTGAGTGGTAACAATTAATACACTTGTACTTTGTCTTTAGTTTTAAACATAGGCCTGGGCCTTTTATAATTTGAGTCCAAATAAAATATTTTAACATCTTCCGAGTTGTTTTTTCTATAACAAATAATAATAGGTAGGTATATATTGGCCAGTGGTAGTTTATTGGCAGTTTATTCTCTTATTGGCATAAGTTGCACATTGGATGCTTTATTGCAATAGGCCAGGCCTACACCCTAATGTACATGAACAAAATTGTACTCTAGTTTGTGGTAACAAAACACGAGAGTAGCTGTAAAGTAGCAAGCTACTTAAGAATGAAAGTAGCTTAAAAAGTAGCTAAGCTTCTTTCAAAGGCCAAGTAGCTGTTGCTGTAGCAGTGTTACTTTTTAAAAGCTTTAAAAACACTGGTTTAAATAGGATGGAACATTAATTACCGGTATAGGAAGTAGAGCCAAACATAAAATTAAGGTTCTGTGAAAAAATAATTACAATCGAATAAAGGATGTAAGTGTTATAAGTCGAAGAAATGTTTTAAGATTTTTTTTAAATCGAAAAAAATCGTAAAATTGCGATTTTCATGAGAAATAATTTTTAGATTGCGCTCAAAAACGTGGCAGTTCTAAGTTCAGAGATTTCGAAGGCCTCCAGAAAATTTCATCGCAATTGGAATATCAGTTTAGCCGGAATCGTGTTAACAAACACAGAAAAATACAAACAGAAATAACAAGAAAAACGAAAAAATAATCGTAAAATTGTGATTTTCATGAGAAATAATCATTCGACTGCGCTAAAAAACGTGGCAGTTCTAAGTCCAGAGATTTTGAAGGCCTCCAGGAAATTTCATCAAAATTGGAGTATCGGTTTAACTGGAATCGTGTTAACAAACACACAAAAATACAAACAGAAAAAAAAAAAATCGAAGAAAAAAATCGTAAAATTGCGATTTTCATGAGAAATAATTTTTCAATCGATTTTTCGCACGTGGCAGTTCTAAGTTCAGAGAATTCAAAGGTCTCCAGAAAATTTCATCGCAATTGGAGAATCGGTTTAGCCGGAATCGTGTTAACAAACAGCCAAAAATACAAACAAAAAGAAAAGAAAAAAAACATTCCGGATTTTTTTCTCTAGTGTAGTAGAATGGAATCTTCGCTACGCTCATCCAATAAGAAAAACAACATAAAAAAATTAAAATCAGTTACCCGGGTAACATCTCTTCCGTTCGCACATCGTACTTAAAGGCATAATCACATTGGATGAAGTATTTTTTAATACAAGATGTACAAAAAATAAGAATGCCGGAAATTGTGGCAACCTTGGATGAGGCCTACACGTCCTACTAGAATGGTTTGTTTTGACGCGCGCCTGGGGGCATGAGACGTTGGTGGACCGTGGATGCCTGCTGAGCTGAGCCGAGCCGGCCGGGCGAGGCTAGACACTCGGTTAGATAAATAAATAAATAAATTGTATTTAGAGTCTACCCACTCAGATATATAACTGATTTTCAGTTGGGGACTTTAAATCAAAGCGACCAAGCCAACCCTGTAGGCCCTGACGCAATCGACGAGTGAACGATAACCAACTCAAAGATCGATATTTTTAATGGGAAATATAGCAATCAGTGGTATGGACAGTGCGAACACCCAAGGATCAACGCCAGAATCAACAAGGCCGATTCAGCACAACTCTGAATTTATTATGTGCTTCGTTGCTAGGATGGCTCCAAAGTCACCGTTTACAACTCCTAAGACAAGAACTGATGGACTTAAGTCCAAATCAGAAGTTAAAAATCTTCTGACTTTAGCGGGAATCGAACCCTGGACCTTCTGCATTGGAAGCAGATACGCTAACCACAAGACCCGAGCCACGTGTTGAATTAGTAAGGGGTTGACATTCTGTGTGGATGAAGCATTTGCAGATTTGTTATAGTACAGTGACACTGACAGCTCAACTAGTGTTTTATGTACTAATTGAGCGAGCGTAGCGAGCGTCTCCACTTGACTCTTATGGCTTGAATGTCTGGTTTTTTTAGTGTTTTTTTTTCTGTTACTGCTTCGGTACAGGTCGCACCGTTTCTCTGATCGACCTGAAATTTTGCACACATGTACACCTATGTGTAGGCCTACCTATGCGGGTTGCTGTATAGTTTTGTGGCAAAATCGTTCAAAAAGTTAAAAAGTTATATTAAAGTTAATCTAAAGTTTTTTTTTCAAACTAAACGGCGACAATATCTGAGGTGGCCAAATCATTTAGAATGTCCGTCCGCGAATATGTTAATTTTATTTTGATCCGATAAGTAGTGCAGATGGAAATTACATTATAACAAAGTACCGTTACCATGGCAACGGAAAGTCGCGCAGCTTTTTTGGCTCATGATAGCGGTCGAACGGAGGCTCGGATCAAGTTGAAATTTTGACCATCCGCAAGCTTCGTTCCCGATTGAATGCCATTAGTTTTGTGGCAAAATCGTTCAAAAAGTTATAAAGTTACATTAAAGTTAATCTAAAGTTTTTTTTTTAAAACTAAACGGCGACAAAATCTGAGGTAGCCAAATCATTTAGAATGTCCGTCCGGTCACGAATATGTTAATTTTATTTTGATCCGATAAGTAGTGTAGATGGAAATTACATTATAACAAAAGTAACGTTGCCATGGCAACGAAAACTCGCACGAGGTTCGCACTATGCACTGCCACCTAGAAGTAATCAAAATACTATCGAGGAAGCAGTGTATTATTTGTAACGTTTTCCCAAAGAAATGATGTCAAGATCCTCTAGATGGCGGTGGATTTTATCCATTCTCTCCTATTTTACAAATTTTCAGCTAAATCGGTCAAGACCTTAAGACTTATTGGTATGTAACATTATGGGAATGTCGTACTCGGGTCGTGTTGCACGTACCGGTGCTCGCTCAACAACGCGACGGGACTTTAGCGTTTTCCTAGTTTAATTAAATGTGATTAGTGAATAGCATTACAAGGTTTGTAAAGATATGTGAAGAGTACGGATGGCTCAGTGACTACAGTTTACAAACATACCTAGTTGAAGTGTTGATTTTGTCTTCTTTAGGTTCTAGTTGTTTTTTTTTTAAGTTAGTGATAACTGATGAGTGTATCATACAAAGAGAGAGAAGGGAGCTAATTCTAGCATCCTGTACTTAGAACAAACACTTTCCAACTGACCCGTCCCGTGCACGATGGTATTGAATGGGCAGGCACTGAAGCGACCGCATTCAGTCGAGTCGATCGGTAGCGAAGCTCAGTAGGCATCCAACTACGTCACGAGTGATGACATCACTCACTGTACAATTTCCACAATAATTGGTCGTACTCGTACCTGTTTAAATATTGACCGATTTCTTTAATTTTTTGTTTCTAAATTTCTAAAATAAATTTAGGTTTAACATAAGTAAGCAACAGTTAAAGACCTTTTTTTTTCATAAAATAATATTTTTTTTGGAACGCTTAAGTGCGGCAAAGTTTCCTATTGTAGGCCTCATAAGAAAAACGGCATTAAAAAAATTAAAATCGGTTAACTTAACATAGCGTTCGCGCATCGTCGGTACTTAAAGTTAATGAAAAATTGCAAAAATTGCACCTTTTTTGTAAATTTATTAAGTAGGCCTACCTAAGTCAGGCCTAAAACTTTAAAAATAAACACGCTTTAGTTTTTTAACCTTGTTTTAGGCCTATGGTTAAAAAAAAACTAAATAAATTGAATTCTGATCAAGAATCTAATTTTTTTCCGTTTGCACGTCTTGGAAAAAACTAAAATTTATCAATATTTCGTATTCTCTTATCTCTTATTGTTCCCTTATCCAGGAACCTGGATCAACCTATACCTATAGGGAACCTAAGTGGGCGTTGTCCGGTTCTCTCCGGTCAGCGTGGTATAGGCGATTAACCCGTGCTAAATGTTTCGTAAGCGATAGCGCGTGAACCCGACCACGGACCGGAATTATATTCATACTGTAAGAAACTATAATCTTTCCTCTTTGCGTGGATATACATAACTCTGCTCTATCACAAATATTAATGACATTTGTTTTGAGTTGAAGTGAACTCTACATTTACACTGTTGCCAAACCTTCCAAACTGCTCATGAAAAAGCACGTAAAAAACATTTTGTCCGTGGCATCAGCATAACATTTGGTATCCGACTTGCTTTGTGGCTACTGTGAGGTCACTGGGTTGTACTAGATTATACATTACTAATAAAATATCCTTTAATGTGCCAACAAAATCTTGAATGCGAAGTACATTTAGCAACCATGGGCAGGCGCGTGGTATGCGAGGATGCCACAGCTGCACACAACGTGGCTGCGTCTCGCTTAGGTTGCCGCTCAGTCAGAGTACATTTGCGACAGCGCGCAAACATGGGTCCATTTAACTCATAATAGTTTGAATTTAGGAAGCGTCATCGAGCAAAGTAGAATGCCATCATCTTCTTTACAAAATTATTCATCTTGTGATGGTATTGGTTTAGATTTCTTTTGCGCGAGTCAAAAGATACGGCGAGTTACATTTTCGTACCATGCTAATTCTTATGGGCGCTGAGACCAGAGAGAACCAATTTCCTTCCCGCCTTCAAAACTTAGGTTCCCTATTGGACATGTATCTCCTTCCTTGAGTTCATCAAATGATATTGACTAACTTAATAACTTAAAAGTATTATTTCTCGTTTGTCTGAACTATCAATATATCACTATACAAACTAGAAGTAGTAGGGTGTGATGGCACTGTAATCAACACTGCATGGAAGAACAGTGTCATCCACTGACTAGAAAATCATGTAGGACGCCCGCTACAGTGGAGCATGCCTCCTGCATTTTAATGAGAGTCCTTTTTGCTACATTTTCCAACATATTGACCAAACTGCAGGGCCTAAATCTAAAATAGCAACGTTAAAGGTCTTGAAAGTTTTTTGTTAGGTACTAAAACAGCAAAAAACGACGACGACAACCGAAAACGAACTTTCGTTTAAAATAGCAATGTTAAAGGTCTTGAAGGTTTTTTGTTACCGGTACTAAAACAGCAAAAAAGGACGACGTAGGACGACACTTTAAGTTTTATTACGGTGCACCTTTATCCAATCAAATCATTGGCCGTACGACTAAATTTCGCACTAGGCCTAGTAATACGGCTGACCGTACGACTATCCACGGCCTTCGTTTTAAATAGCAACATTAAAGGTTATTTTTTGTAACTAAAACAGCAAAAACGTGATGATTTTATTTTGGGAACTTGTTCGGTGGGGGGGGGGGGGGGTCCACCACCTTTAAAAACACTAATTTTGCCTTAAAGAATATTAGTGGGTTGGGGGGCCTGAAGCTATAAACACCAATCAAAACACTCATTTTGCCTAAAAGTAGGTTACCGAGTGGGTAGGGGGGGAGGTTGCAAAAAATATACTTTTCATTTAGACCCCCCCCCCCCCTTCCAATTGAACAAGTGGCCTACCTTATTTTGGACGGAAGGCTACTGGTACTGTTGCAATTGGGGGGGTCCAACTTGTTAACACTGAGGAGGTACATTAGGGAAAAGTAGGAAGGTTAGGGGGAGTGGGGGGGTGCGAATAATAATAATAATAATGAATATAGGCTATGGTTTTTAAGCATAAGCCCGCTTTAAGGACATAGTTATTGATTCATAGCAGTTGTCGAAAAAGTTTGCCCCGACTGGGGTTCGAACCCAGAACCTCCGGCTTAACGTGCCATAGCTCTACCAATTAAGCTACCGGGACCACAGAACAAACCTTTAGGAAACTGCTATATGTTGTGACTGTTGACTTACATGACATAAATCCAACAGAAGACGGCAATGTAGCTGTCAAATCTGAAAGATTGCATGGATAAATTCAATCACATCTCATCTCCCATGAGTTGGGTAGTATGAATATATGGTTTTTAAGCATAAGCCCGCTTTAAGGACATAGTTATTGATTCATAGCAGTTGTCGAAAAAGTTTGCCCCGACTGGGGTTCGAACCCAGAACCTCCGGCTTAACGTGCCATAGCTCTACCAATTAAGCTACCTATGTCCTTAACTATGTCCTTAAAGCGGGCTTATGCTTAAAAACCATATATTCATACTACCCAACTCATGGGAGATGAGATGTGATTGAATTTATCCATGCAATCTTTCAGATTTGACAGCTACATTGCCGTCTTCTGTTGGATTTATGTCATGTAAGTCAACAGTCATACAACAAATAGCAGTTTCCTAAAGGTTTGTTCTGTGGTCCCGGTAGCTTAATTGGTAGAGCTATGGCACGTTAAGCCGGAGGTTCTGGGTTCGAACCCCAGTCGGGGCAAACTTTTTCGACAACTGCTATGAATCAATAACTATGTCCTTAAAGCGGGCTTATGCTTAAAAACCATATATTCATACTACCCAACTCATGGGAGATGAGATGTGATTGAATTTATCCATGCAATCTTTCAGATTTGACAGCTACATTGCCGTCTTCTGTTGGATTTATGTCATGTAAGTCAACAGTCACAACATATAGCAGTTTCCTAAAGGTTTGTTCTGTGGTCCCGGTAGCTTAATTGGTAGAGCTATGGCACGTTAAGCCGGAGGTTCTGGGTTCGAACCCCAGTCGGGGCAAACTTTTTCGACAACTGCTATGAATCAATAATAATAATAATAATAATAATAATAATATTGTAATACACACACCCCCCCCTCCCTCCCCCTAACCTACTTTTCCCCTAACATTGCATTGTTAAAAAGTTGGACTCCCTTTCCCCCCCCCCCCCCCACTGAAAAAGTACCTACCAGGCTACTTGGGGGGCATTCCGTAACTCGCTACGTGGCACTTTGTAGCGCTTAGCCTAGTCCGAAATGAGCTTGGTGCGCCATGCCACGCAGTACAACACACATCCACAGATCACTACACTCGCTGGAGGTTTTTCGTCCACCACTTTGTAGCGATTCGCTACAAAGCGCCACGTAGGCCTAGTGACTTACGGAATGCTTTAGAGCCATTCCGTCAAAAGCAGGAATTTGGGAATAAAAATAAAAATAATATTTTTTATTTTATTTTAGCAAAAACTGTTTGGTCAACACTTCTGTTTTAAAAATTAAACAGTTAAACAAAAAATCTCATTATTCTAACATAGTTTTAAGCATGTTTTCACCGTGTGTTGCCACACGGATGTGACTAAGTGAAATATGCTTAAGTTGGTTGCAATGTAACTAGAGGATGGTACCCCTGACTGATGGGGTGTAGGAAATAAACTCAAGACAGGTGCTGGTACTTGTCAACTGTGCAGTATCAATTTTCTAGGTAAGTCATGTTTCAATATATCTCAATTTCATTTAAATGCTACCTGTTGTAACATCCGTTACACAAAACTGACAAAAGTACTTGTAAATCAGTGAAGGTTATTCTGATAAAAACCAAAACTTCCAAAAGTGAGGTTAGGGTACTCATCTACATGTGGGATATTTTGGTTTATTTCTACATATCATAACTATTAATAAAATGTGTAACGGATGTTACATGTAACGGATGTTACATTATTTGTTAGTTAATGTTTGGTCAATAATTGAGTGAAAACCAATGATACTTGACAACTTAAAATGTTAGGATGGGTCTAGGCTAGGGTCTAGACTACAGGTTCCTGGTAGGCCACCTGTAGGGCCTAGTAAACCTACAATCCTAACCTGACCTAACAAATTTCAAAGTAATAAAAGGTCTGACTCATTAAACAAAATATTGTTATTATAAAATACATAATTGGTAGGCCTAATCTACTTACTTGGTCCAAGACTTCTCTCTATAAAGTTTTTTTTTTTTTTTTTTTTTTTTTTTATAATTGTATTGTCTTGCCACATCCTTTTTAAATCCATCCTATGTCTCAAAAAAATTACTAATTTTAATAAAATGTAATGCATAATTCATCAAGCAATAGCTTGCAATCTGTTTTTTTTTTCAAAGAAGGTTTGTTTTCAAGCAAATGCTTCAAACGCTGCGCTTTCAGGTCACTCGTAACATCCGTTACAAAGCACTGTAACATCCGTTACACACTATTTTTATTAATTAACATTCAATTTTGAACTTTTCTCAGAATGTAATGACATGAGGGTATTTCATGATTCCTTGTGAATCACCATATACCAAAATTATTTTTTTACCCTACTTGGAGGGCCTGACTTTTTAGTAGAAATACCACTTAGTGTAAATGTAGTTCCCAAATTAGTAACATCCGTTACAACACTAAATAGTGATATTTCTTGAAGATGGTTAACATGTTTGGAGTGCAATTTTACAGATCAGTAAATCAAAATTATGTGATGTGATATGTGCTACCATAATATGAACAGCTTATATTTTCAAGTCTTAATATATGTGTTAAGTAGTGAAAATGTAACGTCCGTTACATACGGAATGGCTCTTAGCGCCCATTCCGAAAGTACGAGCGCTGCAGTCACCATATTGTCGCCACAGCTGTGGCGACTGTAGGCCTAGCAACTTTCGGAATGCCCCCTTGTTCGGTTAGGACGGGTCCGCCAACTTTTTCAACACTGTCTTTGGATGGGAAAAGTAGATTAGAGGGAGTGGGGGGGCCCGCGGGGGGGGGGAGCGCAAAGCGCGTTTGTTTTAATTAATAATGAGAATGATATTGTACTAGGAAACGCTCAGTTGGACGCGTTGATAAGCGAGCACGTGCTATAGCTAGACCCACATTGCACATTTTTTTTAATTTTAAAATTTGCGACGTTCGCTGTCCACAGGGCCATGTTTCCAATATTATTTATTATTGCCAAGGTATTTAGGTAAACTTGTGTGTAAACCTTTAGGCCTACTTTGTGGATAAAATCCACCGCCATCTAGAGGACCTTGACTTCTTGGGAAAAACTATTTAAACTCTTTGGTGACAAATAATACACTCTTCCTCGAAAGTATTTTGATTACTTCTAGGTGGCAGTGTATTAGAAACTTCGCGCGTCTTTTCGTTGCCATGGCAACGTTCCTTTTGTTATAATGTAATTTCCATCAGTGGCGGATCTAGGACATAATCATGGGGGGGGCGATTTGCGTGTGCATGGTACAGTCGTGGGAAAGGGACTAAGCGCCGGACGCACGGGGGGTATGGGGGGCGAAGCCCCCATTAATTGCGCCGCAGGCAAAAATTTTGAAAATCAGGTTTTTAGAGTGCATTTGGTGCGTTTTAGAAAAAAGTGATGGGCGGAATGTAATACGGAAACAATGTAGTTTGTGTGCACCAATTTGTTTTGTCGTCATGTCGAGCTTACAATTTACAGCATTGGCCTAGATTGCAACATTATTATAAACGTTTGATCTTATTTTCAATTCATCATTTTATTTATTTATTAAACGTCTATCCTATTTAGTTAAAAAACGATTCACATAGGAGGACAACTTAATAAATCGAAGTACACTGAAGCAGACACATTTCAGAGGCAAACTGATTATTTCTGACAACATAAAGGAAAGTTGATTTTTATTGGGAGTTTTAAATAAATAGCGCCGCAGTCGAAAATTTTGAAAATCAGGTTTTTAGAGTGCATTTGGTGCGAGCACAATAAAATAATAAAATCATTTTTTTTTAATTTTTAAAGAATCATGGGGGGGGCGATCGCCCCACCGCCCCCCCCCTGTATCCGCCACTGATTTCCATTAACACTAGGCCTACTTATCGGATCAAAATAAAATTAACATATTCGTGACCGGACGGACATTCTAAATGATTTGGCCACCTCAGATTTTGTCGCCGTTTAGTTTTTTAAAAAAACTTTCGATTAACTTTAATGTAACTTTTTGGACGATTTTGCCACAAAACTAATGGCATTCAATCAAGAACGAAGCTTGCGGATGGTCATAATTTCAACTCGATCCGAGCCTCCGTTCGAACGTTATGGCGAGACATAGCCTACAAACAAAAAAAACAGCGACTAATTTTTCTGGCAGAGTCAAATGGAAACGCTCGCTTTGCTCGCTTAAAAATATACGCGCTTTGCGTTCCCCCCCCCCACACAATTCCCCAACCTACTTTTCCCCTAACATTAGAAGTTGGCCGGTGCCAAGTGCCAACCGAACAAGTTGGCCTAGCTAGGCCTACCTTTTAGAGCCCCCTAAACGTGAAAGTTCCATGAAATATAGGCTGTCACCTTTGTGTATCCAATCCCTTTGGGGTTATTCAATGCTGTCATGCTAGGGGCCTAGGCCTAGCCTAGGCCCTAGGGGTTAGGAGCTTAGGCCTAAGTAAAGCTTGCTTTTGACTATACTTACATAGGTAGCCCCTATAATAAATAATAATAATAATAATAATAACAATAATAATAATAATAGTAATAATAATAATAATAATAATAATAATAATATCGTAAAATTACCATAATTTTGGACAAAAGATCCCATCTTCGGCGTTTAACCGGTTGACGTCGACGTAATCAGCCAGCAGTGGTGCAGACTGCAAGGCGGTGCAATTTTTCAATTCAGTATTTTATTTAGCTTAAAGCTATTTTTACATGCAATTTCAATAGTAATAGTACAATTCAATACAATTTCATTTTTTTTTTTTAAATAGGCCTAACTATTGAAACAAATTTTCAAAATACATACAAGACAAATCAATATTGTTACAAAATATATACAAGTCATCTTACAATTTTTTTTGTTCCTCATAGATAAAATAGAGTTTTAACAAATTTAATACATTCTAATTTAAAAACTGCTAAACGTTGTTCCTGTTTAATCACTAAATCTAATTTATTATATAGTCTGTACCCAGAATAAAAAACATGTTTTTGAGTTGCTGATTTGTTTACTCTGTCCACAATAATGTTAGTATTATTTCCTCTTGTATTATGATTGTGGTTGCTAGAGGAGTATTCTATCATGCAATTTAGATAAGTGGGCATATTTCCTTTAATCATTTTAAATATGAATAAGAGTACGTTTAACGGTTTAAGGCAATTCTCTGTCTGACAGTTAAGAAATTTAATACATTCAGCATATCTGATATTCTGCTATATTGATTCCATCTCAAAATCACTCTCATCCCTCTATTTTGTAATTTTTGTAATATATCCAAATCTCTCTCATTTCTACCCCACAGGAGTGTGCAACAAAATTCTGTATGAGGAGCTATGATTGTCTTGTAAATAAGTGTTCTAACCCAAGGGGAGACAAAAGAACCAACCCTTGACAGAAATCCAATTTTTTTCTTAATTTTTTTAGCTATATAATTTACATGACTAGTTAGTTTTAAGTGCATATCAATAAGAACCCCAAGATATTTAAATTCACTGACAATTTCTAGTTTTTCACCATTAATATGCAAAAACACTTCCTCATTATCATTATCCTTCATTACTTTGTTAAATACACTACCTGATGATGTCAGTATCATACATTTAGTCTTTGTTAAATTAAGTTTTAATTTATTGAGTTTGATCCACTCCATCATTCGCATTAATTGAATATTAATAATATAACACACTTCTTTATAATCCAGACCTGAATATGATACTAATGTGTCATCTGCAAAAACATTTAGAAATACATAATCCATGTTTAAATACAAATCATTTATGTATATGATAAACAGTAAAGGACCTAACACAGAGCCTTGTGGTACTCCAAAATCGTTGACCAGTTCTTCCGATACATAGTTTTCTAAATTTGGTTTTTTGTCTTCTATTTGTTAAATAGCTACTAAAACCATGCCATCACGTTACCTGCTAAACCATAAGCTTTCAATTTAGTCAAAAGTATACCCCTGTCAATAGTTTCAAATGCTCTTTTAAAATCTACAAATACTGCAGCAATAATGTGATTTTGATCAAGAGATTTCTTCCATTTTGATAATAAAAGTTGAATTGCAGTTTCACAATGAATGCTGATCTCTAAAACCAGACTGATTTCCAAATAATAGTCTATTATTTTCAAAATAATCTTTGATTTGAATGTGAACTGCTGTTTCTAGAACTTTTTCATACATTGGTAACATATTTATTGGTCTAAATTCATTTGCTAATTTTGTTCCTAATACCTTTGGTATGGTACAATTGTGGTGATTTTCCACTCTTCTGGTACAACTCCTTCTTCTAGTGACATATTGATAGTATTAAGCAACTGATACCCACTTGCTCTAAAAGTTTTCTTAAGAATTTGTGCAGAAATGCCTTCATCGGTTCCTTTTTTGTTTTTAAGTTTCATTATGATATTTCGCAACTGTTTTATCGTAATTGGTTTAAATTCACTAAATTCATTGTCTTTAGTTAGATTTTCTATCAAATCATATCTGATTGACTCATTACTATCTTCAATGGAATTAACAATTTCTTCAACACTATCAACAAAATAATGATTAAAACATTCGGCTTCAGTATCACTATGAGTTGAACTGTTATTATCTTCAAATAAAACTTTCTCTTCAATCTCACCATCCCCACTGTTTTCGCTTATCAAGCCTTTTAATGTCTTCCACATTAATTTAGAATCATTTTTCTGTTTGTCAATTTTGTCATCATAGTATTTCCTCTTACAAACCCTCATATTACATAAAAATAAATTTCTATTAATTTTATACTTTTCCCAGTCTTCAAATTCCCCGTTAACTGGGCCTTGATGTAACTACTATCCCTATCATTTTGAAGTTGCCTTAAATTCTCATTAAACCACTCATTACCTTTTATTTGTGAATTATTTACACAATCCTTTAATGGAGCTACTTCATCGATACACTCTACAAAATTAGAAACATACTTAGATGCTACCACATTAATATCTGTTACATGCTGTTTCCATTCCTTCTTGTACAGTGCTTCATTTAACAAATCAAAATCATTATCTTCAAGTTGTTTACGTGTAAGTTTAGTTCTATGAGAATTATTTCCAATAAAATAGTTTTTTCTTCTTATGCAGGTTTGGGATTTGTACTAATAATGTCTTGTGGTCTGATAACTGATATTGAGATATCACATTGACTTGAGTACTCTTTTCAATTTCAAGATTTGTTATAACCAGATCTATCATTGTATTGCTATTTGATGTAACTCGTGTACATTCTTTGACTAGTTGAGCCATGCCTGATACAGTTACAATATCGTTTAATCTTTCACTATATCTCGAATGTACATCCATATTAATGTTAAAATCACCCAATATTAAAATATTTCCCCTATAAAGTGCAAGCCCATCAAACCATTCTTCTATGTTGTCTAGAAACTCTGTATGTGAACTATTAGGTGAGTGATATATAACTGCTTCCTTTTATAGTCAGCCTAACGGCAAGGAGCCACATATTGTATTTGATTGTTTTGTCAATCTCAACCTTATATTTAATACCATTTCTTATATAAATCAACACTCCACCAGTATGGGAACTATGTGAAAAAACAAACTGCATGTTTATACCCCTTAATTCGTAACTCTTTTCTTGTGAACTCATCAGTAACATGTGTCTCACTAAGACAAACCATAGATGGTTTCAAATCAGCTATTGCTTCAACTAACAGATCCTTATTTGATTTAATACCCTGTATATTAGCATACATTATACCTCCCGAAACATTCCATGGGTGTCATGTCTTTTGTTTATTTGATACCTGATTTGCTATTCTTATGTAGCTTGGGCAATGTTTATAATTAGCCGAATGGTTTGTATCAACATTTAGTTGATATTTATGATTTAGTTTGTTGCAATTGCTGCACTCATAATAGTCACATTTACAACTGTCAGTAGTATGATTTCCTGCGCAGAACATGCATATTGCACTTCTTTTACATTCCTTGGCATAGTGCCCATATGAATTGCAATTATAACACCTTTTTAGATAAATATGTTCACTTACGAAGTATCTGGCCCATCCAATATACAATTTGCTGTTACCAAGGAACTTGTTTTTAAGGGTAGTATTAACTCTAATGATAATATCTGATTCTCCATCTCTATTTACCCTACCTTTATATATTACTCTAAGATCTGCCTTATCTTCCAGTTCCAGTTTGTTGCTCGCTACAATATCGTTTATAATATTCTCATCATCATATTCAAATTCTTTCAGATTAACATCATGGATTTTTAACAAAGAATATATTTTAGTATCTGCCATGTTTTGTGATTCCGTACTATACCTGTCTCCGAGTACTTCTTCTACTTTACGTTCGAGAATCTTTAGTGATTCTTCACTTTGTAGCCCAACTATTATTGCTCCATCTCCGACTGGTTTCACCATTGTTATCTCGATTTGTAGATCTATCGGATTAATTGTTTTCTTCAGATCTTCGTGTGTAGTTTTGCTGGTCTGTGTTACATTCTTGGGCACTATTTTTAGAACTGATACATTCTTGGTTGGCCTAAACCTATTAGGCCTAATCGCATTCTTCACCATTTTCAACTTTTCAGTGGAGACATCTTCTTTATCTTCCAATACCGTTTTACTATGAAATACAGAAGTTTTGATTGATTCTTCTTTTTTCCTTTGGTTTTTTGCTATCTCACTATATTTTATCTTGTCCACTTTTACTTGATCTCGTGTTTGTTGTTTCATTTGATTGTTTTCAGTTTTTTCACATCCTTTTCCTTCCTCTTCTTCTTCTTCCTCTTTTTCTTCTTCTTCTTCTTCTTCTTACAGGCAACTTACAAAATAAATAAAATAATGTGACCAATTTATAATACAAAAGTCCACAACAAGGATATTATTATACATTACGTTTCTTATTTCTTAAAGAGGTCAGTCGATGATCGGATTAAATCAAGAAACCAAATACGCTTCGCTTCTAGCTACTTGTACTTTTGATTCTCCCGCGCGACTCCTTAAGCTGCCTGGCGAACTGCTCCGCTGTAAATTCCATTTCCTGACAAACTATAACCCAACTTTTGACTTTTGAGTTAGTTCTGTCGGTACTTCTGTCAATGGTTCTCTGTTGTTGGTTATTACTTATTAGCACTCTGTGAAGCCTTTGTGTATCGAATCCCTTGTATTTCAAATTCAATGGTGAAGCCGAGGGACTAGGCTTTGGCCTAGCCTATAGAATTTATTTGTGTTACTTGTGTATTGGTATTGGTATTGGGTATTGGTATTTCATCTCCTACAATTTATTAGTCGGTGGTAGGTTTGTTTCCTCCTCCTGTGTAGGGGCTTAGGGTTTATAGACCGTACATAGAGCCTAGGCCTAGTTTAGCTTAAATTATTCTAGCCTAGGCTAGGCCTTTGTGGGGCCTAGGCCGCAGTCTTGTCTTTAAAACAAAAAGACAACAATTGCAAGAGGTAAGCCTACTTCTTTGGTTGGTATGGGCCAACTTTTTAACAATGCGATGTTGGTAGGCCTACTTCTTCGGTTGGTATGGACCGGTTTTTTAACAGTTTTTTTTTTTTCAATAAAAACACTGAAAAACAACTACCGGTAAGTAGTTTTGTAACGAAAAGGATTTCGGGTGCGCTCTTCTCGATTAAATCCTAGAACGGTAATAGTGCAGTATAGCGGACGTGGGTATTATAGCGGCTAATACTCCACCTACAAAACCTTTAACGTCGCTGTTTTAAAAAATCTAAAGTACCTTCTAAACCTTTAACGTCGCTATTTTAAGCGAAAGTACCCTTTTCCGTTGAAAGTCCTTTATACCTATTTAAAATAGTGACGTCGGTTAAAGGTTTTGTAGGTGGAGTATTAGCCATACCCACGTCCGCTATACTGCACTATTAGGTACCCCTAGAACTAGCGCGGCGCAGGGTAACCAGCTGAAAGTTCGGCTAACCTAATGCAAGTAGTTTTGTGAAACCGGTCCATACCAACTGAAGAAGTTCCACGATGTTAAGCCATGGGGGTTGGGGGGGGGGGGGCGCGAATATTATAAATACTATCATTATTTTTAAAACATACGCGTTTTGCCCCCCCACTCCCCCTTCCCTACATTTTCCCTAACATCGCCTTGTTAAAAAGTTGACGCACCCCAACTTCAAAAGTACCCAATAGAGAAGTCTCACAACTTTTTTTTATTATTCAGTATTCTACTGTAGGCTATTCAGGGCCAGAACATAAATATCAAATTTTTGTTACCTATTTTTTAAATATTTTCAGTCATAAAAGTAGCTTAAAGTTTTACACGTAATAATGGCGGGAAAACGGGGGCAATACGTCATAACCGTACAACCAATCACCATGTGGTCATTGAAATTTGCTGATTATCTTACTTGTAGAAAGAAGCCTTTTTAGAATGAAATTTTTTTTTCATGATTAAAAAATGCTAATACCGGTAAATTTGTAGGCCTAGGCTACATTAAGATATAACATTTGCATATTTGTGTAGGCCTACATACATTTATAACGATTAATGGTTTTATGATGGCATTAATAAAAAAAATGTCAACTATGAAGTATTGTTTTAACATGAGCTGGTGAGCGGCCGAGAGGTGAATTTTGCTCCGTGATCTAGAACAGCGGTTCTCAACCATTTTTCCGCTGCGACACACATAACTGAGAACGATCCTGTACGCGACACACCTACGTGGGTGTACCCACATTTCATCGAAATAATATTTAACCAGCTTAAGTTACTTTATTGATAAATTTTGTTAATTACAATACACAATAGCTTACCAATGTGTGCCAATGTACAAATGTCACATGCTTCCTCATCAGTGATGGGTTACCTGGGACAGATTTAATTCACAGTTTCTCAATACGAAGGCGAATGGAAGACAAACTGACGCGCATTTCACTATCAACATTAAGAAGTCTCGATCTGTTCTTTGACTTGATTTTTTTTTAAGTTGATAAAGCTGCCTCGCACAGGTATGAAATGGAGAAGGGAAGTAAAACACACAGAGGCTTGTTAAGAATTGCAGGGTACTCATTTTGAACTGATCCCAAATGAATTAAGAGAGATCGCTTGAAATCTTGAATTTAGAATTGTATCTGAAGTAAATTCAATCAACTATTCTGTTTGTGGATTGGCTTACGTTTGGTCTGACATGTCGTTTGATGTGTTCACTAGAAACTGCAAATTGAGTAATAACTCATTCTTTTACTTTTGTTGAAAAGGAAGGAAAGTATTTCTTCAAACCCTCATGAAGACAGGTCAAGTGTTGAATTATGTATTTCAACACTAGTTTGTTTTTTCGAAAGACAAGTTTCGTAAAGTAGCATTAAGAATGCATAACGATATTTACGTTTTCACTCACACGCTCGACCCGGCACCTCCACCAAAATCATGTTTTTTATACTCAATTTCGAGTACCAAATACTCGTCTCGACTTAAATTTCAGGTACTCGCACACCCCTAGTTGTCACTCACTTTCTCTTCACCCTAGAACTTTGGCGGTATAGCGTTCATGTTAGTGGTGTACATCAATAGACTTCGATATAACAATAAATAAAGAAAATATTTGTGACACACCTCATAACTGATCGCGACACACTGGTGTGTCGCGACACAGTGGTTGAGAACCGCTGATCTAGAAGACCGTGGTCAATTTCATTCATAAACAACGCTGACGTCACACGTCTTTTCACAATACAAGCGCGGGAGAGAGTAGGCTAAATGTAAAACTTTGTAGTACCTCTGTGGAATAGACAGTTTGTAGGCCCTACTTTAAGAGTGTTATAAACTACGGCAATGGTATTTTTAAGTGAATATCTACTGATTCTGTACACCTACTATCTACGACTAAAGAGACTTCCCTATTGCTACCGGTATGAATCAAATATTCCTTTCTTCAAATCAATTCCTTACTCCTCCTGAGCATAGGCTTCTAATACTACTACTACTAGCTGGGGGAGGTTTTGGAGGTAGAGAAGGTTCAACGTAGGGCGGCAAGAAGGGTTACGTTACGGGGAAGGTTAGGCGGTGGCGGTAAGAGGAGGATGATAGGCTAAGGGGAATGTAGAAAGAGTATATGACAGTGTCACTGCAATGTTAGGAGAGTTGTGGTGGGAGTCATTAGAGGGAAGAAGAATGGAGGTTAGTTTGTGCAATATGTACAGGGCGGCTAGGGGAAGTAGGGGGTGGGGGGACATCCGCAATAGGCTTCAGGAGGGGCTTTACAGGGGAAGGAGGGGATCATTCATGGGTAACACAATATATTAATTATTGTCAAACACTATATGACATGTACTACATGTAACAAAAACCCAATAAATTATCTTATCTTATAATTCATGGAAGTTCCAGCATCAAGTACTGTGTACCGGTAGTAAGAACGGATCTGGGTCAGTACCGGTATGGTTTCTTGGAAAGGACTGTTAAGGAATGAAATGACCTGACGGGGGATAGGTATTGTAGCTAATGGGTCTTTGAGGGGATTTAGATCATTTTTAGGGGAGGGCAGAAATTAGGTCTGGGGGGAGTGAGTAGTTGCCACCGGGCGGAAGGGCCCATTTGCAACCGTTAAGAAATGTTATGTTATGTTATGCTATTTTATTTTTCTGTCTTTTCAGATGGGGCATTTGGTATGCCCCCTTTGCTGTGGTCGATCATTTACAAATAAAAAGTCACTTAAATATCATTTGTTGACATGGGAAACAAAAATTTGTTGCCCTGAGTGTAAGAGGCGATTCGTTTCAGTTCGTGAGCTTGCTGACCATCTAGATCTTGAGACATGTGAGCAAGTGGCATTTGTGATTCACGTGAACACTACACCAGATCCTAATGGCAAACTTATAGGTAAGACCATCTGTGTGTTTGTGGTAAGACTTTAAACATCAGTCTGTTCCATGAAGTATTCCTAGGGCTTGTTGGTTTTAGTTTAGAATACCACGGTCAAAGGATCGAAGCACTGTCACCTTTGCACTGTTTGTGTTAATGTTAATGTTTCTAGGTATTGTTTCTATTTAGTTTTTTTTTAATGAAAAAAGTGATGTGTTTTTATGTAATATTTACCCCTTAATATACCAAACAAAAATTCAGAGTATGTGCTGTATAGGCAGGTACTAGGAAAACGCAAAAGTCGTTAGACGTGTGAGTGAGTCATGTGTTGAGTACCCGGTAACATTCCATTTCCTCCCCCACATAAGGCTAGATCGAGCATGGGTTTTTCCTCCCTAGTCTTATCATAGGCTAGAGTGGCACATCATGACAAGTACAATTGACACGCCCTTATACCAACTACTCAAAACACTATCATTTACACCTTATATCAATCAACTTAGGTAAATGCAAGTGTTCCCGGGTACTCAACACATGACTCGCTCACTCGTCTAACAATGACTTTGGTGTTTTCTTAGTCTAGTTGGCTAAGGTACCTACTTTATACCCGAAATATTGGAGTCCCAGGGTCAATCAACGGTGGGGATATGCCTTGATTTTATATTTCTGGATTATTTTATTAATTCTGGCAAATTACTATAGAACATGTTTTGAAATGCATACAATACTATAGAAAACATAGCCAGTAAGAAATACAAATAACAATTTCAAGGTTTTCTCAATCTCCGAGCGGAATTTGGGGGTAACCTTGAGCATGCAACATTCGATAACTTACACCTCTTGGTCACTGCATGCAAACATGATTTGTTGGATGAGCGAAGCGAAGACTTCAATTTGACTTTGTTTTTTTGTCTGTTTGTTCGCTCTCTACCCGGCAAACGGCATATGCGATCTTGATGAAAATTGGAGGGGACCTTCTAAATCTCTGAACTTAGAGCTGTATTGTTTTTGGGTACAATCGAAGAAATATTTCTCATAAATATCGTACTTTTACGATTTTTTTTATTTTTAGTGCGATATTTTCGTGATATTTGGTAAATGGCTACTCCGATATTGATGAAACTATAAAGGAACGTTTAATATCACTGAAATCATATATGTTATGATTTTAGAGACATTTGAAAAAATATTTCTTATAGAAATCGTACTTTTACGATTTTTTCTCCGGTTTTTAATACGATATTTTTGTGATATTTGGGCCGATTTTGACCAAACGGGTGGGGCTACAACGTTCATATTTTACATTGACATAAAGATTATGGTGATGAAGTGCTTCTTGAAAGAAAAAGTTGAAAAAGTTGGTCAAAATTCATAGAAATAAAGGTTTTAACATAAGCCTTTTATAAGTGTATAATGAACAAGTAATATCAAGTAACTATAGAAAAAGTAAGGAGATTCCACATAAAAACGTAATCATTGGACAGAAATATTCCAAAAAAAAGCTCATCCATCAACGCGACTGGAAAAAGCGTTCGCGGAGCGGCCTAGTTAAAATTAATTTGTTGTTGTTCATAAACAAAAATTAAAAACATTGTTGTTCAATTAAATGAGACATTCTCAGCCTTGTTGCCAATTTATTATTTATTGTATGTTTTAATCATTTAACTGATTTTGTTCAAAATGTTAACTGTGCCCTGAGAATTGGTACCAAATGTCTGTTTAAAATTTCAACTCAATCTGCTATCTCATCTCTGATGAATATTCTACTAGGAAAACGCTAAAGTCCCGCCGCGTTGATGGATGAGCGTTTTTGTAAGTTTTTAGTTTGCGTGGGACCACTTTTCCTTTGCAAGTGCTTTGTGAATGCATTGTAGGTGATTGTTGTCAAGTTTCTATTGTTACTTGTTAGGTAATTGTTATTATAAACCTCGAAAAAACTCATATTAAAACCTTTATTTCTATGGATTCTGGCTATTTTTTCAACTTTTTCTTTCAAAAAGCAATACTTCACCATTACTTTAATGTCCATGTGAAATATGAACGTTGTAGCCCCACCCGTTTGGTCAGAATCGGCCCAAATGTCACGAAAATATCGCACTAAAAATCGAAAAAAATCGTAAAAGTACCATATTCATGAGAAATATTTCTTCGATTGTACCCAAAAACGTGGCAGGTCTAAGTTCAAAGATTTCGAAGGTCTCCAGAAAATATCATCGCAATTGGAGTATCGGTTTAGCCGGAATCGTGTTAACAAACACACAAAAATACAAACGGAAAAAACAAGAAAAACAAAAAAAATCGTAAAATTGCGATTTTCATGAGAAATAATTTTTCGATATCGCTCAAAATGATGGCAGTTCTAAGTTCAAAGATTTCAAAGGTCTCCAGAAAATTTCATCGCAATTGGAGTATTGGTTTAGCCGGAATCGTGTTAACAAACACACAAAAATACAAAAAAAAAAAAAAACGAAAAAAAATTGTAAAATTGCGATTTTCAAGAGAAATAATTTTTTGATCGATTTTTCCTACGGTGCAGTTCTAAGTTCAGAGATTTCGAAGGTCTCCATAAAATTTCATCGCAATCGGAGTATCGGTTTAGCCGGAATCGTGTTCACAGACACACAAAAATACAAAAAAAAAGAAAGAAAGAAAGAAAGAAAAAAAAACATTCTGGATTTTTTTCTCCAGTGTAGTAGAATGGAACCTTCGCTTCGCTCGCTACGCTCATCCAATAATTGAACAAAATACAAAAACAACAGAACTTTAACTTTTAAATATTAAAATCTAAAGGCATTAACCCAAGAAATTGTCCTGTATCCATGGACTACCATTTTGTCACAAGTTTTTAGTAACACACCTACTCGATGTGTCCCATCGCTTCGCCTGCTTTGGCAGCTGCCTCTCCCTCATAGTTTGAGATTTCGATGTTGATGTTTTTGTTTTGATGTGGATGTTGGAAAAATTCTGACATCACGATTTGACATTGATTCGATGTCAAAGTTGGCATTTTACATCAATCACCCAACGGGGAACTATTTACAGTTTAAACATTTGATCTCGTACTTGCTGAGCGAGCATCTTTCACCACTGTGCCACATAAACTAAGTCAATTTAACTAACCTAGGCCTTAAATGATAAATAAATTAATAAATTGTATTCAGAGTCTACCCACTCAGTTATATTTATAACTGATTTTCAGTGGGGGACTTTAAATCAAAACAACCAAGGAGGCCCCTGTAGGCCCCGACACAATTGACGAGTGAGCGATAACCAACGAAAGATCGATATTTTTTTTAGGAAATATAGTAATCGGTGGTATGGACAGTGCGAACACCCGCGGATCAACGCCAGAATCAACAAGGCCGATTCAGAACAACTCTGAATTTATTACTATGTGCTTATTAACAAATCTGCATAATTTTGTTATTTTTAAATAAGTAGGTCCTATTTGTTTATTATCTAAGTTAATAATTGTTGACTTGTATTATTTGTATCCTTACCAATGCAAGTAAAATATGGACTAGTACAGTGGAAAATGTTACCATTTTTAATATTGTTGTTTGTGGCTGTAGTATAATATTATGTTGACTGAAATAAACATAAAATGGCTACCCTTTCAAAACATGTGGCTAGGCTAGGCCTACATCAAATAGAGTGGTCTTACTATCTACACAACCACATTTCAACTTTCAATCTTGGCTGACTAAAAACCCATATTTTGAAAACAGGCTAAAGCCCTTTTTGCCAGCAAAATTTAAAACATACATTTTATTTTTTATTTAATGGGCAAGTTTTGCCTTATCACAATCACAAATTGGAGTCTTTTATATACCCCTATGTCATAATAATTGATCTTTACCTGATGAATTATGCCTTGTTAATATTTTTGTGTGTTTCTTGGGACAGCTTATGGCCGCGGAGTACATTCCGAGGAGCCAAGTGTTAAAACACTTCGCTCTGTTGGATTCCGACATAATAAGACTAAGCAAAATGATGTGGTGTTGGCAAAGCCAGATAAAGTTAGCAAGGATGACACCATTGCAGTGAATCCGTCAACACGTAACGTAGAGATTCAGTGCTCTTCTCTCTCTGTTTCACATGCCTTGGAAGCAATTGAGCAAGAGTTTCCAGATGAATTCTCAGAACATTATTGCAATAGCTGCAATTGTAACATATATGATGTCAGAGAACATATACAAACATTTCATTCCAATGAAATGGTTATCCTGCAGGTAAAAATAACATTTATTGAATTATTGATCAAAAAATCAGTGGCATGATAGAACTGAAACTTCATTACGAATCGGAATAACCTATTCGATCAGTAAATAACAGGAACTGGCAAGCAAGTCTAGTAGGTGGACCTAATTAACATCTGGAAAGTGATTTTTAGTGTTTTTAATAGGTACATTTTTTCACTCAAAAGGAATGTTCGTGTCAGGGCTTAAAAATTCATCTCATATTTCATGAATGATGGGTGCCTTGAAAATGTTCCAGCATGACTTGAATCTTGATGTATTTAAGGTGCCTGATTGTACTAGGATAGCACACCGCTGCTTGTCTGCGGCGCTTTAACAAGCACCTAAAAAATACACTACGGTAGGCCCAGGCACAGAAAATTTATTAGAAATGTTTAAAAAATGAACACCTGCCCTGAACCTGGGGATATAATATTATTTGCGTTTCCCCCAAAAACGCGGGCCACATTATAATCTAAAAGAGTTGTGCAAGCCACGGACCACGATCCATAAATTTTAAAAATATATTTTCTCTTGTATCCTATTGTTGCACGGTTTTGCAAACTTGCCTTCATTAAATGGTTTGCTGGATTTTGCTATTAATGAAACTTGGTAACTAGCCCGGACTGCAGATACATGTTTTTAAAATATTTTGCTGAGCTTGCAAGCCTTTTTTTAATTTTTGTATCAATTCTACTCTTGCATCACCAAGCAATGCACTGTATTCATTCTTATGCTTTAAGGCTCATTCATAACCAACTTAGGCCTCTAACTTAGCAGCTAACTTAGCCTCTAACTTTAGGTTGCTGTTCATGATAGATATTTAGGCCGCTAACTTAACAGCCACTGCCTCCTAGATGTTGCTCGTGGCAGAGTGCTTTACAGCCATACCGTCGCCTCTAACTTTAGGTGGCTGTGCATGATAGATGTTTTTAAACCAATCACAACACAGATTTGCAGTGTTTACTTTTATCGCGCCAATGCTTGACATACAATAACATTCAGCATTCAGTAAGTAGGCCTAGCCTAGCTCTACTTAGGTAGCATTATAGAATTGATTGACTATAGACTGTACAGTTTATTAAACAATAATTGATGGTAAAAATAATAAACGTATTTATTTAAGACAACGTGACGTAAGCCTTACATAACCTCACATGGCCTAGCCCTAGCTGGGGGCTAGGCCTAATACCGCAATAAACGTTAATAATACTGACGGTCAGTTGACATTTCTGCCCCAATCGATAGCCAAATGTTTTCTTTTATATTCTTATCTTTGTATAAAGACGAAGATTTTACATATAGCAGTGGCCTTTTCATGAATTCGTTCAATAGCTTTTCATCGAACAATAGCTGATGTTCCTTGGGATCCATTTTTGCTGTTTGTTTACGTTTTCAATCGGATATGACCGGAAATTGTCGGCTCGAGTCTCTCTCTGATTGGTTAAAAGCTTAATGTTAAGTTAGCTGCTAAGTAAAACCTGGGAGTTTGCAAACTTTCGGTTGCTGATGTGTGTAAGTTAAAGGCTAAGTTTTGGTCATGAACAGACGTGTTGTTTTCCATAAGACAAACATTTAAGTTATAGGCTAAGTTAGCTACTAAGTTGGTTGTGAATGGCCCTTTATACCATAATGTATTTTTGTATTATATTCTTTTAACACAGCAATACTTTTCTTTCAAACAACACTTTGTTATTGTGGGAAACGCACATGTAGTCAACAGTCCAACTATCTTGAAACCCCCGGCAATCAATCAATCAACATAGAAAATGATCACAAGAAATGCTTATTAATGTACATGGCTATTTAAACACAGTTAATTCAGACAATAAAAGCTCATGTTCGAGGTCAAAATAATAACATATGAATGATGAAACAAATAATCTATGAGTGAAATGACATAGTAATGAAATAAATTCTATAAATGCATGTCATTGCAGAAGCCCACATAAGCATAATGCTCGTGTGTGGGCAGTGACAGGAATATTAAATACATTGTGCATAATCAACAACATATGGCTAGAGTAATTTACTTAGTTAAATAGAGAAAGAAAAAAGTATGTGCAAGGAAGCAATGTGAATGTACCTAATCCTTAATATTAATTCCATTTTCAAGCTACTGTAATCATAGGTTACAAAGGTGCTAAAGCTAGAGGACCTAAAATATAGACTAAAACTAATTAAAAACTAACTATTATGCCCAATAAAAGTTAAGAACTGATTGGGCATGATTACTGTTAAATCCTTTCAGGGCACTTACATCTTTTAAAGTGTAGAAAGAAAGAGAACATATTCAGGTAAGGCACTTGAATTAGGGCCACAAGAAAGGAGATATGTCTTGACCCAGCGTGTGTTTTTACGAGGCATGAAACAATCCAAAATCAACAATCAAAAAATCAAAATCGACTTTGCGCTTTTTGTGTGATGAAGCCATTGTAACAACGTGCAAACTTGCACGAGCACTACCGCCTTTCAGTGTGTAAATGTGACTTGAATGGAGTGATAATCGTTGAAACAGAGCAGGAGCATGCTTTAGCGCCAGCCAGCATGGATCATTGACTTTGGGTGTTGTTAACGTAAACTTTGGGAAGATAAATACACAATTCGTTGGTTGTCTTGTCTGCACACAAGAATAAATGCAGAATCAATACCTATACTGCAAACATTTGCAACACTAATATTTTCTATTTTAGTATTTTAGTTATGTACAATGTGTAATTGGGCCATTTAATGTGCAAATTGAAGTTGGTTTTGCCGGTCACATGGAATGCATCTGCGGGCTGAAATTTGTGCACCACTGATGTGAACAATAATAACATGATTGGGCACTTGGGTGTGTATACTAGTGCTACTATTGAACGCTCCAGTGGCCGATTACGGTGAATGACAAGACAATAACCAAAATACATATCAAACAAAAATAAAATTAACTAGATGTATTGTCTATGAATTTTACTGGAAAATTGTTAAACAAGATTCTTAATACAATGTTCAAGGTACATTTTGCAGATTTTTGGATGAGCAAAGCGAAGACTTCAATTTCACTGACCCCCAAAAAATTTAGCTCGGGTGTTTTTTTTTTTTTTTTTTTTTTTTTTTTTTTTTTTTTTTTTTTTTTTTGTCTGTTTGTTAACTCTCTACCAGGCAAACGGCATATCCGATCTTGATGAAAATTTGACAGGACCTTCGAAATCTCTGAACTTAGAGGTGTATTGTTTTTGGGTACAATCGAAGAAATATTTCTCATGAATATCGTACTTTTACGATTTTTTTCGATTTTTAGTGCGATATTTTCGTGACATTTGGGCCAATTCTGACCAAACGGGTGGGGCTACAACGTTCATATTATACATGGACATTAAGATTATGGTGATGTAGTACCTTTTGAAAGAAAAAGTTGAAAAAGTTAGCCAGAATCCATAGAAATAAAGCTTTAATATAAGTTTTTTGATTTTTTTTGCGATATTTTCGTGCCATTTGGGCCAATTCTGACCAAACGGGTGGGGCTACAACGTTCATATTATACATGGACATTAAGGTTATGGTGATGTAGTACCTTTTAAAAGAAAAAGTTTAAATAGTTAGCCAGAATCCATAGAAATAAAGCTTTGAATATAAGTTTTTTACAGTAAATAATACCAATTGACAGGTAACAAAAGAAACTTGACAACAATCACCTACAATGCGTAGGCAGCAAAACAAAGAACTTGCAAAAGTAAAGATATCCCATGAAAACTAAAAATTTTAAAAAGCTCATCCATCAACGCGGCGGGACTTTAGCGTTTTCCTAGTATCTAGGGAATGGATACTGGTGTAGGCCTAATACTAGTACTAGGAAAACGCTCAGTTGGACGCGTTGTTGAGCGAGCACCGGTACGTGCAACATGACCCACACAGTGTAGGCCTAACTGGATATTGACATTGTACACTGTATACTATTCCAACATCTTTGCATTGTACTAATTCACGTCATGCCTTCTTAAGTGTATATTTGTATCTTCACTGCCTCCTTCATTTTTTAGCATAATTTTCGAATTATGATTACCAATAAGTCTTTAACGTCTTGACCAAATTAGCTGAAAATTTGAAAAATAGGAGAGAATGGTGTACTTATTGACCCTGCAAAATTTCATAACGATCGGAACATTTTTATTTTTTTATTTTATTTTTTATTTTTTATAACCAACGATCGGATTTTGTTCAAAAACTATACAGCAACCCGCCTAGGTGGTATGTACATGTGTGAAAAATTTCAGGTCGATCAGAGAAACGGTGCGACCTGTATCGAAGCAGTAACAGAAAAAAAAAAAAAAACAGACATTCGAGCCATAAGAGTCAAGTGGAGACGCTCGCTTTGCTCGCTCAATTAGTATTTCTATTGCTATTAAAAGGCAAGAAAAGTCCATATTATTGCAAACATCAGATAGTAAGAAGTAGTAGTAGTAAGTAGTTTTGGGAAGTAATAATATTACTTCCCAAAACTAGAGGCAAGCTCTGGCATATTTCGTCAAGGACCCCTCCCCCTTCCCTTGTCTACCTTCCCGAGGACAAAGACGTTGACGATCACGACGTAATATCCTCCCCTTGTCCATCGCTGGATTTGTCTAGTATGGTACTTGCCTCCCCACATCCCCTAGGGGCTAGAGTGGTGCATAATGAGTTACATTAGAACGATTGTTGCCCCTTAAACCAAATAAACAAAAATGAACAACTAGTAGGGCCTATCCACTTAAAAAGTCACCTGTAGCTTCTCTCTTAAAGGCAAACACAACATTTCTGCTAGTCGACGTGATAATTCCTAACTTTTATTGTTGAAATATAAAAAACCATATGCATAGCATATAGTATAAGCTGGCAAGGGACTTTGAGGCTTAAAATATTGAAAAATGGGTGGGCTTATATACAGGATTTTTGTTTTCATGTTCAACTTTCTGTATTTAATTTCCAGAATGCAGAATCAGATGACAGCTCTCTGGTTGCTGGGGAGGATGATGCTGATAGCAATGCATATGATGCTAGTACTAAATTGTATACAGCAAACGAAACTGTACAGGATGTGGTTACAAAGAATTGTGACAACATCCAGGAACTTGATGACGAGGTGTATGTAGAGGTGGACATGAAGAAAGTGGTACATCCACAAGGTTCTTCAAGGGTTGTGAAACGCATGCCTGGCACAAGTATGAAATGTATTCCTAATTTAACACCTGGAAAGCTTTCTGTTCATTATCAACGGCCACGCATTATCAATGACCACATTCCCATTTCTAAAACACAAAATTCATTACATCCCTCAAGTAACAAAGTAATTAATACCAAACATAAAGCATTATCCCAAAAGGTTTGTAGTGTAGAGAAAATATCAAATGAAATGAATGATAATAGTGATACTCCTCATGAACAAATAGTTATTGATCCAGATTTACTGCAGAATGAAACAACGGAATGTGATATTAACATTGTCATTAATGAAAGTGACAAAGTGAAGACCACCATACCAAAAATTGTGAAACAATTAGGAACTCAAGGTAATAAGTCATTGTCAAAGGCCAAGAAACCCTTGGTAAAAGGGGATAGTGCAGAGAGCATTGTGTCCACACCAATCATTAAGGTTCCACCTAAATTGAAGAAGCCAACACTGGTTCAGGCTCACATTGTACAACTTCTACGTTCCAAAGGCCTTGATTCATTAAAACAATCAATAGCGGACTCCAGTCCAAGTGAAGCATCTAATGAAGATGTTCTTCAGAAGTTGTTTACTGCTGCAAATGAATATCTGGGTGATTCTAGACCAAACAATGTTTTGGGTGATGGACAGAATCCCCATTCCGAATCAACACCGAAAATCAAGGAAGAAGATCGGAATATAGTTCTTAAGTTCCTTACGGACCCATTGGGAACAGAAACTATTCCTATTTTTCAGTGTGATTTATGCAACTTTGAATTCCAGACAGCCCACATATTTGCAGCCCATAAATGTAAGTTCCCTAAGACAGCGGCATTAACACTCTGTGAACTCTGTGGGTTCAAATGTAAATCAAATCGTGATTTGCAGCTACACTTGAAAACTCATGATCCAAGTTCTATGGCCAATAAACTTTTTCAAAGACAAGTCAAGAAGCTTCTGTCGGTACCTGCTACTTGTGACGTCTGCAAAACAGAATTTACATCTGAAAGGGGCTTGAAAATTCATCAGAGAATGCATCGACCTGACAACATAAAGAAAGTTGCTGAAATGAACAATAAAGTCGAGTATCAGTGTGACATTTGCAACGCCATCGTTTACAGTCAACGAACATTAAGGATTCATAACAAAATACACTTCTCCACCGAAACAGATGAGCGTCCTAGACAACAGCAGCAACTAGGAGGTCAGCCTAGTAATCGTAAGGTTGGCGTGCTCTCGTGCAAGATGTGCAAAGAATCGTTCTCCTCGAATGCAGATCTAAAGACACATTGGCAAGACCACTGTTCAGTGAGGGTGAAGCCGCTTTCTGCCTCTGAGGAGGAATCGACCGGCCAGGGCAGCGCTGGCACTGAACTGTTCACTTGTAATGTTTGCGGTGAGCAGCTTGCAGAGAGCCTCCGCACAGAACACCAAAAGACGCACCCAGAAGATATGCCGTTTGTATGCAAAGATTGCAACCATCCCTTCTGCTCAGAAATGGACCTCTACTTTCACATGAGCGTTCACAATACAGATGTGGAGCTTGCATGCCTGACATGTAGGACTAAATTTACTGATGCCACCCTTCTGAAACTACACATGAAAACACATGCAGGCAAGTATGAGATGTAATGTCTAAACTTTTAAAGGAACTATTACCCCCAAAAAATATTATACAACATTATTATTAATTTTTATTATATTTTACAACATATTATTATGTATTCTATATCAGTAGTTCCCAACCTTTTTCATCTCACGGCCCGGCAAAATGATAATACAAGTTTAAGGACCGGCGCGGCTACACGGGGTCTGGGGCACTGCCCCAGCCGCCGGAGGCTAATTTTTTGGGGTGTTTTATACCCCAATACGGTTTGTACAGCCATCTAAGCAAAGAAGGCAGACGAAGGGAAGATGCAACCGGAAGAAATTCGTTCAAATCATCGTTACAAATATATTACTTACTAATTATCGATTGTTTAACTTTTTTAGTGTGTTAATTACGGTATAATGATGTTTTACTAATAATTTAACTTAGGATTGCGTGTTTATAATCGTGTTTGTTTCTAAGCTCGGGTTGTTCCTGAGGGCCTGTTTCCGCGCAACAAGCCTGTCATACTAACATACTTTTTAATAAAAACGGCTCACAGGGTCTTCTCTTAACTTTTTCTTAACCGTTTTTCTCAATGATATCACTAACATTACACATACCTAAACCAACATAGTTTATTTTCTAACTATTAACAGTTGACACAACAAATTAATTAATTAAAAACAAACGAGTACAAAATTTAGCCATTCATCCCGTAAAATAATAATGTGTAGGTAAAGCAATTTTTTTGAATTTTTACACATTTCTAAAACATTATAATTACAACGAATAGGCAGCAGCACTTCGCGGACCAATAACAATGAGTCCGCGGACCGGCCGATTAGGAACCACTGTTCTATATAGCATAATAACTAAAATTACCCTTTTAAAAAATATATCATTTGAATTGTGATTTTACACGTATTTTTTAAGCTTTTTGATCGTATATTTAGTTAAAAGTGTGGTTTTGGCAAATTACTTAATTTGTGTTTCCCATAGATACTAGCTCTTAAAAAAATATTTTTCAAAACTGCATAAATACACGCTCAAACACGCTAAAAATTGCATCCTGTAAATATACCTCTTCTTTGTAATCATCATATTTTGACTAAATCACGTACCCAAATAACAAAAACTAAACTTATTGTGTATGTACAGAAAAGATGACAAGTAGGTCAATGCACCGACAATGACCAATATTTTTTCTATCCAAAATTCTCCAGGTCACTAGGCCTAAACATGTTGCAATGTTATTTCTTATGGGAGATTTTTGCCAATAGGACCTAGCTCGAAAATGATTGACCATTTTCATGAGTCATCAAGAACCAATTTTTTTAAATTTTACTCTGTAAATTCATAGCTACCCTTATTCACTCGTTTATAGTCTGCCATCAAGTTATGGCGGCACCCTTATTTAGACTACTCAAATTTTGAAGAGTAGCATGTAAACTCTTTTAACATTTGGCTTCACATAATGGCCGCACACCACTTTTTGAACTTGATAATTTTATATATATACACACAAAGCCTATACTTGCATAAATACAATAGTTAACCTGGATGAAATATAATTTTTGGGTTCTGCGGGTGAACCCCTTTAAATTCTGTACCTGATGGGTACCCTGTAGGACTTCCTATTTCCAAATTTGAGATGGATTGTAGACTCTTTAACTTTGTCTCAAATTTCGCTTGAGATATCAATTTTGTATGTACCATTTATATTTTCACATTTAAATGTGTAACCAATGATTTAATATTCATACACCACTTGATCATCTTTCCTCTTTTCAAATGTCGATTAGGTGGCACCATTTTAAATAATTAAACTTTGTTCTTGAAGGTGCTGACCAACCCTATCCGTGCGGATTCTGTGGGAAATATTTCTCAAAGCCACATGAGAAGGTTAAGCATGAACGCGTTCACACTGGAGAGAAACCTTACGAGTGTAAAACTTGTGGCATGAGATTTCGTGTGTCTTATCTCCTCAACGTACATACAAGGATACATTCCGGAATTCGACCTTACACCTGTAAACAATGTAGTAAGTTGCGGTATTTTAGTTTCTCTGTGTGTCCTAACTCCTTAGTCTCATTGTGGTGTATCTGGAAACTCGCCTACAAGATCACTCTGGTAACATTGTACTAGAAGGGCCTACCTACATTGCATTTATTGCTTTAAATTGCATTTTGCATTTTACTTACCTACCAATGTCACTGTATCATTTGTACCATACCAATATAGGGTTGCAACTTCTAAAAAGAAGACATAGCCATGGCACAAAACAAAGCTTTATGGTTAAATAATTCAATGGCCATTTGGCTATGTCCTTCATCTTGAATACCGTATACTTGAGCTGGAAGTGGTCTGTGCCAAAGTCCCAGTGCAGGAGTCAAAATTGGCAAAACTTATTAACCAGGTTGCTACGCCCGCGTATAGCGGGATAGGCGAGTGGTCTGCTTGCTACGCCTGTGTATACGCGTTCCACCTCTCCCGCTATTTGTTTTTTGAGAATTATGGTTTTTCAATCATGTTTCGTGATTTTGGGAACTATCCCACCCCTATATCTGTTTTATTAGAAGGGGGTGGTTTTTTGGTGGGGGGTTGTTTTGGGGTTGTTTTACAATCATGGAACAGAAAATAATGGTTTTCCAAATATGTTCCATGATTTTGGGAACTGTTACCTTTTTTTCTGTGTTTTTTGGGGGGAGTTGTTGTTTTTGGGGGGGGCGGGTTGGGGTTGTTTCATACTCATGGGAGAGAAAATAATGGTTTTTCAAACATGTTACGTAATTTTGCCAACTATCCCACCCTTTCCGATTTTAGTTTCCAAAAAGTGCTTTTTGGAATATAACTCGGCACGGGGTAGTATAACACTGCAAAACATACTTAAAAGGTTAAATCGATTTTATGAAGCTGTTTTTATTAAATCAAATAAATGTATCTTCAAATATATAACTTCTCGGAGGGTCAATTAATAAATAATTATTGTTCACGGAATTGATTAATGCCATTGCATGACAAGCTTGAGTTTCATGGCAATTCATGGTTATATTATATTTTTCTGGTCATTCATCAATCGACATACACGTTTAAGATATGCCATTACCTGAGAATGTTCTGCTCTTTCTTGTGAAATAAATATTTTTTGTGTAAAATATAATTTTGTTTTGTTACTTTTAAAACTTTGAATACGCGTTTTCTTTAATAGAGAATGAAGTTTTAAAAGTCACAAAACAAAATTATACATTTACACACAAAATATATATATATATAATTTTTTTTTTTTATTTTATTTATGTCTCTATTTGCAACAGGCAATGTAGCACACTAGTGCAAATTTAATAGGGTTTACGAGAAAGAGCAGAAAATTCTTGAGGTTACGCCATATTATAACTAGGAAAACGCTTAAGTCCCACCGCGTTGATGGATGAGCTTTTTTTGTAAGTTTTTAGTTTGCGTAGGACCACTTTTTTTGCTTTTTGAATGCATTGTAGTGTAGGTGATTGTTGTCAAGTTTCTATTGTTTCTTGTTAATTGTTATTATAAACCTCAAAAAACTCATATTAAAACCTTTATTCTATGGATTCTGGCTAATTTTTTCAACTTTTTCTTTCAGAAAGCAATACATCACCATTACCTTAATGTCCATGTAAAATATGAACGTTGTAGCCCCACCCGTTTGGTCAGAATCGCCCCAAATGTCACAAAAATATCGCACTTAAAATAATTAAAAAATCGTAAAAGTACGATATTCATGAGAAATATTTCTTCGATTTTACCCAAAAACGTGGCAGGTCTAAGTTCAGAGATTTCGAAGCCGTTTGCCGTTTGCCCAGTAGAGAGCGAACAAACAGACAAAAAATTTAAAAAAAAACACACTCAAGCTATTTTTTTAGGGGTCAGTGAAATTGAAGTCTTCGCTTCGCTCATCCAAAAATGTGTAACAATTGATTTAATGACCAGAAACAAATAATATATACCGTGGAATGTGTTTTGGACATAGAACAGGCGACACTCAGCCTTAAAGAACGAATCCGGTTGTCCTACCGGTCTGTAGCTCGGAAACACAGTGTATTTTTGACACCACCTACCGCACCCACAGTCGCCTATTAATCAGGTTTTTACTGTAGATCAACTGCTCTCGGAATGCATTGCCTGCCACTATAAAAGCTAACTCTAATGTGAAACACTTCAGTTTTTCAATTTAAAAATCGTTTACTAACTCAGCCTCGCGTGAATCTATTCCCAACAATAACATTCAACCAAATCATTCTCAACATTTAATTTACAGTAATCTGATATCTTCTTATCTCTAATAGGTATGTTTGTAATCACCTATTAACTAATTTCAAATACATCTCACTGCAGTAATATCCATTTATTTCATTAAAAAATTTTAATATTGTAATTAGGTACCAGTAAATTCACTTCATTGCAGTACAGTACCCTCTTTTGTACATAAACTTACTGGACATAACAATTCTTGCTTTAATTGGACACTCACTACAGTCTCTTCTTAAGATTATTTGCATTAATACTTACAGATTTTTATTTTATTTTTATTTTTATTTATTTATTTAAACGTCGATCATCATATTCAGCTGATTTACAAAGGAGGACAACTAAATAAATCTAATTACATAGATGCAGACACTGCAATGAACTACATTTAAGTAAATATTTGAAATAGTAATATTACAACAACAATGCATTAAAACTCAACAATTTTGATTTTAAAAAAAAAATTGCACATAATTTTACTAAACTAAAAAAAATACTACATTATATTACTATGGACTGCTAGAATGTGTTCCATTCCCTAGGGAAATACTAAATTTGTATATTATGCATTAGTAGGACTATTGTTGGTAACTTCTTTAGATTTTAGAATAGTTCTACATTTTATTAGATTCACATTGCTGATTTGAGAAATGAAAATGTGTAATGTGCTTTGTGTATTATTTTATAACTGCTTTAGTTAATAACTTTTAGATTGTATTTTAGTTAATAAATTTGTTTGTTGTGCATTATGTGTTAGGCCTAGTTTATTAATGTATTAATACTAATGTAGTAAATGGTGATAAGACACTTTCGTGTAATAGGGCTACGCTATGCCCTTATAATTCTTGTTCCCAACAATATGCTCTGTATATGGTCTAATACTGCACATGCAAATTGAAAATAAATAATATGTAGTAATAAATAAATAATTAAATGTTAATTCTACTATTTTTATTATCCTTAGGCAAAACATTCAGATCCAGCAGCAACTACTTCAGACACATACGGATCCACTCCAACGTCCGTGCTTATGCTTGTCCGTACTGTCCGAAAAAGTTTAAAACTGGTGTACAGTTGGCCGGCCACAAAAAGTGCCATACAAAGCCTTATACTTGCCCACAATGTGGACGCCGTTTTGCTGCCATTTATGAACTGCGTACTCATGTCACCACTCACAACAAGCACAACCACAACTGTCACGTTTGCGGAGCAGCTTATGCGCGTGCGTATGCACTGGTTGATCACATGAAGACACACGGAGAGAACATACCACTTTCTCCTGAAGAAGAAGAAGAAGAAGAAGAGGAAGAAGATGTTGGAATGGAGGTAGCAAATGATAGTAATTAGAGCAATATGTATGAATGATCAATTGAATTCTAGTACCTATTTAAATAGGCATGTGTATGTAAACAAAATTTAGTTCATGTTGGGGCCTATTTTTTTTTAATATTATACTGTAGTATTTGTGTGTAACATTTTATTACATTAAAGAATAGTTATAATTTATAAATATGTATTATATTATGTCAGTCTATGTACCCTTCCATTGCAGAAAAGCTTCGTTAATTAACACTCAATTGATTCAATTTGCATTTAATTCAAACTTCAAAGTGGAGATGAAGTCCCTACAAAAGCTTGGTTGCTGGCTTGATGTTAAGCCTTTTAATTGATTTTTTTTTCAAATTCAAACTAGGATTTTTAGGATGCCTTGGAATTTTATTTTAACTACGGTAGTGTCTACTATTATACTGTAGGCCTACAACAAAATCTTGGTAAAATCAAAACATGCAACAAGTATTTCTCCAGCTTGGTTAAGACTTGCATTGACAATTTAGGCTACTCTTTAGTAGTATTTATTTTCTTCGGATAACTCTTCCAGCAGGACCTTACTTTGGTAGCAATCCAAGGTGCCCAATGTCTCCACTCTCCAACCCAGCATTGATATACAGTAATACATACTGGCATCTAAGCCACCCACTCACTACATCAACAACTGCCTGTCGTACAACGTATTGTACTTGCTCAAGTGTCCAGATGAATAAATTGTCCATGGTCTTTACTAATAGAGAAGATTAGGGTGACCATATTTTGAAATAAAAAATCCGGGACAAAGTCATATGGCACATTGGGGAGTGGGTACATTTTCAGATTGCCCTAAAAGCTAGGTACCTAACAGCAGTTTTACAACGTTTTAAATGCGTGGTATTGATTTTATTTACCTGAATTTTACAGTTAAGATTATTAATAACTACATTTACAACAAGTTATTTGTGTTGACTTACGGGCAGAAAGAATGCGAAAACCCACCCCGCACTGCATCGTTTCACGCAAAGATGGGTTTCAAGTGAACTGCGACGACGTAGATGCCCGAGCCTGAGGCTCCAAGGTCAGACTGTCGCTTGCTCTTGCATCAGTTCAGTGTCGCATAGTGGAGTAGAAGAATCACTGTGCTTGATGAATGAATTGACTCCAATAATTTTATATTTTTTAGCAAAAGGCTATAAAAGTCCATACAAGACACTCAACACACTCACATTGATTGATTTCACAATTGAAATTGCTTTTATTGTATCGACTTTTAACCTACTTTTATTGTCCGTCCACAAGGCATTTATTTCTGAGACCACCGTGTTCGATTGAAAAGGCCGCATGATAGAGAGTACATTTAACCTTGCAATTACTTTCATCAAAGCGAGCTAGAAATGCGTATTCTTTTCGCAAATCATCATTAAAAAGTAAACACATTTTCGTTTACCCATCACAATAATCTCACCTGTACTACTATTGCAATTGAAACAGAAACAAAAACCACACGTTCTTCTCCGAGGCACTGCACTGTGACATGCGCAATTAAAATAGAGGATCACAACTGTAACACGAAACACACCCCACTCAAGGTCAGGCACTGACTGACAAGGCCCAACATGCGCCCGACTCTACTAGTAGACGTAGAGACGAGGCATTGTCAACGAGAGCAATACAAACTCCACTGGCGTATTGGTAAGATTGCTGAAACACGAGCATATCTATGCACGGGCATTTTCAAATTCTAGGACAAAACACGACACCGGGACACATTATGAAAAAACAGGACTGTCCTGGAATTTCCGGGACGTCTGGTCACCCTAGAGAAGATCCACGACTATATAATCCATGAACAAGAAACCAGTATGTACTTTGTAGCCCACACAATTACTTTTTTTTAAACTTACATATACAAGGCTGATACTAATGCAAGCAGTTAGAACTATCAGACCAACATACCAGTTTCTGATACATAATATTATTGTTAGTACCAAAGATTAGTCATGTTAGTTAGTACTATGGTGACCATACGTAAATGGAAATGGATAACTGGGACAAAAGTAAGTACGGTACCTACATGGTTTAAAACAATTTAACCGTATAAAAATAAAAACTCAATATTTAATATTTATTTATAGAATCAATCTTTTGAGAAATACGGTAAGCCTACATAGTTTCTTCCGTCTTCAGATTACGAACAAAAACATGAAAAAACGATAAAAAAACAAACAAAATGTAATGGGGGCGGTAAATATAGAGAGGGTACATAGCCTCTCATGTTAATAAAATTATGGATACTTAATTAAAGGTAAGACTTGACTTTCCAAAGATCAATCAAGGTGTACGACAATCATGGCGGATTAAGCTATGTATTTCTTGAAACATTATTACAAATTTGGATGAGCGAAGCAAAGACTTCAATAATTTCACTTACCCCAAGAAAAATAGCTCAGGTGTTTTTTTGTCTGTTCGCTCTCTACCGGGCATACGGCACATGCGATCTTGATGAAAATTGGAGGGGACCTTCGAAATCTCTGAATTTAGATCAGCCAAGTTTTTTGGTACAACCGAAGAAATATTTCTCTTGAATATCGTCGTACTGTTACGATTTTTTTCAATTTTAATACAATAGTTTTGTGATATTTAGACTGATTCTGACGAAACAGGTGGGGATACAACGTTCATTAGACGAGGGAGCGGAGCGAATGAGTATTACAATTCAAGAAAATCTGTGATTCTGTGAGTGTGTGTGTACTATAAAAATCAGCCGAATCACTGAATAGATTGCGCTGAAATTTTAAACAGACATCCGGTACAAGTTAACTGAGAACTGCTAACAAAATCAGTAAGATCCATTGCAATTTAAAGTTAAATCTACAAGAAATAATCAATTGAAAAATAGGCTGCAAATGTGTAGGATATAATTTTACGACAATGGTTTTGTTTTTGAAGATTTTTTAAATATTATTATTTGTCAGGCTGTGAAGGCATGCAGTGACCAAGGTGTATCGAGTCTTGCACGCTCAAGGTTCCCCCAAATTCCGCTGGGAGATTGAGTAAACCTTGCAATCTTTGTGCGTATTATTTAACTACTGGCTATGTGTTCATAGTATTGAATGCATTTCAAAACATTTTCCATAGTTTTTTAAATACAGCCCAGAAATTACCGAATCTTTCCAGACCGGGGGTTTGAACCCAGGTCTTCCACATTTTAGGTATAAGGGCACCTTAGCCAACTAGACTAGGGAAACGCCAAAGTTGTTGTTAGACGACGAGTGAGCGAGTCATGTGTTGAGTACCCGGGAACATTTGCATTTAAGTTTATTAATATATAGGTATAAATGATAGGGTTTTGAGATTAGTTGGTATATGGGCGCGTCAACTGTAAAGCTATAATGCGCCACTCTAGCCTATAATAGGCTAGGGAGGAAAGACCCATTTAGTCTAGATGCAGCCTTAGGTAGGCGGATGAAAGGGAATGTTCTCGAGTACTCAACACATGGCTCATGCACTCGCTTGTCTAACAACAACTTTGGCGTTTCCCTAGTATTTTACATGGACATTAAGGTAATGGTGATGTAGTGCCTTGTAAAAGAAAAAGTTAAAAGTTAGCAAGAATTCATAGAAATAAAGGTTTTAATAGAAGCATTTTACAGATTTATAATTAACTATAAAAACTTGACATTAATCACCTACAATGCATACAAAAAGCAAGTCTTTGGACCTTGAGTATTTTTCATTCTATTAATAATTGGGATTACCATAGCAATTAATACTACTTTATAAAAATAATCCTAATTTAACAAAAATTATTTTGCTATGGAACTTGAAAAAGTAACAAGATCCCATGCATCCAAAAAAGAAAAAACTTGATCATTGGACAGAAATAGTCAACCAAAGCTCATCCATCAACACGATTGTAAAAAGCGTTTGCGAAGCGGCCTGCCTAGTAGGTCTACTAGAAGAATTGTTATCCTTTAAACTAGGAAGTTTCGCAAAAGCTTTTTTAGTCGCTTTGATGGATGAGCTTTTTGTAAGTTTTTAGTTTCTAAAAAGTAGGTAAAGATAGTACACAATCGGCTTAGAAATTCATGTTTAGATCATATTTACGTTCGAAGTATTGACCTTCCTGTCAAATAAGCTGTAAATTCAGTGATCATTATTTCGTAGCCGTATCGACCGGCATTGAGATAAACAACAAAGAAGAGCACTAGGTGTTTCCAAATGGCGATAAATACATAAATGAGAAAAAAATTATCAGGAATTTTGAAGGGCATCAAATGGGGATATTTACTTGTAGCAATAACTGTAGCCAATTATATGATGCAATATAATATATTAATTTTCAAACGGCTTACGATAAGGCGTAAAGGTAAACATCGACTAAATAAAACGTGGGTGACAAAAGAACTATTTAAATTAAAAGTTAAGAAATATTGTAAATAAAACAAAGTTGAAAGAAAAGGCAATAGTGTTTTAATCTAAAAGTCTTGTAAACAAAGCTAGACACAGTGGCGGATCCAGGGAAGGGATCGCCCCCTTGATAGGTTACATTTTATTCTATAATTTTTATAACAACTCTGCAACGTGATGATAACATATCAAACTGTATGGTAAATCTAATAAAACATTGAAAATTATACCCTCTCTTAAAGCCATTTATACAAGTTTTTGACAGACTTCTTTAAAAATAATTCCCTGCGATGCTGAGAAGGGGGACCACGCCCCTAGACCCCCCGGCGTTACGTTGCGCCAACTCGCTCGCCCCCCCCCCCTCGCAAGGGTCCTGGATAGTCACGGTATGATGAGGGACTTCGGCAATTTCATCAATATAGTCTAGTTGGTAGGGAAAAAACAAAATCAGTGGAGGAAATAATAGACACTGTTAGTAGTGACGTCAGCGCTGACTTGAAACAAATTTCTATCCCATTGGTCACAATGTTATTTCCGCCTTCCCAGCGGATTGTTTGGAGTCAGGCCCGTGACGTCACACTAATAGTAACAAACTACGTCACTTACGTCACTTTTGTTACTAGTATAATATGCGTATGGTTTCCTTGTCAAACCCTGAAGTTAACATATAAGAAAGGAAATCAACAAATCAATAATATTCGTACCACAACGCAAACTATATTAATCTGTAGTTTAGAAAACGTTATTGAGATTAAAGGAAAACGTAATTGCATTAAAAAAGCTTAACAAAAGTTATTGGTTTTATGAACATTGCAGTTCTCTCAATGCAGTGTAGTCCATTAAACCATAGACATCCCATATAACTACTATAGGTGTTAAGATATCTATGCATTAAACCACCATTCAAGGCGCAAATTAATTTAAATTGCAACTTGGCACAATGCTCTTGTGTAGTCCATAACTACCGACTAGACGTCATAAGAACATGATTATAACATAAGTAATTTGCCTTGCTTGAATTGACGCCCACTGTTTGGCCACACCTGAATGTATTCTGTCGTAAATTTTAAAATAAATAACAATAACGTAAAATGTTTACCTACCCAGATACTATGTCTGTTTTTTTAGTCCACCTTTTCCAACAGATTTGAGTGGAGGTTGAAGTGGGAGTGAAATTTGAAGCAAGTGGAGATAAAAGCAGTAGTATCCTTATGAACAACCATGACAGAAAAGACGTAACTCCTACTCTGATGCCATTCTACCCGCTGAACGTGGACCCAACGAAGAGGCCCACCTCTCGAGAAAACGTGATGGCTGCCGTGGACTCGGTCGATACCATAGATTTGACAGCTAGGCCCAATCATGCTTCGGCAAATCTCACGAGTCCGGCTGCTGATATAGACCAGACGGCAAGACCTACCGTCCTGAAAAATCTGGCGGCAACCGCAGATGCGCACGCCCGCATGGATTCGTCACTGATACCCAACATTGCAGCAAACTTCTCTGCTGCCGCGGACGAAGTGGATGCAGCAGATTTGACGAGGCCCAGTGCCCTGAGAAACCTGGCGGCTACTGGGCAACCAGTTGATAATATAAGGATGCTCAACGCCCCAGTAAACCTTCCATCTAACACAGAACCAGCTGCTGATATAGATCGTATGAGAAGACCTAACGTGAACCCGCCGGCTAACACATGCCCTGCCGCTAGCCCTAATCAGTCCAAATCAGACTACCAGACCATCAACAGCCTTGGGAATCGAACAGACGCCCCTCGGCAGAAGACGCCCACATGTAAACCCACACGAAAGCAACCAATACGAGGCACCAAGCTGCACCATAAGTGCATTCCTTTTTGGGCTCGTCCCCAAACCAAGCCAAAGACATAGTGCGCCTACCGTCTATTACCGTTCTCCATCAGAACTGCCAAAGCATCAGAAATAAAACTTGTGAAATAGAATTAATCCTACAAACAAAGTCAGTTGATATTCTATGTGTCAGTGAGCACTGGTTAAAGGAAGATGAAATTCAACATTTTAAATTAAATGACTATATTCTAGGCAGTAGCTTCTGCAGGAAGGAGTTTTGTCATGGGGGAACTGCAATATTCATTAAGCGTAGCATAGCTCTTAACAATTTTAGACCTAGAAATGATTTGCAGAGTGGTAATACTGAGAAATGTGCCGAATTCTCAGCAATCGAACTAAAATTGCAAAAACTAGTAATTATCGCCGGATATAGGGCTCCTAATACTGATATAAACATGTTTCTAAATAGGGCAGACACAATACTCACAAAAATTGCTCAAGAGCACAAAACTATCATTCTTGCAGGCGACTTCAATATAGACTTGATAAAACCATCTTCACACCTCTCACTCCTTAATGACCTCTTAAATTCATACCAACTAACTGCCACAGTAAATGAGCCTACCAGAATAACAACAACTAGTAGCACTTGCATAGACAATATATTTATAAACACAAACTCTACGCTTAAAGCCTCACTGCTAACAAGTGGCATTTCAGATCACGAAGGACAAATTATAACCTTACCCATGCATGATAAGAAAGAGCAAAAAAGACAACAGCCGTAGGTCTGACTCTTGTAAGAAGCGAATCCTCTCGGAAACAATATTATTGCTTTTGTAAGTCTCCTAGAAACTGAAAACTGGTCAAAAGTTCTTGAAGCGAAATCAACCAACGGGAAATACGATGCATTTATAAATATACTCATGTCTCACTTTGATACTTCCTTTCCGGCAAGGAAGGTTCCAATTAAGAATAGTAACAAATTCAAAAACTGGTGGACTAAGGGAATCAAAATCTCGTGTAATAGGTTAAGCAAACTCATAAAAATATCGAAGACAAACTCATGCTCAAACGAATTCAGGGAATATGTCAGGAGTTACAAACAAATTTATAAAAAGGTGTTGAAGACAGCAAAGCGGAGGTCTGTATCCGAGTTTGTTGCTAATTCCAATAACAAGAGCAAAGCCATGTGGGATGTAATAAGAAACCACACAAACCACAAAACCGTAGACATCAGAAGGCCTACTTCCAAAATACAACAAATGGTATTTGACGGGAAAAAAGTAACATCTGAACATGAAATTGCCGAGGCCATGAATAAGTATTTTATCAATATACCGGATAAACTTGTAAATCTAACCACAAACCATCGCGTAGGAATACCACATCCCATTTCACTATTGAAAACTAACGTAGTCGGGAACTTGAATAGTATGTTCTTAAAACCAACCAATAAAGATGAAATAAAATTAATTGTATTAAAACTTAGCTCAAAGACCACCCAAGATATTAATGAACTATCAGTGAAACTAATCCAAGCTTCTATTAACCCTCTTCTAACTCCGCTTGAGCACATCTTCAATAGCTCACTCTCTTCAGGTACTTTCCCTGAGCAGATGAAAGAAGCAAAAATAATCCCAATATATAAAAAAGATAAACATGATCAACCAGATAACTATCGCCCAATTAGTATACTTCCAGTATTCTCGAAAGCATTAGAAAAATTAATATCAACTAGACTTTTTGAATTTTTTCAGCAAAACAATTTGCTGTCAACATCTCAACATGGCTTCATGCCTGACAGATCAACTGCAACAGCTACAGCCGAAATGCTGGACAAAGTGTACACTTCCCTTGACAGTGGACACAATACCCTAGGTGTCTTCTTCGACCGAAGCAAAGCGTGTGACTGCGTAAATCATGATCTACTCCTAGAAAAACTTAACCATTATGGAGTTCGAGGAATAGCAGGACAATGGCTAAAATCTTACCTGACGGACAGAAAGCAACTTGTGGTTATCAATAACAACACCCAAACCAAATCAACCTGGCAGACAAACAAGGTTGGAGTTCCCCAGGGCTCTGTCCTAGGGCCCTTGCTTTTTCTGATATACATCAATGACCTTGCAGCATACTGCAACAAAATCGCTGAACAAGAAAATCTTCCACCTCTCACACTCTTGTTCCTAACTCTATTTGCTGACGACACAAGTATAATCATATCATGTCCAGATTCTAAAAATACAAAAGTATGTGCAGAAATAATAATAAATGCAATTGTCACATGGTTTTCAGCTAATCAATTGCACCTGAATGATAAAAAAACACAACTACTTAATTTCAGACTAAAATCAAATATAGCACTGTTAATTCCACACCTAACTGTTCAAAAGGGCACAATAACAACTGTAAGTGAATGTAACTTCTTGGGATTATGCACGGATAACACTTTAACGTGGCAACCACATATTGATAAGCTTTGTAGGCGACTAAACTCTAGCACATATGCTATCCGTATGTTATCCACTCTTGCAAGCTCAGAGATAACTAGAGTAGCTTACTTTGCTAATTTCCACTCAATTCTATCCTATGGAATACTTTCTTGGGGAACAACGTATAAAAACTTGATTAATCGAGTGCTAATTTTGCAGAAACGTGCCATTAGAATATTAGGCAAGCTTGGGCACCGCGCTAGCTGTCGCGATATGTTTAAAGAGCTCAAAATACTAACAGTTACAAATGTCTACATACACAGCGCAGCTTGCTTTGTGATTGACAACCCGGAACACTTCAAAAACTTAATTCAACATGACCATAATACAAGACACAAAACCTCACTTCAGTATCCCTCCCATAAAACCACTCATCTCGAAAAACATATATACTATATGGGACGAAGAATTTATAATGCTCTTGCGACTAAAATAATAAACCTTGATATATTAAGACCTAACCTTCGAAAGAAACGAATAAAGCAGTTTCTCATAGAAACCCCTTATTATAATCTAGATGAGTTTTTCATGTAAATACATCTTGATACTATACCGGTAGTCTATTGTCACACACTGTCCCGATTGTAAATACCATTTCCTTTTGGCAGAATAACTGCACAAACCCACAGTCATTTCAATGTATCAAGTACACATCTACTTAACTAAATAGGTATCTATTATGTTTCCTTTAATTAATCTTCCATTTCTATGTTTAAATTTTAGAATATTATTTGTATTGTGTATTATATTATTGTTTGTATTTATAATATGTAAAATGGTTAGGTGGAAGAACAATCCATATCGATTGAACCTCGCCATTTTTGTTGTAACCATAATATTGTAACAACAGAATAAAGAACTACTACTACTACTACTACTACTACTAATGTAAAAGTGGATAAAATACCGCATAATTGGATAGGCCTAGGCAAAATACTAACATTAAAACAGCTGGATTTAAAAAATCTGGAGATTTACATATATACCTATTTATTTATTTAACGTTATCCTATTCAGTTAAAAACTTATATACAAAGGCGGACTAGCTGAAAATTAAATAAATATTAAATAGTACCTACTCTCAAACTCGGCTTAAACGAACTTACCTTCACTGTAGAATAATTATGTAATGTCCTTCGTTTGTTACTGGCGAATCATCACTTTTATTATGACGAAACAAAAACTGGAATTTCAGCATCCACGTTGATTTTAGGATTTTTCACCCCCATTCTACGTTCCCACCCACTTTGTGGTAGAAACTATGTAGAAACGAACGAGGGCTGGAGAAGGTGGTACAAAAGAACGCCAGTGCCACCTTTGGAAGACATTTTTAAATCTGGAGCCCCCGTAACAACTCAAACACTGTTGCCAACATTCGTATAAATGTAACTGCAAAATTTTTAACTCTCCAATTTCCAGTCAAGATTATTTAATTGGTTGACATAATATTATAATCACTGTGCATACTATTTATAATAAAATATAATTATAGACTAACTTATTGGATGAGCGAGCGAGCGTAGCGAGCGGAAGCGAAGACTTCAATTTCACTGACCCCCCAAAAAATTTAGCTCGGGTGTTTTTTTTTTTTTTTTTTTTTTTTTTTTTTTTTTTTTTTGTTTTTCCGTCTGTTTGTTCGCTCGATTCCGGGCAAACGGCATACGCGATCTTGATGAAAATTTGACCGGACCTTCGTTTTCTCTGAACTTAGAGGTGTATTGTTTTTGGGTACAATCGAAGAAATATTTCTCATAAATATCGTACTTTTACGATTTTTTTCGATTTTTAGTGCGATATTTTCGTGACATTTGGGCCGATTCGACCAAACTGGTGGGGCTAGAACGTTCATATTTCACATGGACATTAAGATTATGGTGATGTAGTACCTTTTGAAAGAAAAAGTTGAAAAAGTTAGCTAGAATCTATAGAAATAAAGGTTTTAATATTAGTTTTTCAATTTTTAGTGCGATATTTTCGTCACATTTGGGCCGATTCTGACCAAACGGGTAGGGCTACAACGTTCAGATTTCACATGGACATTAAGGTTATGGTGATGTAGTACCTTTTGAAAGAAAAAGTTGAAAAAATTAGTCAGAATCTACAGAAATAAAGGTTTTAATATGAGTTTTTTGAAGTTTATAATACCAATTAACAAATAACAATAGAAACTTGACAACAATCACCTACACAATGCATTCAAAAAGCACTTGCAAAGGAAAAGTGCAAACAAACGCACAAAACGCAAAAAAAAAAACGCTCATCCATCAACGCGGCGGGACTTTAGCGTTTTCCTAGTAGCAACTAATTTTATTTATAGTACCATTTTTCAGAAGTTTTGATCCTGGGGGTTGGTGATATTACCTGCATTACCTGTGAAACGAAGCAGCAGCTGTTTCCGGTTGTCGTTTTCGGGACGATTGTGACATAACCTGAAAATCTACTGTCTTGGAAACGGCGAAACGTTGTGGTTTGCTGTAAGTAAGTTCATATTATTATTTAAATACTGGTGGCTATAATAAGCTCATCATGTCTTTGGCTGATGAACTGTTAGCAGATTTAGAAGATCAAGATGGTACAGATTCCCAATACATGGAAAGTAGTGGACCTCCACCTCCTAGACCAGCAATAGATTCAAGTTCTCTCGCAGGGCCACCAAATGCTGGTAGGCCTCGGCCTAGAGGGTTTGTTAAACCGAATTCAATGGCTCATCCCATGGATGTGGACATAAAACACACTTCTATTCGACAGATAGCTAAACTTCGTGATTCAGAACGAATGCAAAGGATAATGAACCAAATTGATAACTATAGTACAAAGTTGCGAAAGTCCGAAGACATTATCGGTCCTGTTGAGTCTGATCCAGAGTATCAACTTATTGTGGAAGCTAATAATCTTGCTGTTGATATAGATGGTGAAGTTGCCACAATTCATCGTTTTGTACGTGACAAATATTCTAAACGGTTCCCTGAACTAGAATCACTTGTTGTGGGTGCTCTGGAATACGTTATGACTGTTAAGGAGTTGGGTAATGATCTAGATAAAGCAAAAAATAACGAAGCTTTGCAACAAATTCTCACTCAAGCCACTATAATGGTAGTGTCTGTAACTGCATCGACCACTCAGGGACAGATTTTGTCTGATGAAGAAAAGGAAGACATTTGCGAAGCATGCGATATGGCTATTGAAATTAACAATTTTAAGCTCAAGATTTATGATTATGTTGAGAGTAGAATGGCTTTCATTGCTCCAAATTTGTCTATCATCGTGGGAGCTTCAACTGCCGCCAAGATAATGGGCGTAGCTGGCGGTTTGACAAAACTGTCGAAAATGCCCGCCTGTACGGTCTTGGTTCTTGGTCAACAAAAGAAAACGCTGTCCGGATTCTCTCAAGTCACAATGCTTCCACACACAGGCTTTATCTACTACTCTGATATTGTGCAGGATACACCACCGGTAAGTAGGCCTAATCTATTGACGTGTCTGAACTATAATCTCATTCTTCTCAGTCTTGGTCTCTCATTACCGGTACTAGAAGTGTAACTTTCGGTCTTTCTTGATGGGAGTATCAACAATGGTATCAACATCAAAACAAACAGACGAACAGCCGTGGAGTTGACATATGCAGGTGGAGGTGGCCGACTGATTGCGATCTTAACAGTACCTACCTAGGCTACTTGGCACTCTTTTGGTTGGTGTTGGCCAACTTTTTAACCCTGTTTTTTTTTTCACTTAAAAACAACGGAAAACCATTGTAAATGATTTATATTTTATAATTGCAGTTGTAGGTCTAGGCCTATATAATAAAAAAATGCACATGCAAGTTTTATTTCATGTTGTTTTATAAACAAAAGTAGGGGCCTAGGTAAGTTACAACTTACAAGTAGTGATGAGTGACGCGCCTTTAGGCCGACCGATCATGCTAAGAACCATGCCATTAGCATTAGGCCATTAGGCCCTAGTATAATTGACATTTTCGATTCGTAAAACTTTACATTTTCAAAGTTGGTAGGCCTAACTTGTAGAGTGAAGGAGGCATCGCATAAATGTGGGCCTAAATATCCAATATGGCCATCAGCCTAATGTGCATAATTATATCTTATGTAGGCTAGGCCTATAGGCCACCTGTGTAAAATTACTAACTCAGCAAACACACTAGCCTAGGCCTATATTGTATATTTTGAGATCAGTGAATATCAATGGTAAATCGTTCATAGCCCTAATTACTATTTTTATATTTATTTCATATTTAGGCCTACAGTGATTTTTCGTCATTTTTAGTTTTAAAAAAACAACAGTGTTATAAAAAGTTGGCCAACACCAACCGAAAAAGTACCAGCTAATTTAGGCCCTAGGTGATTTCGGCCTACATAACGTGTCCATATCAAATTTGACTCTGTAGGCCTACTATTAATTACTTTAGCCCACTATACATTAATAACTCATGGTAACTCAACATGATTTGGAAGTGTTTTAGTTCGACCGTCTCCCGAGGTCACCATTTTTTAGGAGGGCCTAATAAGAATGAAAACGAGTGTGGTTATTTCGTTAGGCCTGCTTGGTTTCATTCCCATTCCCAGTCTTGATCGGGACCCTTCATACATTGTTCCTGACGTCACCGATTATTGATGACGTTTGAGATGCATTGCATAGTAGGGCTATGTAGTAGGGGTAGGCTAATGATCGAAATAATTAATTATATAAGCCTAACAATAATAATTAGTAAAATTATTAAGATATTTGAACTTTCCGTGACGTTACGGAAAGGACACTGTCACTAACGTTACGCAAATCATAATTGAAAAGCTATTAACGTTCCAAAACGTCTACAACAAGTGGAAATTCATAGTACTTAGGCCTAGCTAGATACAGTTTGCTTTGAGGACTTATCTTTGGATTTGGTAAAAAATGGAAAGGACACCAGTGTCTGTAATGACCAGTTGGTCGTTACGGAAAAGACATCAATTGTTATGGAATGGGCGTTGTTATCATAATTGAACAATGTAGGCCTAGCTACTGAGTGACGCTCAAAAACATCCAGAACTGATGGAAATGAGCATGTGTAGAGCCTAGGCCTGTATGTGAGGAGAGGAGACTGGTGAACATGTGTTGGGATTTGGGAATAGAAAACTTACTTAAATGACTGAACAATGTCCTTTCCAGAACAAAATAGAACTAATGTTATGAAAAGGATATGTTATAGATTTTAATCCACAAGTAAACATTATTTTCTTATATGGTAGGTAGGGCTACTTACCTAGTTAAAGTAGGCCTACTTGAGAGTATTTTACATTCCTCTATAGGCCTACAGTGCTATTTTGGCGGAACACTGGCCCTATTGGCCGGCACTTCTTTTTACGGTAGCCTAGCCCCTAGGCCTATTTGTCTATTGATGATTTTTTTTTTAATTGTAGGATTTACGAAGAGGCCTACATGGTCTAATATTTTTAATAGGATATAATTATTTCCTTGTCTATTAATAATTTTATTTCATTTATTTTTCATGTAAATACTTAGGGTAGGGCCTACCTGTGTCTTCCCCTCGTTCTTCTCGCCTTGATACCATATTATTTCTTTGCAGGATCTGCGTAGAAAAGCAGCTCGCCTAGTGTCCACAAAAAGTACCCTTGCTGCTCGAGTTGATGCTTGTCATGAAAGTACTGACGGACACATTGGGCAAATGCTACGAGATGAGATCGAAAAGAAATTTGATAAACTAACCGAACCTCCGCCTGTGAAATCGATCAAACCTCTTCCCAAGCCAATCGATTCAGGTCGTAAGAAGCGAGGCGGAAAACGAGTCCGTAAGATGAAAGAACGTTACGCAATGACCGAGTTTCGAAAGCAGGCAAACAGGCTTAATTTTGCAGATATTGAAGATGATGCCTATCAAGAAGACTTGGGTTACACCCGAGGCACAATTGGTAGGACTGGTACTGGACGTATACGTCTGCCTCAGATTGATGAGAAAACCAAAGTTCGCATATCCAAGACCCTCCAAAAGAACTTGCAGAAGCAGCAACAGGTTTGGGGCGGTAGCACAACAGTAAAGAAGCAGGTGTCCGGCACAGCTTCCAGTGTGGCATTCACACCGCTTCAAGGTCTAGAGATCGTCAACCCACAAGCCGCAGAGAAGAAAGTCAACGAGGCAAATGCGAAATATTTTTCAAATACTTCTGGATTCCTTAAACTTCAAAAATCTTAATTTGTGTGCACTGTGCAGCTACATATTTTTTCATATTTTTTCTTTTGCCGTATGTAGCCTAATTCCTTGGAAATTTGATAATTTTTTTTATAGGTACCAGTATTTACCATGTGATGTACTATATTTTGAACTATGTCTAGAGACTAGACTGCTTAATTAATCAATAAGGCTACTTTCTCATTTTTATCATGTGCATAATTAACTGCCGGGTACTGTACCTATTACTATTTGAATGTTACCACTTTTTTTTAACACCCCACCTAGATTGCTATTCTTTATAAGTTTATGTATGGCATTCTGCATTCCATATTTTTCTGTAGCGTCAATGCAAAAGTAATTTAAATCGGAGATGGATTGCTTTGTATCTGTCAATTATAGATAAAGTCCTATGCAAGTAAAGAACGATCCCAGGTATCAAGAAATTTCCCCTCCTCGTTACCACCTCCACTCGGCACGGGTGACAGTGCTCGCGAGACTTTGGAATGCCGTAGGCCGCATGACCCATTCATCCAGGTGTTATTGTTAAGAAAGCAAATTTTTTATGTAGGTAGTTAAAATGTTATAATTTCTCAATTATTTTCAAATACTATATGAAATAATCATGTAAAATTAATATAAAATAAACTTTGTATTTTTAAATAGCATGAAAACTACCGTAGTTAAGAGTTAGTTGTAGCTTCATGGTTACGATCAGAATAATTACGGCAGGCAATAATTACAGCAGTTTTCAAGCTATTTTAAAAATATAAAGTTTATTTTATATTAGTTTTAAGTGATTATTCCATACCTATTTGAAAATAAATGAGAAATTATAACATTTTAACTACATCAAAAAATTGGGTTCTTAACAACGACACCTAGATGAATGGGCCTACCGCATTCCAACGCCTCGCGAGCACTGTCACCCGTGCCGAGTGGAGGTGGTAACGAGGAGGGGAAATTTCTTGATACCTGGGATCGTTCTTTACTTGCAAAGGACTTTAGTGAACCTACATGTATATAACTATATATACTGTATTCTATGTATTATGGTTTAGATTGGAGAAGGGTTGACAGGTTGGGAAAGCATAAAGAACATAAAGTCCAACCTGAAGGGCTGGGGGCGACAAAACTTCTCACCTGCTGATGACAACTGCAGCTAATTTAAATTTGTTTGTTACCTTAAAATCCACACCGCGTTTCGTCCTTCTGGGACTTACCAAGCGGATGGTGGCCACTAAAAATCAGCTAACTACATACAAACAAAACTCACAACACATAACCAAACCTGTGGTAGGGCCCCGCAAGAAGTATTTTATTCAATCTAATAACTATCCATGTAACTCAATATTGAAGTATTCTACAACTAATAGCCATTGTAAAGAGCGCAAGCTCAGTTTGGCGAATAAAGCAATTGAATTGAATTGAAAAAAGCAATTGAATTGAAATTGAATAAATTCTACATGCATGTTTTCATCATCAGCAAGGTTACTTTACACACCATTCATACTGAGACACACTGTCAGCACAACCAGTTAGGGGGCTTCCCTCCCAACTCTGGTGCTCGGGAGACAAAAAATCCATGATTTTTTAATTTATTGATTTTCGAACCAGGACCCTTTCTTTCTCTATGTATAGCCTATATTATATCGAGGATCGGTCTACGAAAACCTCCGTCATTACATAATATATATTATATCATTATGCTTAAAGGGATCGTTCACCTCTTTGTAAAGGTGTACCCAGACGTCTATTTACCTAAGTAGACTCCATTTACAACAAATTCTTTCTCGAAAATAATCATAATCACCATATATTAATTGTTAAATATGTAATGAAATTGACTATGTTTTCGCCACTTCGCTGTACTGGCAACAACGCACGGCACGGCCTTGGCTTCGGAGTCGAGTTGCCGGGTGTCGCGGCGAACTGAGTTGTATTGGACATTTAAAGATGCTTGGCGAGGGGGGATATGACATGTAGTCAAGTATGGCATACTCGCTTCAAATTAGGTTGAAATAAATACGCATGACATGTGTTATTCGGCTCAAGTGTCAAGTGTAGAGGTGTTTACGAAGTTATGCCGTTTTGACAATCAACTTGATAAGCGCACAGCGCACTTACTGTAATAACATACAAAACCCTGTACACCTAGCCGAAATATATATTTACTGCCGATGCCAGTACGTTATTTGTTCATCCTTTTGTCGAATATGTTGTTGATGTGGATTTTTTAATCTTTGTTTGTGTTTGGAATGGTTCTTCTAATCTTTTTACCATAAGATATATTATGAGTGGGGTGTGCCTGCATACTCGAACGATATAAACAAAAAGCGATAAGCTAATGGGACTAAGAAGGAAGAGAATAAACATTAAACACTGCCCAGAAACCTTACGCAGACCTCTTCACATCAGTTGGACACGTGCACTCGTTTCGATCAATCGTTCATGATGACATTGAGGAGTGGTGTAATAGGTGCAAAAAATAAGAATGTTTATTATACGTTACAGGGCAAGCGAATTCTATTCAGTAGTGTTCGTGTAGAGTTTGTACACAAAGTGTCAAAATGTCAACCGACAAAGAGTCAAATTGTTGCGACGAGAGTGACTTTATTAGTGAATTGCTTGAACGTGAGTCGGCGCAGTGTATAATAACTAAGCATGTAGTAGTTTTGGGCAGATGATAGTTTTCAAAGATGTTCTCAATATTTTACGCCACAAAAAGCTTTGGAAAAAAACATCCATCAGTACAATAGAGAAACATTGATGTCTGGCGTAATAAAGTAAGCATACCTCCTCATTGTTTATGTCTACAATTACGAACAGAAACTGATCTAACAGGCAACATAGATTTGTTATTCATTCTGTATACACAAGTGTGGTCATAAGGCATAAATATACGTAGTATTCCATGAGAAACTAAAATAAAATGCCGCTTGGGATAATGATACATTGTTAATCGGTTTTCGGATAGATGTAGTACATGCATAACGCGCGAGAGTTATTCGGGAGGTCCGCGGTCGATCCTCACCACTGGCAATCCTGACATTTGCATGATTACGGAAACTGCTGTTAGCCCATAGCGTTTGGAAGTGCAAGTAATTCTGTATCATATGTGTGTGTGTAAGAATCGCTATCGCGTGTATTATGTTGTTGTATAGGCAATGCTTATTCAACTCCACTATTAGGCCTACCTGTCATGATTGGCAACATTAAAATTTATAGAAAACTGCTATATATATTCCATTGAATGACGAAAATTTTATGCTTGACAGTGTGTTATGGATTAACTGTAACGTTTGTTAATCATATGATCGCAGGCCTTCGCTTTGTTTTTCAGTAAGAACAGACTATTCGAATAGAATTAATTATTTTTTATTATTAATTATTGTTAATTATTTGTTTATTCCGTACTCTCATTACAATTTAACTATAATAAACATAACAATGGATGCTAATAGCAGAACCGAAGATCATTACAATTAAACATAATCTAAGAATTATTAAAAATAAAAAAAACATAAAACAGATTGAACAGAATATATATCAACAATCGGGACTCAAATTCACAAGAATACAAATTCCCCTAAAATAAGGTGCTGTGCAAAACAACATCGTAAGCGGGTAGTGGTCATGACCAAAGGCAGAGAATTTTTTAAAAAACCAATAACGTAATTGGAATATACACTAATGAAATAATTTTTATTGCGTAAAATGGTTTTAAGATAGATTGTTAAAGAGTGAACGGGCACTTTACCGGGGTTGAGCGCATAAAAATATAAAAAAATGAAAAAAAAACATTGTGATTATTTTTCTAGTGTTAAAATAACTCGCTGTGATAATGTGCAATATAAATTTTGCCATTTGCGAAAGTTTGTGTTAAAAATTGGACAATTGTTTAAATATGAATGAGGCCTTGTTGTTCACAGTATTAAATGATACTATTATTATTAATCTTATTATATTGAGATAATTACATGCTCATTATAAATGTGTTTATTGACACATTACATACTGAATAGAGTAAACATGGTGATCTAAATGCAGATGAAGTATTTAGATATACTCTAGAATTATATACACAATAATAAATACATATCAACAAGATTAAACAGACATAATATCAACATCGGGGACCTGCCTCACGCGTTACCTCGCCCTAGTACTGTGCTGTGTTGCAACACCTCGCCAAGCTTCGGGTCAGTGACGTCACTGACCCGAAGCGCGCCGATGAATTTAAAGACCCCTATTGACGTAGGTCTGGAAATATACACAATGAACTTAATTTTTATGTTCGTACTTGGTTTTAAGAATAACTTGTTAAAGAGGTGAACGGGCCCTTTAACCCTTGAGTTGAGCTATAAAATATAAATATGAAGTATGAACCCATCAACCTACTTGTGTTATTGTGTTTCTACTTTCTAATATATAACTGACCTGTGAAATTGAAATTAGGTAAATAGGGGCCTTAGTGATTTTTGTGTTAAAAATGACAATTGATTAAAATACTGCAAGTGTAGGCCTATGTTGTCCAGTATTAAATTTACTATTATTACCTAATCCCTTATTTAGATGAGATAATACAGTGCTACACTTAGTAACGATGTGTATATGAGCAAACATACTGAAGTAAGAGTAATAGACAGTTTGGTGAATCTAAATGTGATGAGGTGTATGATGATGATGAGGTAACGATGTGTATATGAGCAAACATACTGAAGTAAGAGTAATAGACAGTTTGGTGAATCTAAATGTAATGAGGCTGGTTTGCCAGAATCCAGCTGCCATTACAAGTTGGGATTAATGCACGTCACAAATATTAATTTACTTAGGCCGATGACTGATATTGGTATAGATTGGAGAAGGGTTGACAGGTTGGGAAAGCATAGAGAACATAAAACCCAGCCTGAAGGGCTGGGGGTGACAAAACTTTTCACCTGCTGATGACAACTGCAGCTAATTTAAAGTTGTTTGTTACCTTAATCCACGACGCGTTTCGTCCTTCTGGGACTCATCAGGCGGATGGTGGCCACTAAAAATCAGCTAGCTACATGCAAACAAAACTCACAACACATAACCAAACCTGTGGTAGGGCCACACAAGAAGCAAATTCTGCATGCATGTTGTCATCATCAGTAAGGTTACTTCACACACCATTCATACTGGGGCACACAGTCAGCACAGACAGTAAGGGGGCTTCCCTCCCAACTCTGGTGCTCGGGAGACAAGAAATCCATGACTTACCCTGGATTCGAACCAGGACCCTTGGCAACAAGAGAAAAGCTGCCCCTCCTGCTGTTGCTGGGCAAGGGTGCCTCTTCATTCATTCTAAGAGAAAGGGTTAGAGATAGGAAGGATGGAAAGTCACAACACAGCACAACCAGTGAGGGGGCTTCCCTCATAGACTCTGGTGCTTGGGCGACAAAAGAACCATGTCTTACCCTGGATTTGAACCAAGTCCTGTGGCAACGAGAGAGGCTGCCCTACTAATTGTGACTGGGATTCGAAAACGAAAGGAAACAATACTACAAATTGCAAGCTCTTGGCTATAGCACAGACTGATATTGTTATTGTATTGTGAGTTGATATAGTATGGTTTGTGTTATCATTGTTTTCAAATCCATTTCAACTTCAACTGGCTATCTGTAAAATACTTTAAAATGTTTTGAACAGTAAAATGTAAACTAAACCGGTAATTTTACTTATTTAATTAAATGTTATCTCCTAAATTCGACAGGACGCAAAGAGTGACCACAGCGTAAAAATATTTGCAATGATCGTTGAATTCGTAAATATCCATATACCCGGTAATGTATTGTAAACATGTATCCGTATTCTAGGCTCCTTACTTTTGAAATTTTGAAGCGACCTACCTTCTTTATTGGCCAGCAGACTAGCTTGCGCTTACCACCGTTAGATAGCATGGAGCCAGTTGTAACGAAATGGTGCGATTTCATGGGGAGGCGAGCCAAAAACCTCCAGTTTAAACCTTGCATAGAGCACAAGACGTCTACTATTTTAAATTTGAATTACTCGGTTCAGCTTTAAGCTAACTGTAGTCCCTTACAGTGCAGTGATTGTAAAAATAGTGGCGTCACAGGGTATCACCAAAAAAATCGAACAGTACTTCAAAATTTGCGGTTTCTAAAAATTGTGATTTTGAAACTTATATTTGGCTATGTATAGGCGGAGAAGTTAAAGTGAAGTAACTTAACTGTGCAACTAGTTTGATTACAATGAGTACCGAGAGTAGCGTTGACCTGGATGAAGATACCGAACTAGCCTGGGACTCGTGGCTGCACTTCGTCGACGTTGAATACTCCTTCACCTCCCTTATCTTGTGTCACATTTTCGAGAGAGGTATGTGAACTGTCTGAATTCCAACCTTGTTTATGAATGACACAATGCAAAGGGCAATTTATATTGTAATTTAATTCTAGAAATCTAAAACAGTACCGGCAAGCGACAAAAATAAAATACGTTTACAATAACAAGTATACGGTGCATAATTATTTACAAATTTGTCTGTACATACACACATGATAGATAGATAGATAGATAGATATTTTTATTCACTTAAGACTAGTTTCAGTGTACAAGTATAACTCTTGCAGAGAAAGTGAATAGTCTATAATTAATAATTAATAATAAAAGTGATAGTAATTATAATGATATACACAGTGTTAGAAGAAAGAATAGTTGAATATAAAGCATAAATGATAATTGATATGGATATTGATATTGATATGTATGATGATTGATAATATTGATAATATTGATATATATAAATATATATATATATATATATATATATATATGATGATTCATTAATTGATTAATAATGATAAACACAGTGTTTATGTTAAAGTAGAGTAGATGCAAAACAATAGCATGCGCTACTATAGATTAAGAACTCATATATAATAAAGAAAAGTTGGAAAAAAGCAATTTTTGATGTGATATTGTGATAATAATTGCTGATGGCACAGAAAACAGCAATGATGTACAGGAGAATGTGTCTAGTATATATATGATGATTGATTGATTGATTAGTGTTTATGGTAAAGTAGAGTAGATGCAAAATATGCCCTACTAGATTAAGAATTCATATAGAATAAAGAAAAATTGGATATATAAGCAATAATTGATATGATATTGTGATAAGAATTGCTAATGGCACAGAAAACAGCAATGATGTACAGTAGAATGTGTCTAGAATATATATATATATATATATATATATATGGTGTGTGTGTGTGATGATTGATTGATTAGTTTTATGTTAAAGTAAAGTAGATGCAAAATAATAGAATGCCCTACAGATTAAGAATTCATATAGAATAAAGAATAAAGAAGAAAAGATGTAACAATTTATTCTCTATTTTTAACTATCCATTCTCGACATTTTAATTTAAAACTATGAATATGTCTTTACATATTTCAATTTAGATTTTAATATTTGCGTCTTTATTGATGCATTGTCCTTTTGCCGTAAAGGTACGACAGTATTGATATAATATGTCGGTTATGATTTAATTATGAATTCACAATAATTTGATCTCTAATTTGAGGGTCATCAAAACGTGTATAGACCTACTGTACAATCTCTTGTGTCGTATCGCAAGGCTACCATCACGCTTTTCTTAACCCCTCTGAGTCTGAGAACGATTTATATGTTTCTTACTCGGTCTCTCAGACGGAAAGAGAGTTTGCTATAAATACAGCATTAGTAACGAGTGATGTAGGATGTAGCCTGATATGATCTGTGCAGATGTGAGATGTTACATTACAGTTACGTTACTCGAGACGATTGTTTAGAACGATTGATAAATGTGGTGGCAGGACTCAAACCTATGTACCTTCGTTCCATACCATTCTTATTCTCTAACCAAAGGGTCCGACCATACAAGAAAGAATCAAGCATGGTCAAGCACATAAAACAATCACTTGACATTGCGTACTTTTGGACTGGAAACCCCTTGATGAAATAAACTCGTGGTTTAAAACAATATACTAGAAAATACTAATAGAATATTTACAGTGGTCAATAAACACATCGGCAACCATACGTAAACATTATCGGTTCGAGTTTTGAAAATAAATTCGTACGATAACTAGTTCTGATGGTGTGCACAATACACGCAAAGTTATCGAATAACGATTTATTTGCAAAGTTTTCGGATCATTTTGTTTTTAGATCATGCCTTATTGTGAAATCCACTGTAATCATGACGTATTTAAAGATGTTTGCTTCATGACTGGGCAGTTGGCCATCTGATCCAATCTTATACACTTCTGGCGGGTGCTGAAATCATTGATTAAAATTGTTGGAACACATCAAGACACGGATGTTATAATATGTTTTCAGATACCTTTAAAAATCTATGTTTAGCGGGCTGAAAATCAATGTCTAAGCACGAATTTTAAAATGAGGTATTTTGTCCTAGTTTTAAAGTATGTTTGAACCACATCAAGTGCTAATTTTTAAAAACATTTCTTTACTTCACGCTGAGCTTTTCTCCACTCTCCGGATGTCTCTGGGCCATACCGCCGCCGCCCCCCCCCACTTTTATAAGTTGTCTTCATATCATATTATTATATTCGGTCGCTATACTAGGACGGCTGGGTTTGATGTTCTCGATCTAAACATGTATTCAGAACAACAAATTTTTATTACGGCAAACTACTTTCTTATCTTCTATTACAGTTTAATTAATTGATTCAAACGTGACTCGGCGCCTTCTTGTTATCGGCGGCTGTTGAGAGTGAACAAGATTTATTTTACCATCAGATCTCTTTTGGATGAAGGACATGATCATTTCACTGGAAAGTTTTGCCCTTAGAGAGTCGTAAGTGCACTAGCTATGAAAGTAGTGTGGGTGCATGTCATTGTACTTTCACAGTGTATTTTTAACTACATTTTGTCCCCCCTTTGATCCCCTATGCCCTAATTTAGGGGACAGTCGCCCCCATCCCTCGCCCTCCCCCCGTATAGTTACACCACTGCATACCTAAAATAATCAGCACCCATTAAAAACATCAACTTGACGTTTTGAGTTCTCTGTATAGACAAGAGACCTATACTTAGTTTCTTCATGTATTTGCTACATGATAATAATAAGCCTTCTAGTAATAAAACACCCACTACAGCTCCAGACGAATCATCTAAACTAGAAACAAACAAATCTAATAACGGTACCCAGTAATTAACACTTTCTTGTGTATATGTAATTATATTTTTGTAAGAATGTCTAATTATCCTTGTGCGAAGTGACGTGAGAAACACATAGACGTCTTCCACGGCGTCAAAGATCTCGTTAGCAAGATCGAGTATGACGCGCCCTAATCAGCGTCAAGATTCGAGGTAATGATACTCGACTAAATCGAGAAAGTCTCGATTGATACTCGATTACCATTCTCCGGTCTTTGTCAGCGGTTGATGGGCCAGAAACTGGGCCACCCGTCTCGTCTATCTGTCTGTCTGTCTGTCTGTCCACGAAGACATGGGAGAGATCTCAGACGTACGGTATTGACGTGTTGCACTGGCGTTTTTGCTTCCTCAATCACGTACGGTATTGTGTTCAATTTGTGATCGATCGATGTGGTAGGAGTGAACCGAAAAAAACTAACACTCCCTAAGTAAAATACCTCAGTCATAATAATATGCAAATCATCTGAATTTAATTTGAAATTATTGTACTGAGAAAAGTATAATTTGTGAAATAGAAAAGATTGTATATGTATTTGTAAGGAACTTACATTTACAAGCTTGGATGCTTGATTATTAATTTTCTAAAACGGATATTTTATATTTACTTTTATTATGATCACCATAGTCAAAACTAGAGAATATAACTATGTCGAGCCACATCTGATGTGAGCTCACTTCTATGTAAAACTGTGAAGAACTGAAAACACTATATTCCAATCAAGATAACGTTGCGAAAAAATATCGTGTGATTTTAAAACTTTCGCTGCGCTCACACACCCAACGTTCGAAGTATAAACAATGTAAAAAAGTAAACGATAGTATGAAGATGGCATAGATAAGGTATTAAAATTATGACGATACCTCTGTTTATGCTCGAGAAGAACAATAGCAGATCAAATAGGTTACACCAAAATAATCGAAAGTTAGGCGGGACGTTTTCACGAGTTTGTCCGCAAGAATTGCTAAGTACATACTTGTATTAGAGATGCAGATTCTTTTTAAAAGGAAGAGTAGTGAAAGGTCGCCAGTATTTATATTTAAATATACACATCAATATAATGAGGTACCTCCCTCTACTTACCGCACCAGTCATATATGAAGAACGGTATACTTTCACTGTGGTCCGGGATTCATGTGGTCACGTGACTAACTGTTCTCATTGGGTATTTATTTAAATTTTACTTTGTTCACATTAAAGACAAACTCGAAATTAAGAATTACAATTTACAAAGGAACTTGAACTTTTAAAATAATTTTAAACGCTCCTAACGTCAAACTCGACGTCCCAAACGAATCTGAACTGTGAGCAGAAGAATAATTAAGCTTATTATTTGTCGTCTTCATACCTTTGTTTAATTTTTATTAAACATTGTGTACTTTGTACTGATTAGTACGCAGAACCCTTGTGGTCGCTGTCGATCAATAAAGATGAATTGACTAAAGTTATAAGATAACTTTTCAATACGGAATTTCGAATTCTTCGTGGTACTTACCTTACCTCTTGGAGGCTGAGCTACCAACGCCTATGAATCATCCAACAGGGACTTGCACAGGAAGCTCCAAGAAGCGAAAATAGCTGGTGCTAAAAAATACTTGAGCGTCCGGTGTCACTGGCTATTTAAAACACGATTCAATTCACATAGTTCGGTTATTAGTCAGTGTCTGTGTCTTATCTGATACGATCTACACAGGATATAGAGTGACAAACAACTATTTTGATCTTTTTACAATGAAAACATTTTATTCTTAATGATACAATTTCCTGGCACAGCTCTACCTGACAAACAATTAATCTTCACTTGCAAATTACGAACTAGATTAATGGTGACACGAATGTTTGAGATAAGCTTTACAAAGGGTGCGTTCAAAACATTTGGCTTGTTTCGAAATTTGTTGAACACTTACCTGATTCAAGCCCACACGGTAATGCCAATAGATTTTGGTTTAAGCGTATGACGCATTTATTAAACTATTCTGGCAGCGGAATGAAGATCCTTTATTAATAACTTTTATGGATGTATGCTTTTTTTAAATCCAAATCAAGCAGTTAAGAATTGTATTTTAATCTTGTACTTCCATTTGTAAATAACTACTTTTTATAGTTATGAGTTGTATAGCATAAGATAATGTCTTAAGTGTTTTTGAATTTAGAAGGTATAAGGCCTTTTCAATTTACTTTTTCCTATACGGTAGGTGAGACTGTCATAGAGAGGTTTCGGAAAATGGAGACTATCCATGCTAACTATCATCTCACCATCTTTCTTATTGTGCATAAATAAAGAAATAAAATAAAGAAATAAATTCGTATTTAGAGTCTAGGCCTACCCACTCAGTCGTATAACTGATTTTCAGTGGGGTACAGTAAACCAAAGCGACCAAGCCAACCCCGTAGGCCCCGATGCAATCGACGAATGAGCGATAACCAACAAAAGATTGTATTTTATTATATTTTGTCTTTCCTGAAAGGTCCTGTTTTTGTTTTGCCTGCGCTCGGCTTGGTTTGATTTAGGTCTCAGTTTCACAACTTCGCTCAATGATTGATAAGAAGTGATCTTTAGCAGCAGCCAGAAGTATTATAGCAATCACAACTTGTTGAGGTGCCGGCTAAAATAGAATCAGGGATCTGTTTAAATAGCGATGACGAGACGAGGTGCTCTCGGCCAAGTGAGCGCCGCACACGTGAATGGATTGGGTGATCACGGGGCGTCCACGGTTCGTATCCCGGTTGAAGTGCGGGAGGTCGTGGCGCCGTCAATCATCGTGATCACTTCATGCCAAGAATCACTCGCCTGCTCTAGGGCCGACCGAATGTTTGAGTGTACATGGCGGCTAGCGCGAACGCTTTTTTCATTCGCGTTGATGGATGAGCTTTTTTTGGAATAATGATTACGTTTTTCAATGGGATCTCATTACTTTTCAAGTTCCATTACAAAATAAAAAATCGGGAAAAAATCGTAAAAGTACGATTTCTATGAGAAATATTTCTTCAAAATTCTAAAATCATAACAATATAATTAGGATTTTAAACGTTCCCATAAAATTTCATCAAGATCGGAGTAGCCGTTTGCCCAAATATCACGAAAATATCTCATTAAAAATCGAAAAAGTACGATAATCATAAGAAATATTTGATCGATCGTATCCAAAAACGTAGCAAGTCTAATTTAACAGATTTCAAAGGTCCCCTCAATTTTTCATCAATATCGCATATTATGCCGTTTCACCCGAGCAATTTTTTTGGGGGGGTCAGTGAAATTGAAGTCTTCGCTTCGCTCATCCAACTAGGACTCTTTCTATTGTATTTGGTGTATTATTCACATGCACATGCCGACTAACCTGGGTGGTGACCAGCCCACCTATAGGACCAACTATGCAGCCTTGATTACGCTCTACTAATCTGTAGCCAGAGGGAAAAGAGTGCACCATCTAACTAAGAAATAGGATTAGAAACGAAATCTCCTTCGCCCACAACTCCCCGATCGAATGTTGCAAAATACAACAAAGTCGGTCAAAATCGCATATATTTATTGATTTTTAGATACATTCACCTCCTGTGTTGTGAGTGAACAAAAAATGAAAAAAACCATCGTATTTTTACCTTGAAATTGGAGTTCAAGTTGGGTGGGGCCGCCGTCTGGCGAAACCGTGACATGCATCGAAGAGTCACCTGTGGCATTTTAAATCCAATAAAGTCTGGCGCAATTTCTTATCCTTCTTTCGTTTTTAGCAAGGAAATAAAACACACGATTTTCAGAAAATATATTATAGTAATACATGTAAGTGTGCTTCGACAGGTAAACACCATGCTCACCAGATCATTAGTTAAACAGTGCCCTGAGATTTGTTTTAAAATTTATGAACGCCTTTGGGATAAAATGCGGGTGAACGGGTTTTCAACAATTTCCACCCTCAATGGATAAATTAATAGATTGACGATTTGCCAATTACAACTTGTAGCATAACATCGACAGAGTGCGTGCAGAATATATTGCTCTTTAGTTAAATTAAATTTGAGCTAACAGAGTATCTATTCATAGAGGTGAAGATAATTGTCCGCTCTGTGGGTAATTAACAGCTTGGCACTGGGAGGGGAGGGGAGCGTGCGTAGGAGAGTGCGTAGGTGTGTCTGTCTGAGCAGAAGTTACAAGTGTAGTTATTTCCATTGCGACCTTGTCCAAACAGACGAGGCCACACCTTACGTGCGAATGTTTCGCACAGCACTAGCAGCATGGGTGTGACAAAATATCCAATAGAAATCTTTATTCATACTTCTTTAATCAATCTATTTCATTTTATTTAGAAAGTTTTAGGAAAGTATTTTTGGAAATGATTTAGAAAATGATAACATTAAATAAATTGTTTAGCATCGTTACCCAGTTATCACGAAGCTTCAGCCTTTAAAAAAGGTTGTCAACAACCCTGTAGTACCAAACTATTCATAACTATTCGGCGGCATAACCACAGATCGATATGTAATAGGAATATAGCATCATGGTGTTGCGCCTTCCCCCCGAAATCAGAGAAGGAAACAACCAGCCGATTAACAATCTACTTATTGGCATACATAGGAAGGCTACGGTAAGATGTTTACAAACTCCAAGTGAAGACTTGATTATAAATAAGTTTAAAAAACTTCTGACTTAGCGGGAATCGACCTACTTCTGCATGGAACAGATACCTAACCACAAGACCAACGAGCAACATTAAGTAGTCGTATACTCACCTTTATTAAAAAAATAAAAAAATAAGTTGTTAATTACTACTGTTATTACGAAAACTATTTCCAATAATTATTCGGCGGCAGTCACGATCAGGGGCGTAGCGAGGGGGGATCAGGGTGTCTGACCCCCCCCCCCCCCCCCGAAATCAGAAGAAGGGATAAAATCATACTGAATATCACTATGTACTATTAAATGTGGCATACATAGGAAAGCCCTACATGTGGTAAGATTTTGTAAACTGACAGCATGTGGAATCTTCAAAATTTTATAAATTATCGTCAAAAGCATTCCAAAAACCAGTAAAATGTCACTATTTGCGATGTAAAAAAAAATCAACATTTATCAGTGGCTGTGCGCTCCAGACCCGCACTAGCTGGAGGGCATCATCCCCAGACCCCCCATTGTACCAGGAGAGTGTACTTTTCCCGAAATGATAGGTGCCCCCCTCCCCCCGAATCAAACTCCTGGCTACGCTCCTGGCCACGATTTTCATTAGTGCAGTGTGGAAGCGAGAAGTTTTCAAAAGCAACGCTTTCAGAACAGTTCGAGTTATACAAGAGAGATAGAAGAGGATATAAGATAATTATTTGCATATAGGTTGTGGCAATTATTAATTTCACTTCAACAGATCTGATTGCAATGGTAGTATATAGTACACCAATGGATGATTATAATAAATTAATTCGATAGGTCGTACAGTTGCTGTTTACTCGTGCGTTGATTGATGATAGCAATATGTTTAGTTGATAAGTCTTGAAGTAAAAGAGCGGCCGTAAGAGCTCAACTTCTTGTAAGTCATCGTCATTAAAGTACTTACTGATTCGACTTTCAATACGTCTCGTCAGAGTGTTTTTGTTACCCTGGGTTTAAAATGTGAATGCCTGCAAGATGGATGACTGAAAGACGTTCGCCCGGAAAATAATTAATTTGCCACTGAATTTGTTAAGACTGCTTTAGCTTCTTTCAAACTAAAAAAAAAAAAATTAAAAAAATGTAATTTTGATTTCCTAACTTCACTTATACGAGTCAAGATTTTCACTGTCATGGTCGGTCTAGCTTCCTGTAGAGTGTAGACATTGTGGTTCTTGTCAAATAGTAGAAGCCGTACAATTTCACCAAAATAGAAACTGACTGAAAATAGAACGCCTCCAACAGCGAATAATTCCCTTTTCTCCGTTGGTGGCTGCAATTTGTCACTTATACTGGAGGTAGTGGCATTTGTTAGGTGTACATTACGTGTCTAATAATCCAATATGCGCTATTAGAGACGCTGAGACGATGGTGGTGATAGATTAGAGAATGGAAACGTGTCGAAAAACGGATACCGACGCTACAAATTATTTTATGATTGAGGTTTCGTGTTAAAAATAATAAACACTGAGATTTAATTTGCAACTTGTTTGCATTTTAACTTCCGGTAATATACGGTTTGTGTACGAAAACTACACAAAACAAACAATAATATATTATTCATTACTTTTAGCCGAATGTTTAAACCATAACAACGAAAACATGTTGCATTTTTATGTTTTCTCAAGAACACCCTAAAAATGTAATACTATTTTCCCACGCCTGTAATAATATTATGTTGATCGTAGACATACTCCATACTATTTATTACATAAACAATCTGGATTTAGTTACTTTTTCATACGGAAATGGCTTGTAAAATCCCACTTACAAATTTGGAATAACTGACAATAGAAATTAACCATATATTACCAGAAACTGTAGTTATTGAAGAGTTAAATTGACGCTTCTGATTGTTTATTTATTTCAGTCCACTGACACGTACATTGTATACATAATTATATGGGACAATACATGGCAGTTATGGTACAACAAAATAGTAACAAAATACACAAACACTTAATAATATGAAACAAATGCATTAACATACCAAGTTGAAGTGTTAAAGAATAAATTGTGTTACCAAATACAATTTGTTATATCAAACTTTAATGATTTAGAATTTTGTTTTCAGGTTTCGCTATTTGTTTACCTGCAATAATTTTTACTAGAAGCCAAATTCTCTAAAATAACTTGATTTTCAATTATAAATATGACGCATCGATGTGAGAAACAAATTGTGATTGAAGGAGGTAGTAGAGAGTTGTTCTCACGTGTTTCGTAATAAATTCAAAAAGTAATTCGCTGGTAGGACTAGGGGGCGTAACGTAAATTATAAAATAATAAATTTTATAACTATATTATAATTATACCTAATCAAATTTGTGAAAACTTATTTTGAATTGTAAATATTACTTGATCTCCTTTTAAAATATAGTGTTCTGATAATATTTGCATTAATTGGGCTTTATTAAACTTGATTATAGAATCGTATTTTTGTAGCGTTCAATTAAAACGTCTTCATTAATTTAACATTGCAGCCGACTTTTACGCACCGTAAAAGTGAGAGAGGGGGGGGGGGTAATAACTATAGATTTCATTTTGATTACATTCAAAGTGTTGTCTCATTTTGACACTTACTTATTCCAGTCAGACAACAACCCCAAACCGGAAATGATTCCACTTATAATCAATGCTATTTCCGACGGCAGACACGAAATCTTCCGCACTTCTCATACAAATCTTGTAGACAGCTAGGAGCCCTGACACCAACACGCTATCATGCTTGTCGTCCATCATTGTGAGCCAACTACTGTAGAGACGAGTAGTTCTCATTAAACAATAGGCACACGCATTTGCGATGCAAAGCATTCGGTGCGTGGCGGGTCAGTCTAGAGGTCATCAACTCATCACAGAGTATAATTATACTAATTAGTCGTCCGTTTTATTCAAAATAATACAAGGTTCGCTCTTTTAGAGAGAGTTTACGAAGCGCGTGCGGCAAGTGCAAATATTTTCATTTCTATAAAGTATAACTCTAAAAAATAAAAATACAATCATATCCTATGATGTATTCACTACCATAGCGCGGAATGTTGTATATTATTTTAATTTATTTGTGGTATTTGTGTATAGCATTGATCCCTCCCCTCTTGCCCTATTTCCATGTCCCACGTTGTAAGTGAACTTAAAAAACTTGTTTACTATGATATTTCAATAAGAATCTTGTTACACATAGGAAACCAAGCAGTTGCTCAAGTTACTTTTCTTTCCGGTTATCGCTTGATCTTCGAGTTGACGAGTTGTTACCGGAGTAATGAGAAAGCAGCTCAAATCATCCCACCAGTATATACTACTCATTAATGAGAGGTTATACTTTTAGGAAAATGTTCCAATGATGATTTGAAGCCATCCTAACAACGAAATACAAAGTAAGGTTGTTTCTAAGCCTTGTAGTTTACGACGTGTCGCTTGCGGGCGGGATCGTGCCCAAAGAAACGGTGTTTGGGTGCAGGACATTTTGTTCGCCCCACGATGACGTCGGCGCCAATAGAAAATCAGTTTTGTCTTATATCTAAGTGGGAAGGCTCTAAATGCGATTTATTTTTTAACAAAATTCAAGTTTATTAATTTATAAAACATACGTTTAAAATAATATTTCTGAATTTCTGAATCTGATTCTGTCAGTTTAGTACAGTAACCACTTCAAGACCGTGTAAGGGAAGTTGTGTTGCCAGTGTTGAATGTTTATATGAGTTAGTTTGATGTTTGAGTATGTATTTATTTATTTTAACACTTGTTACGGTACTATGACACAATCAGTGTTTTTTTATGTTCTCTACTCTTGATTAAAAAATTGAGTATCAGCAGAGTCGAAATAAAAGTATGAAATTAACTTTGATATAAATACTTGCGATTGTTTGTTGTTTTACACCCCTTGTCTATATTCGAGAAGAACATAAAGCACACACAGCTCCAAAACTATAATCCCTGTGGGAGATTCGAAGTTCGAACCCGCCTCACTTGGTTTCACTTTCAAGGCGGCTTAGAGCGATCCGTCCATGAGCCATGGATCCTCTTGAACGAGCCCCTAGGGTCCCCTCCCTCAACCTAGTCTCGTGATCCAGTGTGTCTTACTTTACCAAGTAGTGAGATTGATAACTGATTGCAACCGAAAGTGAATCTCCCCCCTGTATGTGTACATGAGACTAATTACCATATACGTGCCAAATATAGTAATTCGTTCTGTCTCGACCGATTGAAGTTGTCCATATACGTGACAAACCATTAAAGTCATAATTATATGTGGCTTTGGTTCGATACCCGACCCCGACAGCTACGATTGAAAGCTTTTCCAAAGCTTTTCCCGTCAAAAGGCGAAATCTGGGATTTAATCTTATACAAAGTATTCCTCAAACAACAACCTATCCTCTTACCTTATAGGCCTGACTTCCACAAATTCTTCTTTCATTTTTCACCTTCCAGATGCAGGACTTGATAGCGTTGCTGCTATATTCGTAACTCTTATACCATCGAGGAAAGGTTCTATACTCAATGCTTATACTTACTTTGGTATATTTTTATATTTGTATGGATAAACAGCAGAATGATTATATGATTGTGTCCCACAGCAGATTATTTATATAGCTGTGTTTTGTGAGTAGAATTTTCTTAACTAGGAAAACGCTTAAGTCCCGCCGCGTTGTTGGATGAGCGTAATTGGTGCATTGAGTTGTTCAGTGTTATGCGGATTTTCTGTTGTACTGTGAAAAAATCATTACTTAGTTGATTTTTTTAAAATTAATTTAAATTAAATAAAAAATAAACTTTAATTTGAATTTATTTTAATTATTCGTAATTTAAAAAAATAAAAAAATCGTAAAATTTCGATTTTCATAACAAATAATTTTTCGATTGCGCTCAGATTTCACACGAATATATAAATTCATGAAATTAAGGTTCTGTGAAAAAATCATTACGATCGGATAAAGCATGTAGGTGCTATAAGCCAAAGAAATTTAAAAATAAAATTTTTTCCGAAAATTGCGATTTTTTAAAGAAATTTATCTTTCGATAACGCTCAAAATTCACACGAATATATCAATTCATAAAATAAAGGTTGTGTAAAAAAATTATTACAATCGGACAAAGCATGCAGGTGTTATAAATCAAAGAATTTTGTTAAAAATCGAAAAAAATCGTAAAATTGCGATTTTCATGAGAAATAATTTTTCGATCGATTTTTCCCCCCGTGCAGTTCTTCGTTCAGAGATTTCACAGACCTCCATAAAATTTCATCGCAATTGGAGTATTGGTTTAGCCGGAATCGTGTTCACAGACACAAAAATACAAAAAAAAAGAAAGAAAGAAAAAAAAACATTCCGGATTTTTTTCTCCAGTGTAGTGAAATGGAATCTTCGCTTCGCTCGCTACGCTCATCCAAAAACCGAATGATTAGTGGGAAGAATCGAACCCTAACACAGCTGTCACATTTGTGCATTTCTTTAAAATAAACTGAAGTCATGCACAAGTACTCTGTATTTATGTGGCGTCAGTTATTCAACCAGGTAATTATATCTTTGTACTGTACTCAAGCCTCAATAAATTGAATTAAATACGTATTTTTTAAACTGAATCTTTTCGGGAAAAAATTAAAAACTACAAATCAGATTTCAAATTTCGATAATTGACACTTCATTTAATAATTTATTTGGGCATTACCATGGTATAACTAAACAAATTGAAAAAGTACGTAATGCGTTGTTTCAATCACATCGCAATTTTTTTTTATGATCCTGAAGGGTTTACGTTCTGCATTTTTAACGTTATTTTACGTTCTTTGACTGGAATTGTTTTTGTCACAAAACGACGTTTGTACCGAACTGGTATAACGTCAAATGAGATTATTTTTTTATTCAGCCAAAGGTAAGAGGCTCCTAATCAATAGGAGAAATCTAATTTTCAATAATGCTTCAGGCCAACCGATTAATAATGAAATCAATGCTCAGTCTGTCTAGGTAGGTAGTCTATAAAACCATGTCAATTACCCTTGTCGTGAAAGTAGTCGAAATGATTTGCGTATACGACTTTAATTATATGTGCTTTTCATAGTCTGAATGTTTTTACGATTCAATTCCAGATCTATGTATATAATGATCTCCCAAAGCGGTGTTCTCCTAAATCTTTTTATGCATTAGAAGTGTGGGTAATCTCAATTTAGTTTTTGTATATATTTAGTTTTTGACGAAATGTGCGTATAGTGACTGGCAATCTTCTAACGAGCACCTTCTCTAGGTTTTGATGCGACTTCTCGTCAAGAATGTCCTTGGTCACCTCAGGGTCCCAACTAAACATAAATGATTCTTCAGATTCATTTTTTATTTTAATAAGGAAAAATAGCAACATATTTAAGCAAGTATTGTTTGTTTGTTCACCTTACCGTCTATTTTATGCTTTTTTGTTGTTAAACGAAGGATATTCAGAAGTTCCTGCAACTATTAAAATTATGATAACGACAGAAAATCAGGTATATACCTATCCCGACGCTCTCTCATGCTAGATATGTCGTATCAGACATAGGCCTAATTCAAGGATTGGACGTAGAAATTCATTTACCATAACTGTAACAACACTCCACATACTCTCAATCCACTAATAATGAATCGTCAATCATTACACAAAAAATACTCTCCTATATACCAGCTGTAGGAATGACAAAATGTATATCTTTATAATCACAGTTATAAACGTCGCTTACAAATTGTTTTACAATTGCAATTATAGTCAGTAACTTGTTATTACCGCCGTAAATACTCCCTTCATTTTTCTATTTGATTTCATAACCCTGTTTAAATGCAATAGAATTAGCACTTACTTGTCGGCTGGATTGTATATTCAAGCCAGTGATTTATTTCGCCCACTTATGCGAGGAAGTGAACCGTGAAGCATGACCAGAGATTCCTTGTTTACGACGACAGGCTAATTGTATGATTTCATCGCTCAAGTGAGATACGACAATATAATATATTCCATATAGAATAATCAACCGTGTGTTTTTATTATAAATAAATGTAATAAATACCTTCTTTTTTAGAGTATACTTAATCAGAACTGATATGTAAATCAATCCAGAAATTAAAACATTCATCTCAGCCGGGTGTCGACACCAGGTCTCTTGATAGCCGGTCGGACGCATTCTAGTGATTGATTGTAGACGCTTCCTTCTTCAGGTTCGGACTCCATCCAACATTCGACTCGTGTGTTCCGCAGTGTGAATAAAGACAGTTTCCCGTTGTGCATTTACCAAACCTTTTATAAACAATCGTATTCCACATTCTATTTATCGAATTCTAAAAATAAATAAAAATTGGTTAAAGTAAATTCATTAAAAAACATGTACCTAATAAAATATACCTTAAAAGTATGAAATGGAAATATACGATTTGACCATTGGGTTCCCCTGAATATTGCGAAACCACAATTGGATGGGGTGAAAAACATACAATTTTCTTTGAAATCCAATGTTTGTTTCTAAACGAATCACGGAATCAATCTTGACAATCTCAAAGCGGATGGCTCAAAGGAGACTTGTTGATCCATCTTGGAAAAATAATCTGCGAAATTTGAATGTAGGTCTAAGTGTCGGATGTTGAAAATTCTAAGCAGATTATATTACCATTGAGTAAATTTCTATACTCAATGGTATTACTGTGTTTAGTATGAAAAGAGGGGGGGGGGAGAATATACAGTAATTTACCAGATATTCATACACTATGAAAAATGTGATAAATTAATTCATATACCACTTATAGCCCATCCTAATTACTAAACGGCTAAGCGGATTTTGATGAGGTCATTGTGGTCAAAGGTTGGCATGTTTTATAAAAAACATATGGTTAATATTCTTTTTGCTCCATAATAACTGTCTAACGGCTGTAAAGCATAATTAGTTATGAGAGAGTAAATTAAGATATATTTCGAGAAAATTCATTATCATGTTGTCTCTCACCAATTCAAAAAAATGTATTTGCAAACAAGTTAATAGCCAAACCATTACCAGCTCTTATGTTATGTTTCTACAGACTCTTCAGTAAATCGAGGAATGCTACTTTTAGTGTCCAGAGTCCAGAAACATTACTATGACGACGATTAGTTTACTGGTCGTGGCGCGAGGTTGATGTATGAAAGTTCATCTTTCGTAGGAAACCTGCCCAGGGACAAATTGCGCCTTCCCTTCCAGTGGCACTAACGATAGATAATAATGGGTGTGAGAATAGTTGTGCCAATGAACCAAACATTAGAATTAACAATCCTTACTTTCTATTTTAGGCTAAATATATTTTGTCATGCTTTCGATTTAAATGCCAAATGATTGAGAAACATTTAAAAAAGTAAATATGATATGAAAAAGAGAAAAACGGAAGCATTGTAAAGTCTAATTAAGAATTTAAATACACATACTTAATTTACATTTTCGTAGACAATACTCAAAAGTTATGTAGGGGCAAATAATTATCATGACCTCATGGGAAATTTCACCACATTTATATTCAAATTTGTAAGACTAATTTAAATTCTGAACTGCGTGTTGTAAATATAAGCAACACTTAATTCACGAATATGAAAGTTGTCAACATTATGGACTGCACTAAAAATAAAAAAAAACAAAAGTTTATATCGAACGGCCGCTTATTCTATATTCGCACACATTATCGTGTCGTGTCCGAGGTATTACAGCTTGCAATGAAAGCGAGAAACTGTTTGGCTGTAAAGTACAGTCGAGACAGGCGGAGCACTAGCAGTTTTATGAAAGTGTTTTACATCTTATGAATGTCCAACACTTGCTTTATCTCCATCTTCTCACGTGGATTTTACAATTGTGAGGGACCCGTTTAGAAATTATGCGTTCATAAATTAACGTCATATCTTCAAATTCCCACGATGCAGTATATAAAACCTGGAAATAGTAAAATATGTGTTCATGTGTTTTTATTTGTGGGCGGTAGGAGGTAAGGTGAGGGGAGAGTTTTTCGTTTAGAATTTCTAGCTCTTTTTTACGTAGCTCAGGGTAGAGGTTCGTTTAGAATATTACTTTTTTGTAGGGTCAGAGCAGGTCATAATAGCCAGTTAGTGAATCAATATTATTACAACAGACGGATAGTAAAACCTCGATGTAGGTAATCGTTCATGTAGGCATACAATCTTGCTAACACATGGCTGTGGTTAGTTTATTGCTAGACTAAAGTGTTAAATGCGGTTATATGTCCTCTGGAGACTGGAACTGTGTGTTGTAAAATAGGAAAGAAAAGATTATTTTCTAGCTATAATACAAAACACATACATAATAAATTTATAAAAATGTGAAACGACGAAGTTAAGCACGTTTTATTAAAATTTAAAACTTCCCTTTTCCAACGAGTTTAGAAGGTAATCACCTGAATTTCCCCTCCACACACTGTTTCGTAACTGAAAGTGTATAACTTTTGGCGAAGCATGGAGGAAGGCTGGGGGGGGGGGCTTCGAAGGAAATTGAAACCGTGCGCCCGGATATCCGGGCGCATCTGTGTTTATTTGGGACGCAGCTTTTGGAATGAAATGTTGCTGGCTACACTGGTTTGAGACAGTTTTATGAAAAATATTGATTAATATCTCTTGTATGCTGTTTGGAGGATTTGGATTTGGATCAAAATATGATGTAAAGAATGTGTCTTGGTATTTTTTTTATTTTAAAACATAACGTTTATATATTGTATCGTTGAGTGACTAATATATAGCTATATATTAGTCACTCAACGATTGTATACTTGCTACCTTGAATACGTAACATGTGCAAGCTAGTACAAAATTTAACTTGTTAAAAAATAAAGTCTTTCTATGCTACTACATAATGATGGGAGGATCCAAACAAAATATATCCGAAGAAACAATACATAACTATAAGGAATATCCTACTTCTTTGTTCTTGCTCAATGCTTGTATCCAACTTGTTTGAAATGTATTATTTCCTTTTATGCTTCCCACAAAAAATAAGTATCTCAAGTAGCACAAATTTAGAAACAATCAAACGAGTTACAATTAAATAACGACATATTATTATATACGAAGACCGCGACGGTTGACTGTAGCACTATATACCGTGCTGGGGTATCCGAAATAGCCATATTCCAAACATATTAAACATATTATATTTGAATGTGTAATTTTAGAAACAACATAAGTCCAAAAAGTAAGTTCTGAGATAATCAAATAAAACCTTCTAGATTCTCTTAACATGTCATAAATGAATATTTTCTTTTCCCTGATCATTAGTATGTATTAAACAATTATAAAAATTAAAAAAAATTGGGGAAGAATTTGTATTCACCTGTGTATTTTCATTTAAAACTAAAAAATTATGTTGTTTCTAAAATTATATATATATATTTTTAAAATGAAGGTGATTTGTCAGGTAGTTAATGAATAACACAATGGCTATTATCTAAAAACTTTTTTTTAATTATATGGTATGTTTGGCACAAGTTAGAAATGGTTTAAATTTAATTTTTAATTTTTTTAAATGCAAAAGTTAGGTTGTTTCTAAAATTATAATTAAATGTTTGGGAAATGAGGGTGATTTGTCAGGTATTTAATGAATAACAAAATGCTTATTACAAAAAAAAACTTTTTTATTTATAAGGCATATATTGCACAAGTTGGTAATGGTTTGTTCTAGTTTTTGAGTAATAGGCCTAATATGCCGTTGATTCAATCAAGATCGTTGTCCCGTTCAATTAATTAAGTGCACAGCTGATGACACAAGTCAACACTGCTTTTGAAATTGGTTACACAATGCATACACTACCTTTAAAAATGACTGACATGAAAATATTTGAAAGAATTTAGAAACTACATAAGTCCATTGACTTATGTTGTTTCTAAAATTACTTTTCAAAAATGAACTATTTGAGACCCTATCGAAAAATGATGGTGAATGAAAATTATGTTGTTTCTATACAGAACTGTCCGTAAGGTCGATCTAAATATGAAAAAAAATAAAACCGGAAATCGAAAAAATGGATTATGTTGTTTCTAAAATTACACATTCATTTATATATTCAACTCCAAATGTATTTTTAATCGTAGGCGGTGCTGTGGACCACCAACGAGTGAAGCTCGTTCCCACGTAGTAATACTTAATAGCAAGTGTTCTTATAACAACGTAAAATTAAATACACCGTGTTTGCATGGCCGAAACAAAGGTTTCAAGACTTCAATAACAAATCTCTACTAATTAGTATTAACAATATATACGAAAAATACGTGAAAATTCCGAGATTGTTTATTTTCTTACACACCAAATTTTGTAATGAACATTTGAAAGCATTTTAAAGTGGGCACGAGTTACAATTCAATAACCGCCATTTTGTTCTATCGAGATCGTATTTCCCATTTTTCTTTTATTTCTCATTAGAATGAATTTAGAATATTTCATTATCACAACTATCGTAAACTCGTCGTCGATGTTAAAGTTACATTAGGAGGCTCTTTGGATACGTTTTTGACACTTTTTTAGGTTTTGCGTGGATGTGCCTATTTGTTAACGAATGAAACATTCTCAAACAAGTGTATTTTTTTAATTTCTGACATCCGCTTCCATAAACGTGTTCGATGTTATCATCTTCCATCTTGTAATGAACACACAATACCGCTATGATAAATTATGCAACTTTTTGCCTAGTCGTTACAAGATGCCACAACAGAATGAAAAGGCCAATTTCAAGAATTAGTATCACGATAGGCCATAGGGTATTTGAATGTCATCGTTGTGTAATGCTATCAAGCATGCAATGAGAGCCATTCATCAATGACAGTGAAGATGAGATGAGTGTTGTTGCCCCGTCTTAGACTGAGAATACCTCGGGGTGAGATGATAGAAAGTTGCCCGTCATGTTTGCGCCAAGTCCTCGCCGACGCAGGTTGAGAGATATAAGTGCGCGCAGCTGCTTGTACACAGGTTGTCCTCATCACGTCCCCTCATATTCATCTCCCACTTATCGTGCAGAATCGTGTCTTATTCCGTTTCCATGTCCGTAAAGTAACAGTGGATAGGTGCTGGTGTGCCGTCAATTGCAGACTATCAATGACCTTTAGTGGATACGAATCGTTGTAAATAACACGTCTGAAATCTCGCAAGCATGGCAAACTATATAATTGTTGACTTATTGGGTCAGAAAAAACATGCGGTCGTGGGTGGTTCTTTTCCAGATTTGAAATAAAAAGGGTCATTGAGATAATTTTGCGTGAACTCTATTGTTCATCTACGCATAAATGTACCTTAGAGAAGACCTTTCACCTTTATGTGTAAAATTTCCGCAAACAAAACCTCAGACGCATTTTCTGCGTTTCACACTTTTTGGATGAGCGAAGCGAAGACTTCAATTTTACTGACCCCTCAAAAAATTTAGCTCCAATGTTTTTTGTTTTTTTGTTTGTATTTTTGTCTGTTTATTCGCTCTCTACCGGGCAAACGGCATATGCGATCTTGATGAAAGTTGGAGGGGACCTTCGAAATCTCTGAACGTAGACCTGCCACGTTTTTGGATACAATCGAAGAATTAGTTCTCATGAATACTTTAACGATTTTTTTCGATTTTTAGTGCGATATTTTCGTGATATTTTGGCCGATTCTGACAAAACGGGTGGGGCTACAACGTTCATATTTTACATGGACATTAAGTTTATGGTGATATAGTACTTTTTGAAAGGAAAAGTTGGAAAAGTTAGCCAGAATCCATAGAAATAAAGGTTTTAATATAGTTTTTTTTAGGTATATAATAACAATTAACAAGTAACAATAGAAACTTGACAACAATCACCTACAATGCGTTCAAAAAGCATTTTCAAAAATAAAGAGATCCCACGCAAACTAAAACCTTGCAAAAAAGCTCATCCATCAACGCGACTAAAAAGAGCGTTTGCTATGCGGCCTAGTTTATACTAAATAAAAACGCCACCTAGCATATTACCTAAGAATCCATTTGAAAAAATCAATCGAGGAAAAAATATCAACTTGTGCTAGATGTTTAATTATTGCTGTTACATATCAGTCTATCACTTATGATAAATTAGGGCTCTAGTAAAGTTTAAAAATTACAATTTTTAAATAATAATAATATTCTAGGGTTCATTTGATCACTGGTCCCTTATTCATAACTTTTAATTTTAGAAGTAGTTTTTCGGTCCTGTAACAGACAATTCAGACTGGACGATTATTGATTTCTCCCAATGTTTTTTTTCTTAACTCTTCATCAAATCAAAATACAAAAGCAACCATCTGTGTTGCGATAATTCAAGATTTTTAAAAGCTACCAAACATAATCCAAATGCCTAAATTCTAAAGTGTGCATACAGCAAACAAACGAATAGACCAGATACGAGCCCTTCAGTTTGGAGCCTAAACAAATATTTGCGCTCGATCTCTAAAACAGGATGTGGTTGTTGCATGCGATATAGAGGAGGCTGAGTGAGTGCCACCTGCAGTCATCAAGTCATCAACCAATTCAAGATAAAAACCCCAACGATCATGCATGAGACGTATATCTTGAGACGATGAGGTGAATAGTAAAAAAACATGTTTTAAGAGGGGTTCGAACTCACGTCCCTTATAGTTATAGCGTGGCGTCCCTTGGCTCGCAAAAAGCAAATGATACGATATCACTTAGTGTGGCGCCAGGTTCTTGCAATCACAAAAGGTATGTCCTTATCTGGGATGATATAATAAGTAGCATAAAAAGATCCACGATAAGACGTGATTACAAGATATCTTGGTGTCTTCACTCGTTTTGTTTCCCCATCGACGTTCCCTGGCCCCTGGTCTAAAACTCCTTTTAACTAAGACCACTCTCATTTTCCCTCAAGCACCACTCTTGCTAAACATACTTGGCAAACGTGATGCATATGACCTCTGATTTGGTTTGCCCAATCTTGCTTTATTGACCATCTCTTTCGCGGGATCGAGCCTCTCAACTCAACCAATCAATGCTTACCTAGAGAAACAACACTTAAATCTCCTCTTAACCTCTCCTCCATTGTCAGGCTCATCAAACAGGCGTGACGATATGGTAATCCGAATCGCATTTGTCTGTGGGCGTAATCTAATGGGCCTACCTACTTCCGAACTTCCTAAGCTGCTGGGATTGAGTAATTAGGTTCCTCGATACTCGGCGAACCGCGGCTCGTTTCTGCGCGATGTATCACTTTACAAACTCTTGTTATTTTCGTTATTTTATTATTTTAATGGATCGTTTTTAAATAATTAATTCGCATAGATTACTAGCTCGACTCGAGCTTACACGTTTATGCGTTTGTTGAGGTATTCATTGAATTTCCACTCTATTTCCTTACACACATTCTGCTCTAAATCGATGACGATTAGCAGCGTTTGCATTTACAAGTGTTTGAACGACTGCATGTTCGTGAATCGTGATGAGATGATGCATGTGCATACCGGTTTTTAATCAGAATTAACTTCATTGAGTTTTCTCTATAACAATTATACAGTCGTTGCGGTTTTTGTTCCCATCGTTAGGCACCTTCTTCTTCTTATCACGGCATACGAAATAGACAACACGAGCTTGCTTCAATTATTAATTATTATATCACAACGAGAAGAAGATCTCGAATTCCGGGTGTATTTTCTCCTCGGCACCCTGAGTACCCTTGTAGGTCAGACTATTCCCACTGCCGTCGAGCTTAGCTCCCTCGGCAGCCGGCAGCTCGCGAAGAACGGAAGAAAGTCGAAGACACTTGGGAGCTGCGAGCAGTGTTGTTAGAGGTCGCCCCACTCGAACAGGTTCCGATGGAAGAGGTCTAGCCAGCCGCCTATCTACCTGCCTGCTGGGGAGCGAAGGTGTGCTTCGCGGGTCGCACACTCACACACGGTCCAGCCAGACCGGTCGGCGTGCGTCTTCGCAGTCCTCTCGTCTCGCGACATCACACACTTCAAGCTGAGCATTCAATATTTATTCCACGTGATTCTTACGAAACGTGGGATAAAATGTTTTTCGACGGTGTTTTAAGTTTTAACGAACTTATTAATTTATTAGTGTTGTGAATGTTTTCTTGCGGAGCGGTGCAAGAAGTATTTCTCAGCATGTTTTGAAAACCTACTGCTATTGTTTTTTCTTCTTCTAAAAGTTACGAATGATTTGTGTCGTTTGTGTGTGAACTGGTTGTGTCATCGCCATGGCAACTTATCAAGATCTGGAGCTTGATTGGTCCATGCTCTGCCAGGAATGCACAGAATGCTGGACAACTACAGGTAATTATTATTACTATTACTATTACACAAATCATAAACATAACATAACGTTTGTTTACAACGGGGGGAACGCCCCCAATCCATTCACTCGACTGACAACCAAATCACGCGTGACGATCACCTAACCTCAAGCATGCATTCCTGTTGCAACGTGCTTAGATGCAAATATCTCCCTTGTTTACGATCTGTTGAATATGAAGGCTGTGATTACCATGCTAGGCATGCAATGAGATAAAGCTGAGAGCCTGTCTTAGAATTGCCATTGTTATTGGTAATTTACCTCTGGGTAGACTATGTTTGTTAATTTTTCGCATTGTGTAAGAAACCTTTCCTAATCAAACTATGACGGCAATTGGTCAATTGTCTTGTCTTGTGTTATTATGCTATATTGGTAATAATTTACTTCGGCATGTAATGTAATGGTGGAACATTACATCCACCACCAGCCTGGTAGCTCACCGCTAGCATGCTAAACCACGCTGCTCAAGTGTGATTATCCAAAAAATTAGTACCGTGAAGCTAACAAAATGTCAAAAGTTCTGTTCTACAGTGGCATGCTACAGTAAACATGCGCACTTTATTTTGCCACATTAATTAAAAACTAGCTTGCACGTTGTTATTATAGGTTGTTTATTACTTTCTCATTGCGAAATTAACAATAGTAAACCTTAATTGACCATAAATTAAGTTTGCCGAATTGATATGCTGATACGGTACGAATAAGAGCTTATTCTTCTGATAAGAGGATGTCAACATTCAACAACGCTGTAGTTATCATACGATTTGTCCATATTATGTAGTTTTGATGTGTATAAATTGTTGCGTAAATCGCTTCGCAGTTCATCTGTCACTGTTATCAATCTGAAGAAGACATGAACAACGTACTTTTATAGATACCATTTTTTTGTGTGTGGAGGGGGGGGGGGGCAGGATATTCCTTTTTTAGGGGGTTCAACCCCCCCCCCTCCCCCACACTTCTTAGTGCTTATGCCATTTCTTATACCACGTGGCAAACTCAACAATATTTTCCATTTAGTTTACCAAGCGTGACATTTTCAACATTTTTAAAGACTTGTTTGTAAGTTGGCCTTGGTCTTGCCCGGGGTGTTTCCTGTGCACTTCACCGGAAGGGCTTGGGTCTGAAACCCACATGAGATGACCATTTAGTTAAAGTTGATGCTGTACCCGATTCTCATCATTATCAATTAGATCACAATCTCATTCGAACCATCTTAGACATAACCTCGCTCTTGGGGGCAACAACAATATCACCGAGTGTTTCATCAATGGATGCCAGTGCCAACCAAACTCTTAAGTTTTAACTCAGTGGTTTTCCTTTCAAAATTAACAGCATCTTAGTGAAGCGAAGAAAGTTTGAATATGATTAACAAGCAGCAACCAATTATACCAGTATATAGATCATACAAGTAGGTTTTGACAAGATTACCTACGATAGGCACTTTCCTCTTTACACTTCTACGTTCCAGGCATTTACCTTGTATTAATGATTCCAAGTTATTAACACTAGAGCAGATAAAAAAAACAGTAGATTATCGTGCAGCCACTCAATAGCTATTTATTTATATTTTATTATTAGTCTTGGTAGTGCGTGTTTTTAATTGGCGAATGCAATATCACGAACCACATTCTAGCAGCTAGCGTGTGGTTTCTCATGGCAGATTGACACGACCATGTATTTTGTCGATCATGTCGCAATAAAACTGTCGCCGGTGACGCAGACCAAAGAGAGGTTAGCCACGCGGTCGGTGGTATACAGTATCAAAATATTGCATCTGTTTTATTATTAATTGAATGTTGGTGATATTTATGGAGAATTGGCATCTTCGAATAAAATACTTGTAATTCGTTTCCAAATTATTATTTTGTTTATTGTGCAAACTGTTCTTTGGGGTAAACGAGGCAAAAGTTTGATATTATTCTGTTATCAATCAGTTTAGAGTTTTTAACTAGGTACATATTAGGCAATATAGGTAATTGTCTTATATTTTGGCAACGATGCATAATTTGAGAGTGGTAATTTGCTAAGTACTTAAAACATTGGCAAATAAATTGAGTTGCATTGCTCTGCAAATATTGAGTGAGATAAGTATAATTGACTTCCGTAAAGTTTCGTGACAATTACTTCTTGATAAGTGGGATTGTCGTGGCTGGGTGAAGGAGATGGTGATGTTTAATTAGTAATTAGAATGTATTGTGGAGAATAAAACACTTTTTTATTGACGAGTTATTTTAATACAAACACTTTGCTAGTGTTTTAAAAAAATTGTATCACTAATTTTAGGTTTTAGTAAAATTGTGTGTATGGATTGTGTGTACGGATACGTCGGTGAGTTGAAATCCCACGCATTGAAATATTCTACCCTAATCATTCCAGAAGTTTTGTCAAAACTCTTCCAGTTTAAAATCATGCTGAATGGATGTAACTGACGCCAAGGTTCCGTTGAAATGGAAGAACTAAACTTTGTCTACTAGTGTTGCAGTTTGTTCTAATTAGATGACTTTTATAGTCATGTGACTTATGACATTAGAAAGTTCGCACGAAATGTACTTTTGTGTATTTGGTATTTAACTACATACTGATTTTACAAAAGGAGCCCGATTGAGTCTATTATTAAAGTGTTATTTATAATATATAATGTTGTTATTTTAAGTACATACTTCCTCAATTTATTATTATCATCATTATTCCAATGCAATTAATATAATTTAACACTCATATTTAAAATTGAGGTGATGAGTTTTCAGTTCAGTTCATAAATCAATAAATCAAAAAATCAATAAATCCGTGTTTAGAGTCTACCCATCACTCAAGTCACACAACTGATTTTCAGGGGGGGGCAGTGTAAACCAAAGCGACCAAGCCAACCCTGCAGGCCCCGACGCAATCGACGAGTGATCTTAATTTGTTTGCACATCCCGACTTCGATTACAATTTGAAAAGCAGTGATTAGTATGAATGATAATAACGCGTTGTTTTCTAAATAGTGGATAGAAGAGGGGGGTGTTTTAGAATCATATTTATACAAAATCACACCGAAGCGTTACCTCTTTCAGTCCGTGTCTTTATTAATTTCAAGTATATATTAATTATAAAATGATTTTTTAAATTTATGTAGACAATTTTGTGCGTGTTTTAGATAATTTTTGTATTCTTCCGCGCAGGAAAAAGATGTTTTAGCATACTGGAGACAGGTCGAACTTCTCGACTGGTTCCTGAACGTTACTGTCGTATCGTATGGTATGGTATATCGTGCACTTCGTATCATGTGTACACTATATCGTGTAAACCGATTCCAGAAAACATCCGTTCCGTAGGCTAGAAGCTCGAGACACCAAGCTGCATAACAATGTTACATCTTTCTCAGCATGGCGCCAACTTGCTAATTTGTTTCACCATGCACCCACAATAAAACAATTCTAATTGGCAGAATGTAGACCTGTTTATAGGGGTACTTTACCATCGGCGAATCATGCTTTCATTCAGACACACCAAGATTAATGAATTGCTTGGGGGGAACCTGTTGAGAAATGAAAGTAAATGTTGCATAAGGTCTGCACGTCCACATGTTCAATACCCGCAGTGTATCTCATGTAAAACAGAACCGATTTTCAATGCACTCACGAGGCAAAGTATTTAGCCATCTAATTGCTGCAATCGTTCCATCATGGTGTTATTATATTAATTTTAACAACATTTTCTCCCGCCCACAACGAATCAAGGTGTATTGAGCGTGATGCAGGGCTCTGTAGTATAGTTCGACGCGATCAACATTAACATTCACCTGTGCCAGATCGAGTCTCAGTCGCACCACTCTCACTGAAATGCTAAGGTTATCAATCTAGGCCTACACGACTTCGAGCTAATTTACAAGCTGTTTACATTTTTCAAAGTTTCACTTAGAGTCCCGGTATCTTGGTGGTGATACTTGTATGCTATTATGCCAGTGAGAAAGGAAAAAGACGATGTCTTATCAGCGTATCCGAATTGTTTACGGTAAACTGTTGAAACACATGTTCTAGACTCTAAGGTTGATAACCTTATCTGTAGTTCTGTTTTATGTAGGACATCACTGGAAATTGTATTGTTGAAGGTCTCGAAATGGGTTCGGAATTTTTCCACCTTTTAAAAAAAATATCAACATATTATGTACCGCCTTCATGGCCATCTCTGGACCTATCATCAAATGGATGCAAGCATCAACATTAATTTTATTTCACTGTTTTTATTATTATTCGTCGACAGCCTACAAACGTTGCTTGCAAATATCCGACACGACAAGGAAATGTGGAAATGGGTGGAATATAGGTATATTGGATATGCCTGCATCTGAGCCCACTTGTCAAATGAATCTTGAAAATCTATTAACTTCAAAACATTTATGTATGTGGGCAGTCACAACACCATATTTAACAAACACAACCAAATTTTGGGAGAAAAGCATGAACTTAACAACCCCATATGAATATGAATAGCCATAATCAATCTATACACATTCAACAAACGTGCACATTGCAAACCATGAGCCATTATATATTTGTAGGCATACGTATATCAAAGCTTCAGGCAAGGTGAGATACATACATAAAATAATAATTAGATGATTATAACATAGGTGAGTATATACAGAGTCCTGACTAAGCAACATTAAAGAATGTACAACATGTACGATCTAACATGTTATCACTGGCTTTTAAGCTAATCCAGTTTTTCAGAGTTGGGATTTGAACCCAGACCCTCTGGCAGTACAAGCAATTTTCAAGGCTATTTGCCAGACCGCATTAAATTTGTATTTCGAGTCCCAGTCGGGGCAATGTAATATTCACAACTCTTTAAAATTAGTTCAACAATTATGGTTTAATTTCCTTTTGCTAAAAACCACATGGCGCCAACTATGGCGCCGACTCAAATCAACGAAAACAGGTTTATTATGGCATAGTGTATTAAAACTGGTACCAGATTTGTAACAAGGGTTTTGTTTTCATGATGCAATGTTTCATGTCGACGTATAAACGTGATTCGAGTTTAATGTGATCCGACGACATTCTCCATGTCTACCATTTTGTCCCCCTTTGTCTTCGAGCATGTTGTATGCAAGCGACACAACATCAGTAATTGTTATTTTCCGCGAATCTAAAGCGACGCGACTTTGTTGCGATAGCGCGACGTGATGTGTTTGTGGATACGAGGTAAATAAGTTCCCGCGTACTTTCGCTGCGAAATCCATAGTAGAGAAGGGTAATTTTAATCTCTCCTATATCGTATGTAGAAATATATATCTGAAGACACAGCTCCAGATATTATACAGGCCTATTACTTATATTCGGCAAAAAGAAAAGCTTTTAAAAAAGAAAACTTTTAATTTAAATTAATCCGAACTAACATTTAAAAAAAATTATAATTTTTTCTTCTGACCTGACACATTTTACAAAACGTTGTACAAAGCAATATTGGCATATTATACTACCTGTATGGATTGGATGACTATCATTCTGGGAACGCTACGATAATATCGTTTATATTATGAGCCGAAAATGTGCGTTCGTACTTTTGGAACTACCCCTACATTTTTCCATCGATCAAGATTTTTGCTCAGGAAGGCGATACAAATTGTTTTTTTTATTCAAATTTTGGCTCCGTTTGGTCACACACAATTTTTAAATATCGACAAAAATTGCAATTTTTTTAATTGACTTTATAAGGACTCGCACGAAAAAAAAACTGTGACTTAAATGGAAAAAGGCTACGTACGAGAAATAAGTATTTAGTTATCTGTCCGAGGGTGAAAACAGAACACGAACATGTCGATTTTCCTTGTATTTTTTTATTTTTCGATTGTTCCATGTGGTCCGAAAAGTTCGAAATAGACGCCGAGCCCGAGCGTCCGCACCCAGGCCTATGAACTATTGGGAAACTCGTTACTTATCGCTCGGACTAATGTTATAAGTAACGTACGGTCGTGCAGTGTTATACTAAAGAAGTTTGATATTGCTCTTTGATAAGTTCTTCTCTCCTGCCTCTAGGCACATATACTAGCTGAGTGGTGCCAAAGGGACGCGAGTTCGACAACCTCATAAATCACACCTCGTATTGCATAGCTTAATTCTTAATAGCAACATCCTAATTAACAAATCGTTCTGATGCCTTTCAGTTGCACCAGTGAAATAACTTGCATGTTATTGCAGATGTTTTATTATGTACCTATACATTGTTCTAATAATTAACATTTTATAACTGTTCTTTACTGCACAATGAGGGCTATCATGTATCATGCGCAACTTATAAATACATATTATGACCATTAATTATATTGTTTAAAGCCATTAAATAATTGTTCCAATAAGCGGACAGCTGACGTGTACTAAATATTTGTAATGCTTTCAAGGATATATTTTTTTTTAAATCGGTAATCCTCATTATTCCGAGAAATTGTTTCAACACAAAAAGTGGTTTAATATCACTTCTTAGAAAATCCATTCCACTAATAACAAAGGACCTAAGCAAGCCGTAAAGTAGATTTTCTATTTTTACCGTGTAGAGCAAGAAGATTTTTAGTGATCTGGGTGTCTACAAGTCTAGGAAACTTCGAAAACTATGAAAAGTCAGGAAAATTGTTTACACTTTAGAAATTTCTTTATTTTGTCTCAAAAATCTGTAAAACGCAAATCGAATAAAATAAAATAAAAACTTTTCTGAGGGACAAAATAAGCAATTGTCTTATTCTCCAAGCCTGGAAAATACGTTTTTCAATCTGGGAACCCTTGAGAAAGCAAGCAACTTGATAACCCTCTCAAAGCCTAAATAAAACAGACAACCTGAGTGATGTTGTAATAACTAGATAGTGCCACTTTACACTAATTGCGAGCAATTTTACCGCATTCTAAAATGGATTGCAATTTCTTAGTAGTAGACACAAGCATGAGCTGTGCAGAAAGTAAGCAATGGACTTGCAGCAATGGGCGAAAAAAACTCAATGACACTGCGTGGGCACAACCCCCCGCTAAGTATTAAGTGGTTTTCGTGTTCATACTCCGATCCAGTGGGTTTCACTGGTTTGACTCTATCGTTGATAGTTTTGTTTGTCATGTTTTGTCAAACATAAAACTCCTTTTTGTTTATTGATTTTAATTGAATACACATACTTGATTGGATGAGCGTAGCGAGCGAAGCGAAGATTCCATTTCACTACACATGGGGAAAAAAAATCCGGAATGTTTTTTTTCTGTATTTTTGGCTGTTTGTTAACACGATTTCGGCTAAACAGATACTCCAATTAAGATGAAATTTTGTGGAGGCCTTCGAAATCTCTGAACTTAGAACTGCCACGTTTTTGAGCGCAATCGAAAAATTATTTTATGAAAATCGCAATTTTTTTAAAACGATTTTTTTTGATTAAAAAAATTTCTTCAGATTTAACATCTCAGGGTGATATTTTTATGTTTTTCATGTACCTTGTCAAGAATTAATGAGATTCGTTGAAACTTTGGCCGAATCGAAAATTTTATCTATAAAACTCGAAAATGTTACGTTTTTCGGTTCTTAGTGTTAAACAAAATTTGATTATAACTATGTCTTTTCCTTTATGAATTTTCCAGAACTTCCAAATTTGATGATTCGAACCTCATAAATCGTAAAATTTCAGCACAATGCATGTATTATCAATCACATCTATTAAAAATCGTTTCGATTTCTTTCTTTAAAATTGAAATAATTAAAAAAATTAAGTATTTTTTATAATTAATTTGATTTAATTTAAAAAAAAATTCGATTATAATATTCTTTTTCACAGAACGACAGAAATCGCGAACTTAAAACAATGGCACCATTATAATTCTAAAGCCAAATAAATGTCACAAAATGTGGCGGGTACTTAAATGTTTTCTTAGTTTATTAAATTTTCACATCATTCAAAGTGTAAGGCGCAAGGCTAAGCGTAAAATGTTGTATTGCCGAGTTATTATTTAAATCAGAACGTTCACAAAAATCGGCCCAAGCAGCCAAGGCTATTTGTTTTTCCGTTAAGTCCCAAAATGCATTCGGTTTACGACGGTTTCTAGACGTGCCAAATCGAAAACAGGAGAAATTTCCATTGCTCGAACTGTACATGCGAAACACAAAGGAAAATAAAATTTTATGGGTTGTACAAACTTAGCATTTCTTACAGCCTTAGCCTACGCCTTTTAGACCTTGGAACCCTTACGACTAGAACTGATACTGAATGCACTAAGTAAAGTAATTTTGTAAGTGATTTTATAAGCTAGTAGTGCTAAAAAGTATTTACCCTTAAATTTAATTCATAATACTAAAATTGATCTTGTTCCCGTAGTATATGCTTTTTAGTAAAGAAAAAACTGGTTGTATTTGTAACAATGTATCTATTGCATTCCGTGGCACTCCGTAAGATAATCTTTGTAGGTCTATTTCAATCGATCAGTGGTTTTGTACAGCCTTGTGTTTTTTTGCATGTTTGATAATAAAACTTTTTGTTTGATTGAACGTACGAGCGAAGCAAGATTCATATTTCTGATTCATGGAGAAACGGAATGTTTTTTTTTTCATTTTTTGTATTTTGTCTGTTGTGACGATTCGTCTAACGATACTCTATTTAAAATTTTATTACTCGAAACTACTTGAACTGCAATTTTAGCGCAATCGGAAATTATTTCTCAGTAAATTCGTCATTTCGTTTTTGATTTTTTAAAAAATTCTTGACTTAAAACCTAATGCTTTATCGATTTTAAATGATTTTTGCACAGAACCTTAGTTATCAATTTAGATATGCTTAAAATTGAGCGCAATTCCAAAAAAATTTTCATACTCCAACAAATTTACGGTTTTTTCGTTTTTAACAACTTTCTTAAACACCTACATGCTTTATCCGTTGTAATGATTTTTCGCAGACCTTATTAATTATTAAAGAAATTGAAATAGGCTTAAATTGACGCAAACCGAGTATCAAAAAAACGCCAATTTGAGGGTTTTCAACATTACGATTTAATTAAAAAATTTAAAGTTAATTTTAATTTAATTAACTAATTGAATTAATATTTAAAAATTATTCCTTATAATGAGTTTTTAAAAACAACAAAAATTCGCATGAACACATAGTTCGAATGCACCAGTCGCTCATCAAGCAACGCGTCGGGACTTAAGCGGTTTCTAGAACACATACACACAGAATAGGATTGAACCATACTTACATGCGATGCAGCACGAAGAATTTATGTTTACTAGAATGGATGAAAATCGTGCATGTTTATTCTGATTTTGCTGTTTGTAACACGATTTTTCGATCAATCCAATTAACAAATTTTGTGAGCTTTGAAAGTCTCTGAAATTATATCCACTTTTATGCGCAAATATGTGTAAAATTATTTCTCATGTTAAATCGCAATTTACATTTTTTCGACCAAAAAAAGTTTAGTTCGAGATATAATTTACATGCTTAATCGATTTTTAATATTTTTCACAGAACTAAATTAATGAACAAATGCATTTTATTTTTATAAAATTTTATATTTCTTGATTTTTTTCTTTTTTTGCTTACAGTTTTACTTTTCTTTTAGATTGACTTATTAACCTTTTTCTGTTTTTTATTCCCCACCCCCTTTAATATCGATTCAACTAAATTGCATTCTAAAACTTTTTATTGTTATCAATTGTGAATATTTAATGCGCCTCCATTTACTATTTCAAATATTTACTTAAATGTAGTTCATGTTGTGTCTGCATCTATGTAATTAGTTTATTTAAGTTGTCCTCCTTGTAATCAGTTTTTAAGAATAGGATAGGCACTTAAATAAATAAATAAATAAATAAATAAATAAAAAAATAAATAAATTCTCATAAAAATCGAAATTTACGGGTGTTTATTTGTAAACAATTCTTTGACTTATAACACCTACATGCTTTATCCTATTGTAATGATTTTTTCACAGAACCTTAATTTTATGAATTAATATATTCGTGTAAAATTTGAGCGCAATTGAATGATTATTTCTTATAAAAGTCGCAATTTTACGATTTTTTTCTTTTTTAAAATTACGATTAATAAAAAAAAATAAAAAAATAAAGTTAATTTTTTTTATAATTTGATTTAATTTTAAAAAATTCTTTGACTTCGTAATAATTTTTTCACAGAACGACAGAAAATCCGCGTAACACATGGCAGCTCAATGCACCAATTACGCTCATCCAACAACGCGGCGGGACTTAAGCGTTTTCCTAGTTTATTAACGTAAGTGATATTTCATGTAAGTGATTTTTAGCTATAGTCTAAAAAAGTATTTACCCTTCATAATAGTTTAAATTCATAATACTAAAATTATGATCTTGTTCCCGTGAGTATGGTGCTTTACTTGAAAGAGAATCATGGAGTTATAAATAGTACTGGCGTACTGGAGGCGCAGGTGTGTGGTCGGCGGTGTACAAGTTAGCATTTCAAATTGGCAGACATTTTGATTGTTTACTTTGGTAACCAAGGTAACCTAGGGCCTACCACAGTTCTTTGTGGCAAAGTTTAACCTGCTAGTAGTGGTTATTACAATCAAAATGGCGAATAGGCTCAAACAAACAAACACGATCGTGGACGTGCTGTTCCATTTGAGCTAGACCTCCTTATCATCCACTCCATAGAGTAATAACGTGGTTGTAATTTGTAACAACTTATATTGCACTTTCCGCATGGATCTTTGTAGGTCTATCAAGGTGTAGTGTATTTTGTACAGGCCTATGGTTTTCGGAATTTAATGTGAATTTAATAGTTTTCGAATAACCGAAATATACAATCAAACTATTTCTGTTCGTGAAGGTAGTAGATAGTTATTGTGTTATATTTTTTAAGTTCTTCAAAATATTGTTACATTACTCGATACTGTGCAACAATACTATCATTGCGTATCATGCTTTTGTACTGTTAAGTATGTTTCTGTGTAGTAAGTAATTGTGAATAAAATTACATTATTAATAGCTAAAATCTAAAAATAATGCGTTATGCCCTTGCATTACGGTATCCATCAATCTAGATATGCGAGTATAATAATTGCGAGTACCAACTCAACATTTTCATATCGCCTCCAACGATTTACACTCAGTGGTTTTATAACTTTCTTCAAATATAATAATTATCTTTACGATTATGCCCCCGATTTATTTCCACCATATTAATTATAAATTGGAGCATTCGAGCATGAAAATCTCGTACGTACATCCAGCCAATAATAATGACGCCAAATTGCAGGGTTGCCCCGTACGAAGTTTCACGCTTGCATTTCTTAGATCGCAACCGTTGAAACAAAGCACGGAGATAAATATATGAATTATCTTCCATACACGGTGTAAAACCATCAAACAATACGGTTGTAATTGAATAGTTACAAACCACCCGAGGAGGTTTAAGATTGGAGCGTCATGGGTCGAGGAGGCGTGGGTTCGAGACCCACATAGAGCACAAGGAAGACGTATTTACCATTCTTTACATCTTGATCCACAGTCCACGCGAATCATGTTAGTAGAATCACTGCATAGTCATGCATGAAAAATACTATCCGATACACTTGTTACTTGGAACACATTAAATCTTTGTTGCTCAATCAATAACCAATTACGGTCGTATTTGTGATAATTGCCGCGAAATTTTACCACTCGTTAATGCCAAACAAAATATGTGTTATCGTTTAGTTTAAAGTTAGTAGAAGTAGTAAGTTAGTTAATCCTTCAGCCAGGACCAGATTGGTGTTCAGTTCTAGAAATATTTGTACATTATATTTCATGATTTGTATAAATTCTACATAAACAACTGACCCAATGGCATTTTATTGTATAATATAACAATTATATCCAGTTGAACATTAAATCTTTGTTTGCAAAATAGTGTAACTATCTGAGAAGGATAGACAATAAATAAACAAGGTTTTTGAAATGTGTTTTATTGAACACGACACGCGAATACTGACAAACTAAGTGAAGTCATGCAAGAATGAGGAAGTTATTCACGGCAGTGAGCTAAAGTTTGCGACTCGCGCCCACCCAGCCTATTTTTACTAGCTGTTTGTCTGAGTCTGTTTGAGTTTGGCACTCGTTGTTTGCCGTGTACCTCTTCTACACTCTACACATTGTATCCGGCAATGTGTGAAGTGCTTTGCCAAAGAGGTGCAAGCGGCAACGACCTATGTCATCAAAAAGTTTTCCCCAAGCCCGCGCTAAGAGAAAGGGGCCCAAAAATAGGCGTACCTAGGGGTTAGGCCCAAATATTTGACAAATTATCCAGCACATTACAAAAACAATTTAAAAAACTAACATGATCCAAAAGTACATATTTTAAATCAATCAACGTATACATTATGTTAAGTAAGATGTATGAAGGTGTATTCCTATCATAGAACTATAAATACTCGATGGTAATAAGTGGCGTAACATACTAAGCGCGGGCCCCCCCCGCGAACGTAGTTCACTTGGGCCCCTCTATAATAAAGGTGGTGTAAGTGCCGAGCCTCTGTGGGCGGGGGGTTGGGGGGGGGGTCAACTTACATTGATGACTTTACTACGGTTTCATTTTTGAAATTTTTGAACACTAAGAAATATTACTCTTAATTCATGTTTACCATTTATTTACCCAACAAGCAGTCCAAAACTGCCAAGAGGGGGCCCTAAAAAAATCAACGTGTTGGAGAACCAAAAAATATGTTACCAAATATAATAATAATAAACATAAATTTTCAATGTGGTTGATAAAAGTTTGCATATTTGGAAGAACATTTCATATTTGATTTCCTTTTAAATAGGGCCTATTATTTTATTGATAATGTGACCGTTGACCTTTAGTACCAACTTGTTTAATGTGTACAAAAATGTATCATGTGACCACTCGTTGTCACAAATTATACTTAGATTAAGGGTTAGTTAAATTAAACGATCCGAATGTTTTTTGCAATGCTTTGGGTAGGATTATTTTGTGAACTTTGACCCATGAACAAAAAAATCCTGGTTTATCCTTAGGCATGTTTAGTTTTTATTTACTATAAATATTAACCAGGGCTTATCTATTGTTTGGAACGCTTGGTTATACAAAATTGGTTCAAATAACTGTTTGAATTTCACCTCAATAATTTGATAACGTACCGTACCTATATCACGTAAGTATAGTCGTGTTGTTTTATTGGGAAGTCTGCCCAAGGGTGCAATGCATGTCCCTCTTCAGGTGTCTATGACTAGGTATATATTATTTTGCTAGGACAATTGCGAAGGGATGCCCGAGGGCTGTTTTATAGAACGGGATTTCAAACCGGGACTTCGTGAATCAGCCAACACTGCTGGTGTAATCACTCGTTGATGAAGTTATGAAATTTTGAGTGCTTTTCAAGAACTTATAGATATCATTTATAATAAGATATCCACTTTGTTTAGTTCATTGCGTGGCGACCAAGACTGACTAAAGCCAAAACACTGTATGAGCATCCCGTTCCGGGCCCCGCATACCCACGGGCCCCCCCGCGACCGCGGGGGCTGCGGGGGCGGTAGTTACGCCACTGATGGTAATACCTATTACCAGAGTCGATAAAGAAGTTTCCCCGTTTCTTTATCGACTCTGCCATTATCTAGCATAGTGAGCATTTATACTGCTAAGATTTTCATATTCAACTTAAGTGTTTTATTCACGTGATCCATGTTATGGATGCATCTTGCACCCTCTCCTGAAGTAGAGAGAGTGAATAAGTAGACAAGTAATAATTAATACTGATAGTGACAACATAATAATTAATAGAATAGAAGAGTTCGTAAGAAAAAAAGGAAAATCGTAAATGAGAAAAAATAGCATTACAGTTTTTATACTCGAAAACGAAAATGAGAAAGGACCGTGATAACTTTTTATGTACAGTTCTCATTTCGCTGCAGATTAAAAATCCCTCAACACTCCTGACAAGTATATAATTGTAGAACAACTGTAAATTGCGATCAGAGTGACTTGGCGGATATTATTATTAGATTCTGAAGAAAAGTACGTGGTAGCGTTGAAATTAGGTCTTACTTTCCTCGTAATTTTCGCGTTCCTAAGTTCTAAAACGAAGAAGCGTGCGCCGCGCCCACATCCGGTACGGTTTAGCGTTCATTGCACGTTAGATTATATTTGAGGGGTTTGACAAGAAATTAGAAAGCTTTGTTTAACAAAGAGCTCTTCCTTTCTTTATCGCATTTAATTTTATCTTCATCCACATACACGGGACAGGAAAGAAGGGCACTATAATTCAAATTCAAATGTGTATGTTTCATGTTCCATGTATATGTACCCTCGCTCCGGTATTATTTAGCACTGAATGAATGAATATTCCACATTACCTTATAGCCGGTATGAAGACATGGCGTTAATGTTTTTTTTGTGAGGTAGGTACCTAATAAAAATACATACACTCGCACACACAAACTACACATTATTTCTGTTGGAGGAAAAGAGTATTATTTTTTAATTAATTAATATCGAGCCCATGTAAAATATTCGTATATGTGGGTTCTTTCAACCGAACTTCTATGCTGCTAATTATTAGTCATCTTGAAAATTAAATTATATGAGCCAATAGTTTGTTGCCTGAAGAGTTAAATAGTGTTAGTGCAAATTTTGTATGGTTCGAAGAGTGACTTAGTTCCAGTTTTTGTGTGGTGAGAAAAGAATTTTTAATATCAATTCAGATCTAATAATTACACTTCTGGCAGCTACCTTCACGCAGTCTCCTTGCGATCGCGAATAGATTGTTCGCTGTATTAACATCAACGGTCAACGGTCACTCAACCTTCATCAATTCTCACACATCTTTTTTCCCGTCCTCTGTTTGTCTTAGCGAAAGCGAACCTGTAAACAACCTCGTGATCATTATCTTCGATAAACGAGAATGAATTAGTTATATGAGAATTGGATACGTTGAATATGATAACAACGAATGAATGACAATCGGCATGTCCTAGTTCCCGCATACAGAATGCTTGTTTGTTTCCACACATACCAGTTCGAAAGTTGCAATTGAAGTATTTAACTACACGCCCACCTTCTCTCAACAACTCCCTCGTGATTTCAATGTTACAAAAAGATTCCAATGAACGAAAAAAAGATAAGTACTATAAATTATTAAAATTAATTACCTTGCATGTATTCTTGTCGGCAGTCTCGTTTTGCGAGAATATTTCTTTCATTTTTCGTAGAATATAAAAATAATGATAATGATATGAACGAGGGAGTAATAAATAATTGCACAATTGTGCAGTTATCAAAATAAAAATCTACTGCTGCTAAATGCGCTTTCATCGGAAAGGCACACGAGCTTTAAGTGAATGTATAAATGCATTTGACTGAAACGTGATTTGGCCTCAAGCAGGTGTCAGGAATAGAACGTGAAGATCTCTGCATGATGAACTTAATTCAGTTAGTTAACTCAACCTGCATCACTCCATTTACCCGGCCACCGATACAAACAACATTCTAACTGAGTTTGCACTGTGCATATTAGATTCTTTTATTTCGTGACCTGCAGTGCATGGGGGCTCAAGCGTACCGACCGGCAATCCTGACGAAGAAGTTTTTGACGGATTGAGTCCCTCGGACATTCCCTTCACAATCGAACTCCAAAAATACTTAGCTAGCATGAATTGCACCCTATGGGCAGGATTCCTAGTCTGCGAAACCTAAAATTCCGATTATATTTCAGGAATTTTCCAATTTCCTCTAAGAGATCTGCTTTAATTTGGAGTCATTTCCGGATCCCCATTATATTGAACCACCAAAACTGTAAATTAAGAAGTTCTGCAGCAAAATCAGTTTATTTCCCAGTCAGCTATATATTTGAAGTCTAAAAAGGACGATTTGCTATATGAAAAACTTGGATAAGTCGTGAAATCATGGTAACTTGAAAAAACTAGATACCCAGTAATACACTCAAGACACCTGTCAATAATATGTTGTGCGGACTGAACAGATTCATAAACAAGTCATCAAACCTACGTGAGTTCATAAATTTGTTATTACATTCTCATTTCTTCGTAATATCTCTGTTGTGTTGATTGAATGATTAGCAGGATTACGACTTTTGTCATCCATTTTCGGAAACTGCTCACGAGGCAGACAGAAAGTTTGGATTTGTGTACAGAATCGTGATTTTATTAAATTGCATTCGATGCAGTAAATGCCAGCCTTTCCAATGTTCAAACCAGGATATATCAGTTTTCCATATTTAAACAAAAATTAAAACGTAACATCCTCTTTTATAATTCGTTTATATTTTTATAGGATTCAGTTCGGATGCTGTGATTATATACGGTACTTGAAGTGATTAATAACATCTAGTACACCACGATTAATTTTCCGAGTGAAAACGGAAAATACCGACCAATAATTGGAGCAATTAGGAGTCTGGGATATCCAATCCAAATATGGTCAAATCGTTATCATTATTGATTCGTTATGCAACAGATACAGGTCTGTGTGCTGGGAAGTATGCACACACTTGTATGCATTCCACCACATCTATTTCCTGTTGAAAAGCGACTAGTTTGCGACTCATGCAGTGCCGTCTTGTAGGTGTGCCACTATAGAGACAATGACCACTGATAATCGAACAGATCTTTCGTCACGGTACATTGCAAGATTACTACGCGAGTCCCTGTGAATTACTTTACTTGACTATCACATCCTTGTGAACGGAATTGGTGTCACGTTCTGTGTTATATAGATAGGCCGATCTACATCTTTAAATGTAAGGACGGTGATTAATTAAAGACGTAGTCGTTGAAAACTAAGATGTATGGAATAAAGTGTAACCCATGGCAAATGTATTTATATTTAATACAGTCTTGTCTCTATAATCTCATGTTTTACAGAACTTAGACAGTTGAAAACAGTTTCCTACGATATTATCGCTCAGCGTACCATGCTTTAACTAATTTGTACCATACTTTCTGTTTCGGGTACTGACTGACTGACGGAATAATCTAGCTATTCGCGAAACATACTCACATTAGTAATTACTAGGAAAACGCTAAAGTCCCGCCGCGTTGATGGATGAGCTTTTTAAAGTTTTTAGTTTGCGTGGGATATCTTTACTTTTGCAAGTGCTTTGTTTTGCTACCTACGCATTGTAAGTGATTGTTGTCAAATTTCTTTTGTTACCTGTCAATTGGTATTATTTACCGTAAAAAACTTATATAAAAAGCTTTATTTCTATGGATTCTGGTTAACTTTTTCAACTTTTTCTTGTTAAAGGTACTACATCACCAAACCCTTAATGTCCATGTATAATATCAACGTTGAAGGCCCACCCGTTTGGTCAGAATTGGCCCAAATGGCACGAAAATATCGCACTAAAAGTCAAAAAACTTATATTAAAAGCTTTATTTCTATAGATAATGACTAACTTTTCCAACTTTTTCTTTCAGAAAGCAATACATCACCATTATCTTAATGTCCATGTGAAATATGAACGTTGTAGCTAAACCCGTTTGGTCAGAATTGACCCAAATGGCACGAAAATATAGCACAAAAAGTCAAAAAACTTGTATTAAAAGCTTTATTTCTATAGATTCTGGCTAACTTTTTCAACTTTTTCTTTCAGAAAGCAATACATCACCATAACCTCAATGTCCATGTGAAATATGAACTTTGTAGCCCTACCCGTTTGGTCAGAATCGGCCCAAATGTCTCGAAAATATCGCACTAAAAATCGAAAAAAATCGTAAAAGTGCGATATTCATGAGAAATATTTCTTCGATTGTACCCAAAAACGTGGCACGTCTAAGTTCAGAGATTTCGAAGGTCCCCTATAATTTTCATCAAGATCGCATATGCCGTTTGCCCGGAATCGTGCGAACAAACAGACAAAAAAACAAAAAAAAAAAAAAAAAAAAAACAAACAAAAAAACAACCGAGCTAAATTTTTTGGGGGGTCAGTGAAATTGAAGTCTTCGCTTCGCTCATCCAATTAATTAGTTTGATTTCAATGGGGAACTTTTTTTAATATTTTTATTTATTTATTTATTTATTTATTTATTTATGGGTATTTATTTATAAAGCATTGCAATAATACATTCTGAAAAAATACAGTTTACATGTAAAATGCTTAAGCCAACCCCGTCAGCATTATACCATCGACGACCGAAAAATGACTAGCCAGAGACTGACATTTGATTAGGTATTGCGACTTTGTGGTTGGACACGATTCACCCATGGGCGACCCAACTTTTTTTTAGGGTAATAGCTTTGGGAATTGAGAACATGTTAAAAAGTATTATATGCTTCGTTGCTATGACGTCTCAAAAGTCATATGACGTCATATTTACGTCACGATAGGCGAATTATCTGGTGAGAATGTGAAGGAATTCGCGAGTTTCGCGTGCATTATCGAGATGGTTATTTGCAAGTCGTTTGCAGTGCAATGCCACTAGCACGCGGTTGTTGTAATACGTTTACTCCTTGATGAGGAATTTGGAGCAAACCTGCCCCGAGCTGGTTGCAATTATTATTCGTAGAGCACGGTTTGCGAATAACGGACCACGAAGAAAGCTAATCAGAGTATTTGCGCTAAGTTTCCGACCAGGTAGATCACGATCTGGTGTACAAAGAACACGATTCAGCCTCACCTTCTGTGTGGCGCGGCGAGATGCGCACGTAGATTATTAGAACTTCCTAAAACAGACACAATTTGTTTTATAAATACCCATCCATACTCCCATTTAATAATAATTATATTTCCTCTCTCTTTTTAAATGCAACCATAAAAAACTGTCAGCGTATACAGATGTCAAAGTAACGCATCCCATACTTTCAAACAAAACGGCCTCTCAAGTTTTATTTGCCACGAAACTGAAACCGTAGTATTTGTTGATATACATGTTTGATTAATTGTGACTAGTAGTAGCACAGTCAGTGAAAGATAACGACTGCTCTTTATGTTTCACATCACACTTTGTAAAACTGTGTTAGTTCGTTTTGTCATGCTATGATTGGTTTGGTTTATTCATAAAACAATATGCATCTCTATCAACGATAGTAGTTACACACATATTTTGCAATTAGTAGTTGTATAGATCTACCCTAATAGTTTTTATGTATGGGGATATGGGTCTGACTTGTTTTCGAGAAATGTTTTTGAACCGCAATTTGTTTGGTAGAATTGCTATTCCAGTTTTAAAGAAACTAGTGGACGGGTATACTTAATAGTTCGCTAAGAAATGTCAGTAAAAATAGTAAATGCATATTATACTTTTCCATATTTTACGAGGATTCAATGTATATTGAATATTGCTTAACGTCTCATATTAATGCACTTAAGCTATTCGAGGGATTCAATGTAGAAAAAGAAAAACATTTCAATGATACACATGAACTCAATAATTCTAGAATCATAAACCTTTCAAGTTTCAAGCATCATGATTAACGATGCTGGAAATAATACAGCCGGTATATTCACATCTGTTTGGTGTACCACCAGGAAATGTATTGTAAATTCCGTTACGATATTATAGTTATATTGTCACAGACAATATATTACACTACACTTACGTTTAATCTGATGCATCGTTTGAGTTTTATTACATGAATGCACGTAAAGACTTTGACAAAACGATTACCGTGGTAATGCAAATCATTCCTTGTAATGCACTTATCCTGTCTGTATGTTCTTTATTTATTGCGTGTCATTAAAGTAACATATTTTTGTCAAAGTATAAAAGATATTGTTAAAGTGGTTAACCGACTCGTCCCAGCGCTATTCATATGCTTCTCAGACTGTTAAACGTTCTCGAGATAGGCATGTGTCATTGTGTCATCAATTTTAAGCGGATTGACTCTGCATTGTACATGGATATTAACCTAAGAGACTACAATACCCTCACATCGTGATACCAGGCTGTCACATAGAGCACGAGAATCCTCCAGACGCACCCCTACCCTTGCAAATATGCCTTGATTTGTAAGCACACCCCTGTTTAAATAGTAATACAAACTCTCAAAAATTATTTTAATCAATAATGATTTTCGCAAATAATCGTTTAAGTTTATTTATTAAGGTTTGTCACAGTCTGAAAGTTGATTGGATTATACAGTTGATTGTGATAGTAAGATTATAACGAAATACAGTGTATATACGTACTATAATTTTTGTACTCTTAGCCACCTCCATCATTAACAATTGCTCCATTTCTCTTCTGCCAGAAGATTTTGCAGATAAAACTAATGATAGTAAAAAGTTCTAGTTTGAAACAGTGAAGTAAAATTCTGACGGAAATAACTGTGACGTGAGTTTAATAAGTTTCGTGACACTAATTAATCGAGCGAGTAAATATAGTCATTACGTAAGATGGTCAGCGTAACACCGATCGTTAAGATCCGTGTACAGCACCGTCATTATTGTTGTGCCAGGATGCTACAAATTCGGTTAGAAATTGGCACATTGCATTTTCATTAAGATTACTGCAATTCACGTAATAAACCTGCCGTTAACGTTAAGTTATGCGGTAACGGTGGTTTTAGAGGTACAAATAGTGTTGTCATAACGAAAGATCTTTTCTCACGTTATTGAGTGCTTGATGGATGTACGTTGGGCATAACGAAATAATACACATAATTGCTTTTTAAAAGCGTATTATGTAGATACTTGACGTTCTCAAGCGTCATCAAGTAACAACTTGGAATTATAAAACAAAATGTCTCACTCAACAAAGTGAACGAGAAAGAAACTGTAAACATGTCATGTTTTTTCTTGTGGTTTTTATCCAAGGTAAGTCAAAGAATCAGCCAATCGCAATTTTTCCATTTAAAGATAATCCTTATAAAGGCACTTACCTCGTCACACAATGCCACTTACTTGACATTGTACACATACATGCGTTATGCCCTAATGTAAACCATAAGAATCAATCGTTATTTTAGTAACTATTTCATCAGGCCAAGGTAAGTTAGGTATTTGAATGTTGAAGAACGTTGTCATCTGGTGCATCTTTTGAGTATCTCGAGTGTTTGCAATGTAGGTGAGAGCTGGGAGCTACTAATAGTATACCTCTCGCCAACAATTATATCGACTCGTTCTCGTTACAGTACTCGGTATCGGGAGTGGTGGTAGGTAATGTATCCTTCATTATCCTCATCACTAACGCACTTCACTTTGGTCTTAAGCTGCACGTCACATGTAATAACTTCCTTACAACGTTACAACTCTTCCCTGGGAACCTGTAGCATAGCATGCAATTATCTACCTTGTACTTTGATGCTTTGGGCATTCCGTTAGGGTTTTTTAAATTTCCGTTGGCAAGATTGTGAATTTCCCTAGTTTGTTGGCATACCTGTTTTAATTACTTTGCATCTCTAATTCGACACGGCAAATTCTTACCCGGGGCTTGGTCTGTGAGCTCGCAGCATCTTGCGTGCGTGTTCATGAGATCTAGGGGTCAAATCTCCTCTCCCACATGATCTATTGACATATGGAATTTGCTCGGCCATATACGGCCATTCCTTCGTAACTATGGAAAGAACTTACATACCTGTAGTGAATGAACTTATAATATGGTGAACTGCACTCAAACTGTTAACTTTACTTTACATACATAATTGTACACGAAGGTGCAGATGAAACATAATACAAATGTGCATAGTTTTTGTAAGCAAATATTCTATGATTGTTTTAGATGTTATTGTAAAGAATAACTTACAGTCAAATCAACATACTTTGGTTTTGTCCCTCATAAACTTTGTTTGATGTTACCATCCTTCAATGTACTGAAATGATATTCAATGTCTCTTCCGCTAATGATCGGCTAAGTCAGGAAAACAATAAGTGGTTCATTGTTTGACATCCTTCATTTGAGATCAATCGATTAATGAGACACCCAGTTGTAAAACCTGAATAATATTCCCTCTGTTGTCATCAAAGACCAGTGCTGGCATTCTTCATGACCTGGCTAGTTGACCAGCAGACCAGTGCGCACCTATCTGCGCCGCTCCGTGAAGAATGGCAATGGCAGTTCGTGCAATGCCAATTAACATTACGGTGTTCTGAAGCTGCATCGTGAGGACTTAATATTTACTTAATACTGTACAATCTTGTAGCTTTAATAAAACAACTTTACAATGTTTGTAACTAAAAACTTCTTGTAAACACACATGTTGGCATATGGACGAGCTGATATTATCTGTTATAAAAGCAATTAAGTGATTTTAAATTCGTTGTGATACCAAAAGTTTTGATTCCAAAAACTAATTACATGAAAAGTTATTTATTTTAACAATGCTTCTTTTATAAACATATTAAGTATATAAGTAACTATATTCTTTTCTCAATGCCATAACATTAAAAAAAATCATTTGCAGGATGTAATTTAATTGTAATTGCTAGAGCGACTTAAAGTGTTTTCTTCATCTGGGGACATTCTTTCCTGTAACTAACCTGCGCGTAACGCATACTAGTAAAACAGTTGAAACATTATGCATTGCAATTGCGTTCAAAACTAGTTCACTGTGCGACCTAGAGTTCGATCTATATTGCCAAGCCGAACAGTATAGTAGAAACTGCAAGAACACAATTGGTGGAGGTGCCGGGTCTGGGGTTAAACTGGTTTTAGTAAAATTCCAGTAAAATATTGTATTTTTACCACGCGTTATGCGTTATTATCATAATCAAAAGCCTGAGATTATAAAAAAAATAGAAGCAGCATGCCCATTATTCCCATTATAACATAAAAATTACATTTATATTAGTGTAGTCTGTAACTATATACATCAATCGAACGAGTATAAGAGGTTCGATACTAAACCGACGGGAGCACACTCTCAGGGATATTCAATTGCATACTGTGTCGTACAAGAATGCTTTGATAGTAATCTTCAAATGCACTATACTTCTCCTGGCTAAACAGAACGCAAATTTGTTACAGTTAGTTTTTTAATGCTACCCGACCCGGCACCTCCACCATTTCTATTATACATGTCCGTCTTACTCGCATGCAAACACAATATAACGTCCCGGCTATGCCTATTATAAGTTTACTCAGGCGGCGTAAAGGTTAAACCATACAGTTCATTTTGACTTACTTTTACATTTTGAAATAATTATAATATGTTGTAAATATTGTGACTTGGACTAAGGCAGCTTATTCTTAATTGTATCAAGAAATTAATACGCGAAATCACGAATCACTTAAGAAAGTCACTAAAGTTCTCATAAACGTAACTCACTCGATTCTGTTTATGTGAAATATAGTTAAACAACGCGGGATTCGAACCACACCCCCTGTGCCACACACATCACTCTCCCGACCTCAGACGAATCTTAACTCTAGTCTGTCACTCTCATGTCTTCCTCTATCTATGCATTCTTTGAGCCCAGGCCAATAACTCTTAGACTGACGTTTGTTTAGCATCTTAGATCTGTTGAACTGTGACCCAGTTTAACTTATCAATGTCTAGACTCTTTTATGTCTGTGTTTTCCTGTTTACATTTACAAGCAAGCGATAAAATTCCTGGTTCATGAATGCATGTTCATGCCGCACAAATGTATTCGCAGCATCGAAAGTATGCGATAAGCGTCTAGGAAGAAGAAAGTCACATGATTTAGTTGCGAGTATGACCAAGCTCGGACAGAGTGACCAGTCTGCAAGGTCGTTTACCTCCAGCGAGAAGGAGACCAACCAACCAGTCTGAGGGCGGATGGAATATTGATTGGAAATTATTAATGTCGGAGTAGCCTTGAATACTGTAATCTGGAATGAAGTTTGTGATCAGAATGGGATTACAAGTTCCTGGTTTGCATGGACCACTTTTAAGTTGCAAAGCATTGGTTAAGATCTCTAGTCATATGTACATAATTTAAAAATCGTATACAAAGTTAACTTTTTCATGTAATCGAGTATCAATTTACTACTTTTTGAGATATTTATTATTAAAAGTAGAGCACTAGCTGTAATTGTACTGTTATTAATATTTCACAATGACTTTTCGTTTTAATGATCATGTCATGTTTAATAACCACATCGATTGCTTAGTTTTCTATTAGTAACTTATTCCAATAATTTTAGTTTGTCTTCTGTAATCATATTAAAAATTCATACTGACATTTTATTTTGTGGTATTTTTAAAAGTAATTGAAGAGTATACTTCTGAAACGACTACTCATGTAAATGGTGTACGTCTTATTTAATTGAGCATAAGTTATTCTAACTTGAAGAGAATTTCTTTCAGTGGCAAGTGTGTAACTCTAAACAGCAATTGAATTACTTTTTAAGAGTAACAACATTAACAACACACGACACAACTTAAAATGTCGAGTCTTTCCATCGTGTTTTCGTGTTGCATTCTTTTTTGCGGCTTTAAAAGCTACTTGGGCCTCCTCACATTCTCTCTTTCGAAACAGTTTTCTAAATTGTAAACTCGAAAAGCAGCTGAGGCTTAATGAAGGTCGCGTTTCTTCCTGCCGAGCTAGTCGTTTCGCATCACTAATCGTTAGATTATTCTAATATAAAAGATAAAAGTCTACAGCCGACACGCGAATATTTCTCATCACGGAATCGTCGATGTTTGCTTTGATGTAGATAGAAGAAAACCAGCTCCCCTCCATAAAACAACGTTATTGACTCATTATACATTTGCAGAAGGGGGTACGAATACGATGAGTGGTAATTGGTAAATGTAAAATGGGGTGGAACATTTTCGACGATGTAAATGAGTGGGGTGTGCCTGGTGTATTTGATTTCTAGTGAGGGATGGCCTGGTCAGTCCATTACGTTGCTGTCGTCTTGCTCGTTGATCGATATTTTGCTATTTAGGCACCCACGTTCAAGGGTTTGGGTTACAGTGACCATATGTTGTCAACCCACTATGACCAACGATAAAAAAAAACGCAAACGCTCTCTAGAACTGCGACCGAAATTGAACATCCCTTTTGAGTTCAGATCACTACATTTTCTAATAAGTTATAATAAACAAAACTCACTATTTCGCGTTGTTATATGTATTGTTTAGTTTTACGGTAATTCTGTTGCTATATCCGTTTCTACATACGAATTTGTTTTGGCACTCTGTAGAATATAATGAAGAACATATTGCAGAGAAGCTATATAACCTACTACGGAAGCTTCGTATTCGATCGATTGATTTCTAAGATACAAGAATCTTATTGTGGAAGCTCAGTTAGCGTATCCTACCGAGAACGACGTGTATAATTACTTTGAATCACTTATCGCTTATCTCTCCAAGGCAGGCAGCCGTTTTTACGGGGTTATTATCAATTAAAAGGTCGAAGATGCTTCGATTGTTACGTTGGTTGCGGCTGCGGATGGAGACGGCCTCACGTCTTATAATTGCGTCGAGTCTGCGGTAAATCACGTCGGCTGAACATGTTGGTTGGAGCTGCATGGCTGTTCGAGGTGGAGTCACTGATCTGTGAGTCTGCGACTCTTACGTGCAACATTCTGTGGGGCAACATGTTATCATGCTCCCTGACCAACACGCATTGAATCGTATAACTTTAATATTAATCTTGCATTGGGCCAGATCATGTTAACTTGTGGTCAATTCCTCATTTCTAAATATATTTGCCACGTCTCAAAATGGTGTTATTGCTGTGGAACAGAAGTGGAAGAAAATTTACAAAAATGTGTATATTTTGATTGAACAAAACGCTAATAAACTTCACGATTTTTATATGTTTTTACATTTCTCAAAACTAATAAAATTTACATTTATTTTATACTTTTTACACCTGTAACAACTTCTTAAAATAATATATTCGGTGCTTTCATTCATTCATTCATTCATTCATTCATTCATTCATATGCATACAAAAATAACAACATCCCAAATTTACATTGTGCAAACTAAGATGAAAATCAATAAATACTTTCTCAAAAATGTCCTGAAGACCCCTGTCTGTAAAAAATAGCGTTTAAAAAGTGAATCGTGACTCGTGGTTTATGGCAATTACGTACTTTGATCTGTTTTAATAAGATAATATAGAAAATATTATGTAACCCATCCATTTATGTTCAATTAAAAAATAAACTATTATTTAATACAACAGCATATTAATTACCAGACCCAAGCCCTTAATGTATTTTAAAATGCCCCTTTTGATTTTATCAAGATTTAGTCTTATCTTACGTTCCCGTTCAATATAAGAAAACAATTACTTGCAATTAGATTAAATTGGCTTATTTGTATTTACAAACAAATTAATTGCAAGGTTTCACGATCGCGATCGGATGTACAATAACCGCACGTGACTTTCGTTAGACTGATTGACTTATTTGGAATTTGTTAGGTTGATTTCTCCTCTAGAACAATGCGTACTTATCACAAGGTAACGTAGGTAATATTATCTTGTGCTGTTCATAGTTAGAGAGCTCATCTTGCCTATGTGAATGCATGGGAAAGACAGGGACAAATGAAAGGAAGAGCATAGAGAAAGGAGTAGGTGAACGTTGTCTAGTGCATAATATAAACATATATTTGATTTCAATCAGAGTTCACGAATTTATTTCTCTATATTGTCATTCGATTAAATCAAGGGAAACTTCTCCAACTATATCGTCGAAGACCATCTTATTAACCCGGTACAGAGCACAGAATGACCCCGCGTCTCGAAATCATTACGGCTAAGTGGCTAGAAGAAGATTATGTCTCATAGCGAAAGTGCAATTACGTTTAACCCTCGCAAATTGACCGGCGATTGTAGGGAAAATTGGAATTTCTCTCGTACAATTGTAGGCTCCATGCACGAAGTTTGAATAGTAATCGATTTCGGTGCTGGATGGCCCGGTATTCTATACGACTAATTGATTGATGTCACATATTACCTTGCAGTTGGACGTGTCCGAAAGTAGTAGAATGTTGGTCGTGAATCTTACAAAGTTTTCCGGCATGGATACGTGTATTTGTTAGAATCCGCTACTAAAGCATTGAGGCTATTCCTGGTATGTGTATGGTAATTCCTTAATAATTCACCATACTTATTCACACTTTCACTGAAAAATGTTATAATTTAATTTAGTTTTGGTTTGTCGGTTAAACACTTTGCTCGGTATGAGCGTGGGTTGTGACGTGGAGGGGGGGAGGAGTTTGGAGGGGCATGCTATTGTCGTTAAAAGGAAATGCGATACCGATTCTCCTAATACAATCAACTTAATTAAATTTAATTAACTTTGAATAAATAATATGCAATCAATAAGTGAATATTAATTGACTAATACAAATTATCTAATGTATGAAATAAAATGAAAATATATTATGTGAACCAGTGTTTCCTTAAGACAGCTGAGAATATTACACAGTTCAGACAATCTTCACGTCCAGCAAGACGAAACTGTAATATTTTATAAACTAAATTCCAAACCAGGAGCTCTATTGTTTGCTCCATGGTTCTTTCATTTTGTGTTTACATAAATAAATATTTAATTCTTTGTGGCCTCGACCTTTCACACATCCTTCTGAATTCTGATGTCATCGATAGTTTAACACACAACTGTACATCACTAGTTTTAAAATAACCTCGCAAACTGCAACATTGAGTTAGTTTCTCGTGAACCATAGGACGAGGCACGCACACAGGTTTTTGAGCATTCATTCAAGTCCAAACGTTCCTCGTTTAAAGTGAAACGGAAGTAAAACCTGTTTAATTCGGTTTAACATAACATATCATAGAAAAAATTCATATGTATGGTACCCGTCTTTACCCTGCGGCTTGTGAAAGAGGTAGACTTACGCCCTACACACTGCATGGTGCCATGCCAGTGTAGACTAAGCTCACTACGCTCTCCGTCTGCTTAGTGATACATATATAATACATAATTAGCAAAGTTAATTACTAGACGTACAGTGTAACTAAGTATATAATTTATGACAGAGAACCAGACATTTCATCGTTAAAAAATTGTTCTCATTTCGATGTTAGCAATACATCAACATAATCTAGTCTTGGGAAGAAGTTGTAGAGCAATTATATAGATGTGTTTGGAATTTTTAAACATGTGTAAAATAAAATATGAAAATAATTTTTAGATTAGAAACCAAAATTTCTGATTCTACGACGACTGCCTGTGCAATGAATTGTAAATACATTTACTTGGATCCCTGTGTGTGATGTACACCCGACGTCAGAAGTAAATCAAGGGCTGGGTATTGTAGATACAACGATACCCCTTGATTTACTTTTGACGCCGGATGCTATGGATAATTGAGTACCTATAACAAAAAAGAAAGTGAACATTTATTGTGTACTTGCCGTATGTAAGTGTATTTTTATCCGTGTGTAAAATGCCTTGTTTGAACGTAGTACTTGGGCTAGATAAACTATAAGTTAATCAAGGTGTAATGCATTTTATTCGTCGTATGCAGCAGCTTTATCTCATTATCTCAAATTATATATTAACAATTAAGATACAAGTACGGGAACGGGAGTACGCAAAATAGGGAGCGAAGCTTTCCGTTCTTGTTTCTCGCTTGTTATAGCATTGTCATGGTGGAGGTGCCGGGCACATGCATATTTAAACTTTATTTTGGGACAGCCCTACCACCCTTATCACCAGGGTCGCCAAAACATTCCGTATCATCCTTGTTGAAGGGCATGGTCACAAAACTTGTAAGCCCGTTTTTATCGTGATACGTGACACACGTTAGCACAGGCGTACACGTACAGGAAAGTACACGTACACGTACACGTACACGTACACGTACACGTACACGTACACGTACACGTACACGTACACGTACACGTACACGTACACGTACAGGAAAGTAACGCAAATAGGGGAGCTTCTATACCTAATATAGTTCATACACACATTACTAGGGAGTAGGGAGCGAAGCTCCCATATACCATACATTTTAACAAGGATGATACAGAATGTTTATATAGTTATATATAAGATTTTTTATTTAAAATCAATTAAGTTTTAACTATAATATTATTAAAATGTTTATATCTTGTGAGTTTTGAGTAATAGAAGAGTAATTTTTTCTTTAGAATCTTTGAAAATTCAAGACCCGGCACCTCCACCATTTTCAAGTCCAGATTTAAGTTGTTGAAATATCTCTTGTACCTAAGAGGCAGGCAGCTAACTATAAGGAGCTTAACATTTAGTAGAACCGATTCTAAGTAGCTTCGCTCCCTCCTTTAAGTACTATCGTACCCGTGCTTGTTCATATTAGATTCACTGCACGTACAGTGGTGTTAATTAAAGTCTAGTTACATTCCACGAGTAAATGTTCAGAATCAAATAATTCCATGTAGTTATTGTCTTAAAAACTTTAACCTGATTGCAGGAGATAATCTCAAGTTTCTCCACCGACTAAGCTGTTTGCATTGATCCAGCTAAATGATAATTAGTGTCGAGTTCTCATAATCTAGTTAAGATCTCTTAATTAATGTTATGTTATTCAATCGCTGTAAATAGTTGTGTTTTCTTTTTCTTCGTCTCAAGATGGTAAACTTGTTTGTACACGTTGCTTCCAAGTGCACAGATGAGTTTTACAAGCTGGAATAATACTTTTAAAAGTTTAGAAAAAAATTGGAAATTTGTTATTTTAATCTTATAATTTAAAATCAATTATTAAGTCCTCAGCATATGGCCTGAGTGCGTGCGAATAGCATTCCACGCAAAACTATATATTTTCTTCCATGTGGGTTAGCTATTTGGCTCCGTGCCTCTTAGTCATGGATGATAGCATTGGATTGGAAGTGATAGGTTCTATTAAGAAATAACTACAAGATTGAACGGCGCACCCTGGGCCTTGTGGGTAGATTAACTTGCCAGCTTCCCACACAGGGAAGAGGTCCACGAGTCTGGGCTGGGGTAGAGCCTCAGACCTCCGAACATCTAGACCGATATATGTGGCTCAGCGGACTAGCATGACTTTTTTTTTCGGGAAGTCACCACTTCGATTCCAATCGTCGGATATATATTTTGTATTATTTTTTTCCAGTTATAGAGAATGTTCGATCAATCGTATGGTGTCCTAAAGAGCCCCCCTGACGGATATTTTTTCCTAACTGTACTATCGCTTTTTTAAATCTCAGTCAGTTATCTGAAGAAGGCACTGGGCATTCTGATGTAAAGAATACAAAAAAGTCATAAACGGATTTTTTTATTTCATCTATAAGAGTGATAGATTAATATTTAATTTAATCACTTTTCTTTATTGTTGAGACAATTTCATTTTCACCCAATTCAAATGGTTGGCCAGTGACCCAATCTGTCACTCTTCTTCCGGGCTCCAGTGTTTCACAACAGGTTTAAAACAAAACACACCGAAAGTTTTATGGACAGTAAAATCGCAACGAGATGTCACCCCCTTTTACTGCTAGAAAACAAAAGTCAAGTGCCTTAGATTTCACTGATCAAGTTCGATTGCTGTAGGGCGTGTCACAGCATAAACGATTGCTTTGAATCAATACCGCTTCTTATAAGTGAATACGGTGAGAAAGCGATGCTGGGGGATTCAATTTGCTTCATTATTACTCAGTATCGACCACGCCCAGTCCACATGAACCTGCACGCCCAACAGGTATTACTTCTCGCTCGCACTCTTGTCTGGAGCAAAACGCGAAAGGGAAACTGAGCTAAGATATCGTGAAAGGCGGTTTATCGGGGACAACCATGAACTCACACATTAATCTTTATCTCGTATTACTTATTCAAATTTAAGCACCTGCTTTCATGATCGCTTTATTGCCTGTCAGTCGTCATATTCTTGGCCATATAATATAAATTTTATTTTTTCACACTGGAGCTTTGTTTATTTTTAATTTTCCTAATTTGCACGTTGAGTTTCGCGATGTCGTGAGAGTGGCCAGGGTATAGCCGTCTGCTGGAGGGTGTAGGCTATAGAAACGCGTCACGATGTGCGTGCAGCGAATGCACCACCTTATTCGGAAATAGGAAGCAGATTACTCCGATCCCCGATCAGGGCAGCACTTCACGTCTCGGAAATGCTCTCAGCGTCTATGTGTGAAAGTCAGTCGGATAAGGCAGCACATAAATAACCACCTCTGTCAAACGGGCGGTTATTTTTCTTCCGTCAGGTTGGCTTTTAACTTTTAACCAGTATCGTGCACGTTGTTAATTAACAAAAAAATGACTTGCAAGAATTAGCAGACACGTATTTCACATTACGACGATAGTAAAAGTGAGGGCGGAAAGGAAGAGGAGAAGATAACTGGAAACTAGGTTGGTGTCCATTGGGGCGAAACAGAAATTGAAATTGGCGATAACGAAACTGCTGGACGTTAAACAAATTATTATTAATTGGTTTTGACGCGTGTGTTTTTGTGTGGTCTGATTTCTCTAATGAGCTTTCCTTCATTTATTAAATTACATACGTCATCAAATTTAGTTATCGTTATTGATAAAACGCGATATGACATTTACAATGGGGGCACTTTGTTCGAAATTTGTAACCAGTTTGCAAGTAGGAAACAGGCTTGACGTAAAACTTTAGCCACGAACCTGGTCCGGCCCAAGGTTGAAAAAAGTGAGTTGAATGTCTGTTCATTTGAATAAATTGCATTAATTAATTCAGTGCTAATCCACATTCGTTATACATTGAGCGGATTTTATCAGATGCCGCCGAGTTTACACTTAATTAACCGCCTGCTAATCGAGTCCACGATGATACGTGCACGTCTTCTATAACCAATACTTTCCTCACTGCAACACATTTAATTGACTAATCTGCAGGATCTCGAGCAGAATAAGTATGCACATTCACTTCGGTATACTGCAATCTCCAATGCACATACCAGATATACTCTTGCATAGTGCATTCTGTGGGATATACACAATTACTTGTTAACATATTTTTAAGTGCACTTATTTTAAGTCGTAGACAGTGGCGAGAATCAAACCACGACCTAAAGTACAACTTGCTGGGATGACTTGATTCATTTTGATGAGAAACACGCCGTTCAAATTTGTTTGACGAGTCAATTATTTACACAGGGATAATACATTGTATAGTATATTTATAAATTAACGTTTATGCATCTAATAATTGATAATGGCGAAAGTCATAAGATGATGACAAGTAAGAATAGAATGGAATTAAATGGAAATAATCCAGAAATTAAAAAATCTCGAGTTTGGACAGTGTACGGAAGAGCGTTTATACTTTACATGCGTGTACATGTTTCTTATAAGCTGCATCGAATTTAGACATAAAAATAAATATAAAACGTAAAAAGAATAAAAGGATACAATAATATAAGAGCTATTTACAAACTGGGCGTTAATTTCGAATTAGATTTTCTGCCAGGGGGATTATGAATTGCAACTTTTAGAACGGGCAGTTTATACGCCTGTTAGTCATACTATCTTTATTGTCATGAATTATCTACAAAACAACTATCTCAAATCTCACAACGCTGCAAAACCCCGCGAAACGTGAAGCGTAAAACGCTCGAGTAAAAATAAAGTTAACAATAAATGTCTGGTTTCATGTTTCTATTCTGAGAACACAATAGCTGTGCGAAGTCTTTGGGATTAATACCTTGGTAACTGATAACCCCTTGTTCGTGCTATGTTACACCTGCACTTGCACGTACACATACACTTTTGTGCTGCACGTTCACCAACATGTTTCCGTGCGTTGAATCAAACTAGGGAAGGAAATGCGTTCACTTGTATTTAATTGATTGATTTTCAAGATTGTTCTTTATATGGTTCGTAATTGAAGCGATGAAATATGTGGTCACAGTATCTTGTTTTCTTCAAACTAGATATAAATAACCATTGCGAGACAGGAGCAAACATAAATTTCCCCAGACTACCCGCCTATACTTGCTTGACTGGCTGTTTTATCTGTCTAGTCTATGGATATCTATCTGTATCTGTGTCACAACTCACAACACTGATAAACATAGAAAGCTAAAATAATAAAATTTAAATACATTGAAAATAGTGATTGTGGTTGGTACTAAACTATATTTGATTGTATATATGTATGTCAAATTCGCAATATTTAATTTAATTATGATTTGATTATTGTACAACTTAATGGCTGATTCCGCATATAACCTTTTAATTATATTCATTCTTGATAAGTGCCAAGAATATTTGGTCCCCGCTGTATATTTGAGAGCTGTCGGTAGTAAATATTGAAGAAAGCTGCTTTCAAGTTTCGATTGCCATTTACCATACCAGTTTACCCCTTTTATTGCTTATTTTATTTATTTTGTACCTGACATGAGTTTGGGGGGGGGGGCTAATATATACGGCATGAGACATACAGCACAAATACCAACATAAAATATTATTAAATCTGAATACTAGGTTTTTAAGCATAAGCCCGCTCTGAGGACATAGTTTTTACGACAATTGCTTTCATTCAATAGTTATTATAAATATATTAATATTTTATAGTGGTTTCAACTGAACATGCGCATGCGCATGTGCATGCGATGCGTACCTACTACTTCTATGGATTTATTTCAAAACATAGTATGACATCAAATCTTTAGACTGATGGCTCGGCTCCAAAAATTCCTTTTATAAATATGAATCATCAAATTTTACGTTTGAATATTCGGGGTAAACACGCTGAGCTGTAATTCACAGTTATAATTCACATTAGCCAAGGGCCCGAAATATGTATTGGTTTCAAGTGCCGATGACTATCACCGCAAAGGAATTTTTATTATCCTATTGTTGTGCATGTTTACATTGTAAAGGATGAGTAAGTTGGAGACAAGAATGTACACTTATGTGTAATATTATATTGTAGTTGATATACTAGGAAACGCTCAGTTGGACGCGTTGATAAGCGAGCACGTGCTGTAGCTAGACCCACATTGCACATTTTTTTTAATTTTAAAATTTGCGAAGTTTTTTGTCCACGGGGCCATGTTTCCAATATTATTTATTATTGCCAAGGTATGTGGGTAAACCCGTGGGTAAACATTTACTTTGTGGATAAAATCCACTGCCATCTAGAGGACCTTGACATCATTTCCTTGGGAAAACTATTTTAACTCTTTAGTAACAAACTGCTTCCTCGATAGTATTTTGATAACTTCTAGGTGGCAGTGCATAGTGGCCAGAAACCTCGTGCGACTTTTCGTTGCCATGGTAACGTTACTTTTGTTTAAATGTAATTTCCATCTACACTACTTATTGGATCAAAATAAAATTAACATATTCGTGACCGGACGGACATTCTAAATGATTTGGCCACCTCAGATTTTGTCGCCGTTTAGTTTTAAAAAAAAAACTTTCGATTAACATTAATGTAACTTTGTAACTTTTTTAACGATTTTGCCACAAAACTAATGGCATTCAATTCAGAACGAAGCTTGCGGATGGTCCAAATTTCAACTCGATCCGAACTTCCATTCGAACGTTATGGCGAGACATACAAAAAACAAAAAACAAAAAACAAAAAACAAAACAAAACCAGTGACTATTTTTTCCGGCAGAGTCAAATGGAAACGCTCACTTCGCTTATATATGTTATAGTTTTCTGAGAGCACTATCAACTACATTTAAAGGAAGGAATATTATACTTTATCATTAATTTAATTTTCCTCCAAAAATAAACTAAACATACAAAATATGATGTGGGTTCAACGACTTATTTACTAATAATAATTTCTAACAATACTTATTTTCTTGTCAGTAACTGTCCAACAGTTGCCCTTTCTCTCATAACATTTATCAAACTAAATTCTACTACCAATATGAAAAAAATACGAAATTAACATAAAAACAAGTGCCACAACTTATAGATGCTATTTACATAAATAAACAAATTCGTATTTAGAGTCGACGCACTCGCGGCTCATTGTCAAGTCACACAACTGATTTTCTATGCGTGACGAACATTTAAAGCGTACTTGCTGTAATACATAGTTCATTTCCTTTTCATAGCCAATCTGTGAAACATATTACGTAAAATACATTTTAATTAAACCAGGGTTCACTCGATCGAATGCATTACCTGCATGGCTAGCCGGCAGCTCAGCTGGCTGGCGCCTTGTGCAATATTGTTCCCGTGTGTCCCATGCAGTTGCCCTCCTCGGTGGGTGCATATTTTCACGCCCTGTTTGCCATGATACAAATAATATCCAACACATTCACGCGTGTTCTTTTCAGAACGGTGTAGGATAAACCGCGGAAAGTTAGAACCTTGTCCGTAACCTACAATCCCATTTACCTGGGGGCTAATGTGTAATGATAGGGTTATGTGCTTTATACCTAGGCCTAGACTCATTTACACCTCATCGAAGCTCATCGTATAGCTTTTTGTAGTATAACTACGTCATAACACTATATTCTTGTTAATAACTCCGATTGCAGGGAACTCTAAACACTATTTTATGTGCTGATACTGATTTTTTGCTGTAAAAAGCATAACTTTCCTGTCCGTCAGCCACTTCTAAACCGAACAAGACCTACGAATTATATATACGTTTCTTTGTTGACAATTGCCCTTCAACAATGATGATACAGAATGACTTTGTGACCTTTGGGTTCAGGGGTCGGAGCTAGCGTCAAAGCCGAGACACAACCCCAACCAAAACCCGGCACCTCCACCAAACAAAATATGTTAACGCCCTAATATAACATATTTTCACTTTTTTATATTCCTCTCAAACTTGGCACCTCCACCAACAACGACATTTGAACGATAGTAAGGAAAGTACCTCATTCGTCTTATGATTTCGTAGGAATTCGTTTTAAAGTAGAAACGTTGTCAAACAATATGTGTAGTGTGGTCGGATGAAATACTAGTCAAGTAAATCAAAACAAACATGCAAATAGAGAGCAAGTAAGTTTGAAGCTACTGTGTAGTATGTGTGAGAGCAGAGTTCGGAGAAGAATAGCACGAATAGCGTATGTTTTAAAAGTTCTTTGGAGCAGCCGAGCAGCACGCTTTGTTTCAGACAGCTGGCCACGGTCAAATGGCTGCCCTTGCCGTCGAGTTAGCAAATCAATACACTTACATCATATTATACAATACATATCGTATAACAAACATGCACTGTAGTAAACTAAACGAAGCACCGAGCATAGATTGCCAAGATTCAATGAAATAAGTAGCTTATGAATGAGTATGTGCATTCTGCAGACACAGACAACATGTGACCACGGTTTCCATAATTTCCGCACACATAGTTGGAAAATTGTCAAGAATTTATTCAAACGTGTTTGTGATTTCGTGTGTGTATATTTCCAACCGAGACACTGACTAGGTACTTTCAATAATCATGAATCTAAATTATTACCTACACGTTTTCTGTTAATTTATTATCGTAATTATTTTTTATAAAGTTGACTCGACTGCAGCAGTACGAGTGGATGCTGAATGAAAGGGAAACCTGATGTGCACCAACTGGTAAATACTAGATTGGCTAGTGTCAAGAGTGGTTTGCAAGGCGGTCAACGGCCCAAACAAGCTCGTGCAGCGAGAGTTACTGAAAAGATGATTTACCTGTCAACAGATGCAATACATTAGACACAATCGTCTTGTACAACTCATTACAGATATGTTATCGTATTGTACAACTGCAAGGACTTTTAAATGACTTCCAAACAATGATATTTTAGATAAATAAGTTACAGAGAAGCTTTTGAAGAGCGTGCAACTCAGGTGCAAGAGTGCCATCGCAATTGCCAAAGTATTATTAATGTTTTTATTTATTATTATTCAAAAGTTACACAATCATAATTATTAAGAACTATCCCAACGAGCATTAATTAATAAAAAAAAAATGAAAAAAAAAACACGACATAATACGAAGATAATAATATAAACTCCGAAAACATAATGAATTAAACACAAGATATTGTAAATCAGTACAAAAGATGCAAAAACTATAAGTAGTAAATTTATCAAGTGATGACTAAAGAGATCATTCAGCTGCTTATTTGTATAGACTGTCTAATGTGTATTTTCATGTACTTCACAACATCAAATAAACGGTGACAAATTTTACAATCATACTACTATGTCTCAAATTGCGGAATATTTGGAAAAAAGTAATTTTTTTAAGCTCATCAAGGCAATCTGCAATAATATTTAGCTGAAAATAAAACGCCAATGGAATAAAAAAAGGTTGATGCATATTTATTCATATAAACCGTTTCGTTCAAAACAATCTTACAATTCTGTTATTGTTTGCTCGATTGAGCTGTATGTATTTACAATGTACAATTAATAATTGTTTAGGTATTTTATTACTGTTTCGAATTTGTTTACTTTATTTAAGCACTCCTTAAATTGATTGGCCTAATGGCGGGTTTTAGTAGCATTGTTCAGCAATTTCACAATATCTTCCAGCATTTTTTATTTTAAAAAATCATGGTGATTTTTACAAAATAGTCTTGTGCAGAAATTTCACAATATATTTCGGCGTGCCTTTACAGTAACTTTTTCTTACATGTTATGAATTTGTAGATTTTCTGGTTTGTTCTAGTTTTCCTTTAAATTCCAACACATTACAATGCCACTGACAGAGATATTCGTTTGTATAAAACACACTTATATCTCAGTCGTATTATGTATGTAAGTATGCTAGAGAAAATTCCAAGGAAAAAACTAATAACCTTTGTGACAGTCTTTGTTGACCTTTGTTTTTCGACTACGATTCTTTCTGATGACTAAGACCTCAATTCTTCTTCCTTGATGCTGATCGACGACACTTTTTATTGTTACTCTTGATGAGCAGATATACTGCGCAAGGTTCATCGTAAACAATACTAACTCATTACACATTCACCTGAGGTTGTTGATGCATTGTCTTTCACGTATTCTTTAGCCTGTAATCAGTCGCTCATCATGTAATGTAATTATCTACTAATTTTCTCTAGTATCGTTACGCTCGTATTTCCAGTGATGGAGTGTCACACGAGTTGGCAATCTTATGACCACGATATTGTATGTATTTTTCTATTTATAAATATTTTTCAATGTTATTTTCAATTACAGATTGGTAATGTTATCGAAATAAATGAACCATTAAATGCCTGTTAAGCTTTTTTTAATCTCTTAAGAATGTAGGTCCAGCACGTGATGTGCTGAAAATTATGCGCGAGAGAAAGAAAGAGAGAGAAGTAGAAGCGGGAAGGTTTTCAAATGTGTTCCAAGATTTACTGATTAGACTCACGTCATAAGTTTGCTCATGCTAGTATAGTACTTGATCTGTCAATGTTGCACGACGTTTTGTGTACCAGCAGCAACAGTTTACTTTTAAAAGGGACCTTTCCCTGGAATTGCTTAATCTTTGAAGTGGTAGTAATCGACAGAAACGTTAATTAGACGCCTGAAATGTTGTGCACTATGAATAATTATAATAATTATAATTTTATTAACAATGCTTACTTTAACGTCCATCATCAGATAGAAGTGTGAAGTGAGGTTGTTTCTGAATAAGCCCCAAAGGTCAAGTAATTGTCGTGATTAATAAGACATGTGTTGAGTCAGTAGCGACAAGTGAATTATGCAATCGCAATGTAGAAACTTATTCAAACAACAAAAGACGAAAATCCCTAACTTTATCATCTCAACTACCGTATAACTAGAGGTTATCTTGGGGATATTTTACTTTGGCTATTGGCAACGCAACACCGACGTCGATACTGTCAGCCAGCGTAGTCGGTACTCGGTCGGTGGCAGCTTTGCAGTATGCCTGTAGGCTCAGTCTAGTTTGCGACTGCATGGCGTTCGTATATACATCATAGCTGGCTGGCAAGGTGACTGAATCTGGAACACCTTGACAACAGGTTGGAAGAAGGAGGGGAGGGAGGCGGCTATCATTTACCTCATTTACCATTGAAGCTTCTATCCGTTGTGATCGTGCACACTAGTGTCACGCTTAAGTTTCTTTCTTTAAACTAGTAAAATAAGAAAGAGTTGATTGACCCATGGCTTCGTAGGTATTCTCATGCGACTGTAGAGAGTGCGTGTGCGTATGAATTTCAGTGTTTAAATTACGTGTTGGCATGTGGAGGAGTGCCCGAAGCCGAGTGCAGTGGTGTTACTTTTAGCCGGAGTGTACCACAACAACAGCTACATCACCATGAATATGGATGTGTACGACGATGAAGAGGATGACGAGCAAAGCATGATGTATGGTAAGCGCCGCAGTATTGATCTAACGATAGCTAGCGCCCGCACCGACGTTCGGCGTCGCGACGCTATAGCCATACTGCTAGAATTAGGTCTACCCTTAAGTTCTATACGTTGTTTACTTCGCGTTATGTTCAAACTAACGATATCTATTATGTAAACTAGTTGTAGTTCCTTGGCTCTCATCATCTGTTGCGATACTATAATATTATTGACCTTGGCCGTCGCTCTCTCTTTCGGTGTACATATTGATCAGCTGTTCTAGAACCGAGTTCCTCGTCGTCTGCGTCTTATGTGCTCCATTACGCGGTCCATTGATGCGCGTGAATCTCGAGTCATCTCATGCATCCACTATTTTCAAGACTCATTTTTAAGTTTATTATTGAAATCTTTTAGTTTCAACAATAAGATTCCACGTGCCAAATAGTCATTGTGCTACTAATCCACTATGCTATCTAAGTGATGTTATAAGCAACACATGTTGGCTTTATTTACCTGCCCATATGATATGGATTTAAGTTTCGGTGGAGATGACTTTGCATGAAGCAAATTAACAATAATATGGAATCGAAAACAAATGATTACATCGACTGGGATTCGAACCCAGGTGTGTAGCGCCGTGCACTGCCTGTACCCTCAATGCGATTTTTGATAAAAAGTTTGATATTCCGGCGTGATGTAACGGGTTCGAGTCTCTGTTAGGACAAGCTTTTAGTGTAGTTTGTGTCTTATCTATCTTATAATTGACATTGATTACTCTATGAACTGTTGTGTCACAATCCTAAAATGTGTTATGTAATGATGAATAAATTTTGACTAACGAACGAATATCATGATAATGATCATTGATTACAACTAGGGAAACGCCAAAGTCGTTGTTAAACGAGTGAGTGAGCCATGTGTTGAGTACCCCGTAACATTACTTTTCTTCCCCCTACCTTGGGCCTCCCTAGCCTATCATTGGCTAAGAGGAGCATTATGGCCTAACAGTTGACGCGGTCCGTTACCAACTAAACTTAAAAAAATAATATTTATATGAATTGAATTATCAATCTTAAATGCAAATGTTCCCGGGTACTCAACACATGACTCGCTCACTCGTCTAACAACGACTTTGGCGTTTCCCGAGTCTAGTTGGCTAAAGCGCCCTTATAGCCGAAATATGGGAGACGTGGGTTCAATCCCCTGGTCGGGAAAGATTTTGTAATTTCTGGATTGTATTTTAAAAATTATTAAACATGTTTTGAAATGCATATAACGCAGTGTAGTCCATCATCTGTGACAATACCAAGGAAAACATAGCCAGTACGAAATACGTGAAAATATTGCAAGGTTTACTCAATCTACGAGCTGAATTTGGGGGTACCTTGACGTGCAACATTCGACAGACCTTGCATGGACACGGCATTTCACAGCCAGTTAAATAACAAACAAAAAAATATCTTTTCAAAATCTAAACCATTTGTCGTTAAAATAATTTCTTAACATTGGAAGCCTATTTTTCAATGTATTATTTCTTGTAGGTTTAATTAAATCGCAATGGGTCTACCTGATTTTGTTAGCTGTTCTCAATAAACTCGTACCGGATGTCTGTTTAAAATTTCAGCGCAATCTGTTCAGCGATTCGGCTGATTTTCAACGTACACGCACGCACGCAGAATAACAGAATAAGGGCCGTTTAAGTCGAATGGAGATCACTCCGTTCGCTGCGCTCACTCGTTTAATGATTCCGATGCATCCACGATTACAGACAGATGCAATATCCCTTGCTTTGCGTTGGAGTCGAACCCAAGCTCTCGTGGCGTATCGCCGATGAGCTTGCATCCTTACTAGGGCTGCTGCGCTATTGATTTTCTTTGTCGTCTGAGTAATTAGGTCTTTAAATGTTCTACTTTGCTCGTAAGACTGTACTGTGTGCAGTATTCACCATGCGCACGGTATCTTATCCCTAGCTGGTCAAGGTACGATCTATTTTTATACTGTCCACCTTTGGGCACCACCACTTATGCAATTCTACTTTTTATATTTGAAGAAAACTATGCACTCGTATCACGTCACGTCACGACAAACACAAATACAATTCAACGACGACTCTGCTGTGGATTTTTATATTTTATTGCGGGGGTACCCTTTGTGTATCAATGGCAACGTATAGTGCAACTGTAATGGACATGTTCTTATAATGCCAACGTATAGGCCTAGTGTAGTAATTGCCCTAACCCACATCGAACTTTCTATAGGGATAATCAACTTCCTTTTCAGACACATTACAAAACTGTCAATAATTCATTACATCTTCATCATCTTTCAAAAGTTGGTTGCATTTTCACTTTGACTTCGCCGCACAACTTTGAAACTACTTTCATGTTTCATTACTGTTATAACTCTGAACGTTACCTACTTCAACATTGCAGCTGTAGCAACCCATCAATTGCATCGACCATTTGCGATCTTGCTGCAGAAAGTTTGGGGAATGGTATTAATTAAAACTTGGTTTTCTTTTATCTTAAAGTCATGCTGTTATACACTGCAGGCTATACGCAAACGTGCAGAAGGTCAGACATGCCAGAAAGTGTTGTCAAATAATTATCATCGCCTCATCGTCAATCAACTAGAGAAATCTGCTAAATTAGTTGGAAACAAACCCGATGAGAAAAACGATTTTATAAACGCATCTCTACTATAGAAACATACAATTTTGAAAATTTCACTTCAAGGTAAAAATTTGAGTTAACTTTACGTGTTTGTACGTGTCATGTTTATTTGTTGTCATTGTTTGGTGACTGAATTGTGATTGTTGAATTGTTGTCGTCCTTTGTAAATGTTGTCCTCCTTTGTAAATCAGTTTTTATAACTGAATAGGAAAGACGTTAAATAATTAATAATAAATAAATAAAATAAATTACTCTTAATAGTCTATATTGTATGCATGTGATGTGTGCACGTAGCAAATAAATAATGCTGCCAAACATTTCGCGAAGATTGGCATAAGGGTTCTAAGGTGTCGTCTTTAATAAATTCGCCTGACTGATGCAAATGGTGGAGGTGCCGGGTAGGCCTACGTGAGAGTGAGAACTTAAAAATCGTTTTGTATTTTTGTCGATACTTTAAAACTTTACTTTAAAAATCCGTTTGGTCACACATTACTAAATACTAAATGGTACTATTTATAAATTAATACAATTCAGATATTAGAAAATCCATCCGGACCGGGGTTCAACTCGGGTCCTCGCTTTAGCCAACTAGACCACCGAGACGGTAACTTTTTGCATGGTGGTTTTAATGCTGGTAAATAAGAAAAATCGATTTCTCTTGTTTTTCATGAGCATTAAACCTTTGATTAAAAGTTAACGTGATAATAGTAGGCCTACAGTTATGATCGCAATCCCTGGCAAGTAATTCGGGATTTGAATGAGTAATTCCAAATTCTAATACCGTATAGGTATAGAATGTTATTGCTCTTTCATGCTCAATGAATCACTGCAATTTGAGTTTACCTTATAATCAATATATGTGCACAATTGTAATGTAGATGTTTCCAACAAGCCTCTGCTTAGCCGTGACAAAACCTTCACGATATCTGAAAGTCTCCCGTTACACTCGCATCCCACGCATGTAAATTAACTTGAAGGTTGGTTAGCTAGCACACATTGGCGAGCGCTTATGCCAACAGAACAGATGAATATTTTAGTTACCGCAAATACTCTTGGTCGTCCGTGGGACCAGCAACAGGAAAACATGTCGTAATAAATTCATCTCAATGGCTATTGTACTTGAGCGATTAAGAACGAGGATAAGCTGGGCAAGGTGGGGCAGGCACAGGTGGGAGGTCCTGCATTGCTGTGGGTGACCGCTCACTTTATACTACTCAACCTCAAGTTCATTAGTTGTTCTGAGTTTCTTCTCAATTACATTCAAATAACTAAAGCAAAGCTAGCATTTCTCAATTATTTGAGTACTCTTTTAATTTGTGTATATTAATTATTTACATCGCCATAGTGTAAAACATATTCTTGTCACTTGACCAATTAAAAAACATATTCTACTAATAAGACCACAGTATTCACATCACTCTCTTGGTCGCGCAATGAAGATTCAAACTTGATTGGAGATAACTGTAGATTACATAATTTGGCGGTCGGTGACAAGAAGTCAAGAGGTAGACCGGCTGGGTGTTTGGCCGTGGGTTAATAGGTGTGATAAGGTACCACACCTCTTCGACGTCTTCGTCAGCGTAAAATACAGTTCTTGTTTACATAAGATTTATACCAACCCAGCCGAAAAGTTGTTGTTGAAAATTTTGTGTAAATGACAAATTATTTAAGAATGTTGATCATTGATAAATATTCATCGTTCAAATCAGTCATAATGGTTCCAGTCTACGAGCAAACAACGCGTTATTATAATTAAATGCATCAATTCAATTCTTGGGAAATATCCAAATTTAGCTTACTCTGCATTGCTAAAAGCTGCATTTCCCAGACTAAGTCCTTGTGAATTATAGACCATTGTCAAAATAAAATATTTGCAACTTCTCTGCCAAAGCGTCTAGTCGACGCCTTTGTTATTGTCTAACCGTCGTCTGGGTTATGGGTTCTGGGGGACTCATTGTTTCCACATTGCGCGTATGGAACCAGAGGGGAGATATAATATTTATCTTTGAATTCAGATGTTCGTTCAGAAGTATCTAGGAGCGGCATTTATAAGTCGTTCTCTACTTATAATTAACGAAACTGCTAAATTTTCTTCCATCCTCATCAGCTGTCACTGTCACCGACGTGTCTTCTCGAATAACACGAGAAAGTAAACAACATAATTAGCCTTTTACCTAATGGAGGTTGTACCTTTCTTGTTCTTGAAGTAAACATGGAACAAGTTGGCCCACGTTGACGAGTACCCTAAAGAAGAGGACGATGACGAGGTCCAAGTTTGTTGTTGATAGACAAAATTATCAGACTTATTGTTGGTTCACATCTTGGGTGGAATGCAATGATGCAAGTCTCGTAGCTGGTGACAATTTTGAATTTACTCATGTCCTTCCATCATGTTTTTCTTGATTTTTCATTCTTTAATATCTACTAATCTTACCGATTTACAAATTATGGCAACAACTCGCAATATTCAGTACTCGAATAATTTTCAAATAAAAAAGCAAGTACACAAATGAGAGCACATTTTAGTTCAGTTTTGTTAACTTATGCACAATAAACAACGTCTGGAACAACGTCGTCTACAATGGTTTGATCACGGGAACGAGGTTGTGCGTAGGTTTGTTGCTGCTGTGGAGCGGGTTCGTGGGTTGTATATAAACGACGGCCACCGGATCTTTTAGCATTACGTCATACAATTAAGCCTAGTTTTTGTGGTGTCTCTCTCTCTCTCTCTCTAACGACAAGGCACGGAATAATATGTCTTCGAGATATATACTATGTTATTATTTTCTGTGACAAGACAATATACAGTTGTGTGGTTGGCAATGGCTTCTGCAACCTTCAACTTGCATGCATAACAAGTCTATATAAATGGAACAATTTGCAATGATATGCATAAAATATTGCATTTCCAGTTTTCAATTGCATAGTTTCAGAACATAAACACAATGTCTATCATATTTGTAGGCGTATCCACGAGACTTTCCTATAGCAAACAAACCTGTTCGTTCTACTAGATGATAAATAGCCAAGTTGTAGTTTACAAATTTCCGCCGGAAATACAAGGCCATTGTTTAAATTTCTTGCATACACTTGAGTGAATGGCCGAGTTTTCCACCATCTCATGACCCCTGGCATCACAATGCGTAACACTGCCGCGCCAAGAGGTCTCTCACCTCCCAACGCGGCCGCGAGAGGGGAAATCGAAAGTACTTTCGTAACCACGTGAGAAATAACTACTCGAATTAATAACAAAATATCCTTATTTCGTTAATGGTATGTGTATGTAAATTCATGTTGTAATCAACACGGGCCCACGAAGGCGTGAATAATAAGGGGTAGCAAGCAATAAACTAATTCAATACAATTATGGTTAACACAAACAGTGGACGTCTTCGTAATGGTTTTATGGCGGTCAATGGTCGTGTTGTCGAATATGGCGTGTGTAGGTCACACACGTGAAATCTTCAAGGACGATATAGACCTCATTAATAAAAAAAACATCACGTGATCAAGGGACATGAAAACGATTTCAAAAAGTCAATACGTGCGACCAAAAATAAAATTGAGGTTTTCGCTTTTCGTATCTGGAAGTTGGCATCTTGCATAACAAAACTAAATTGTGAGTTTTAATAAGAAGGGATTCGTTGACTTGGAACCTTTTTTTGAATAGAATATTATTATTGAACATTTATACTGGCTTAATCGAATCAATTCTCAAAAGCAAGGCGCTGTTGAGATGCAGACATCGGTTTACTTGAAAATATCGTTGAATTATAAACAATAGAAGTAAATTCAAAATTATGTAAACTGTTTATTTCACACCTAGTTCCACTCGCTGTGGTAACTGAAACGGAATATGAATAACACTATGAATTTATTCAGTCTTCGAATGAAGAACATTGGAAAAAATAATACGTCTAACTACAATTTGCATACTCGGATGGGAAACAATAGCATGAAGTGGCACGCTGATCCACAAACGAGACTAGGCTAGACACCGACTATGTCAATTGTGATAAAATGATATGTTCGAGTATGTTAGTTAACTCATAGCGAGAACCAACATCGCGTTGGAAAATACATCATTGAGAAAGTTCATTGTTGGAATTTGGCCTGGGTTTGTCTAGTGTATTCTTTTATAGTTTGTTTATCATCTTGTTCAGTATATAATTATCGGTATATTTCATGCTTGAATGAAACCTTAATAGAAGATCCAAGTGAAACCAAAATATAGGTTCAACTTCTCTATTGAAAGTACCGGTATTAGCCTACGTTTTGATACTGTGAATTGATATTGAGTACAATATGACCTATCCACATTTAAATTCTCTCTTTAATCAGGCATATTAAAAATAAACAACAATTTTCTTTTGCTGCTTACGGACTGTGACGGACATTGTTATCTATTGTGCGAGTGCGAAGGTAGCAATTCAAGTAAAATAAATTTGAAATCGGTTGTCAATAAGGATTATTCTAGAACTAAAACTAAATATATAAGGTTGGGAAAGGGTAACGATATTTCGACTCCATATCGAAATATCGAAAATGTGTTTAAAAATTATCAAATTGGAGATGCCAGGTACTAGGTAGCCTATTTATACATACATTTTTTTTTTACAAATGGTGGAGGTGCCGGGTCACTAAACGCGTGTGAGCGAACGTAAAAATCGTTGTGAATTTTTGGCTTTCCCAAACCTTTTTGCCACACATTTTTAAACGAAATTTTTTGTCTAATATCGATATCGCAATTTTTCGTGTGATATCGACATAGACTGATATGTCAGATAGCCCTAAAACGTATATATTAATTTTTAGAGAAGGCTTTAATAAACGCTGTCAATGTCCAATATAATAATTTATCCCATAAAAATAGACTTAATGTAGAATGTAGCTACTTTGTAAACTGGGTACTGTCAAGTGAGTAATTAGTCTAATACAAGTACACAGGTGATACAGTTGATCAGTACACGACAGGTAGAAGTAGGTAGACTGCATAGTGCACATGTTTAAGACACGCCCTAAGTGCAAAGCCCGCCTTAGAATGTTCCTTCACTTCACGTCAATTAATGAGTTATGTCTTTTTAATCAATTTAATATCAGAAAGTGTAGCAACTGTTTTGCTTGAAACTTCTGCGAGGTATATTATTATCGGAAACTTCAACTACGTGTGCTTGTAAGCTAAGAGGTGCGGCAATACACACACGGCTATACAAACAAACACATGCTTCGTATACAGAAGATAGTTTCATCTTTTACATTAATTATGCAATCTTTACATTGCGTTCTTCATTAGGGTCAACATTATACGCCACTTGTTTGTATTGAGCATTTACAGTCGTGCGCATTTAACCAATTCGTTTCAAATGGATTCGTGTAGACATTCTACGTCAATTTTTTCCAATGCCATAGCCATATCATGTTCCTCTGAGGTATTCAAACCTATTTTACTCTAAAGTATACCCTGCGTGCATGTCATAGAAAGGAGATCGTATGCCTTCTCCAGGTTTATTGTTATTATTATTGTTGACAAACCATGTTTAGGCCTATAGTTTTACCTTTAGTTTATAATTGAGCCTTGTTTTGTTATGTTTTGTTCTGCGCTGTGTAAAATGGCCTAGATAATATGACATAAAAATACATGTTTGATGTATGATGCATGTAGATACTTGCAAATGTAATATTTACTTATTTGAATAAATATTATTCCAACTTTTTATTACTATTATTAAAAATGCATGTTTGATGTATGATGAATGTAGATACTTGCAAATTATAATATATTTACTTTTTTAAATTAATATTATTTAAACTTTTTCTGGTTTCTAAATAATTTCCATTATTAGACTTGTGATGTGTCACTATAGTGTCTATTTGTAGACAAACGCGGTGTGTGTGTTTTTTTTTTCTCCACAAACAATAGTTATGTTAGAGTTGGTAGTAGAGAGTATCTAGTGTTGTGGCATTATGCAATGGTACAATGCTCGATTGTGGGAACAACACGTGGAATATGGACTCACGGAGTGAAGTCGTGCTCTCTCGAATACATGAGTATTTCTAATCTAGCAACAAGCAAACAACACCGATTAGAAAACTACAGGTGTGAGGATTGATATGTCGCTTTCGTTCTTTCATTAATCTTTTGCTAGTTGATATAAATACTTCGTGTTACTTATAGTATTGGCTGCCAAAGATAAAACAATTATAAATGTTTTTGAACTTTGCGCTGTTCTTATATTAAATATAAAATGTACAAAATTACAATATCTCAAAGACTAATAAATGATATCCGTCTTCAGTTTTGTTTGTTTTATGTGAAACATTTTTGTTTAAGGCCGTACAAGAAGGGGATACAAATATTTTAGGAACTGTGTGCAACTGGCATAAGCTCTACGAATTTAATTATACACGCTTCTTGGTGTAGTATTATTATTCATTAAAGCATAATTTTATTTTCAAACTTGATCTATGTAATATTGTAACTAGCTATGAACTACATTGGCCAAAACTGCTTCGGTGGTACAATATGTAGTTGTATTAGTAACTGTCGGAGGCCTACACCTCCATTTTGATGCAACTCACGATTGAAGCAGATTGAAGCCACAAATCCCACTATAGTACGAGACTACAAAGATTTTCTTCCTCGAACTACTAAACTTAACGCCTATTAATACTTTCGAAACCCAACTAACATGGTTAAAAATACATGACCGATATTAATTATTCAAAATTTATTAATTATTCTTTCTTATAATAATTGCATATTTTATCTGTAAGGTGACCTTATTTTGAAAGTTACAACCCGGAACAATTACTAAAGTGTAAGCATATGTACCCCACGGACCATTTTGGGGTTTGGGGCCGAGCCCTCAGCCGCCAGAGGCGATTTTTAAAATGATTTATTTGAGTCAAATGCCCAGAAAATAGCTTTCTGTGATGAAAATTTGATTTAAATGTGGTTGTAATGAGTACATTTTTGTAGTCATAAAATCTTTATCTAGTGGTTCAAAAATGATAGTACAAAACGAAATACAAACATTCAGCAGATAATAATGTATTGATGAGGGCATCATACTAATGAAGGTCTAATCAATAAGAATAAAGATAATTTGAAAATGCATTTAATTTGTATAATATGGATGGTTAAACTTTTAATACACTTTGTTTTTACAACGAAATAAATCGTAGGTATGTAATTAATCAAAAACGTAGTTCAGTTGTGTGATTGATACATTTTTATTTTCTATTGTCTATAAACAAAATCAATGCAAATAATGACTGAGAAAATAAGTGGTGTGCGAGTTCTGGTTTTTGAGTTCAAGTCGAGTCCAAAACGAGTACTTAAAATAACTGTAGTATCGAGTCCAATTCGAGTCCGAGTACTTAGTCCTATTTTTAAAATTTTACTATTTTTCTTTTTGACTATATTTAATATTTACAATATGAACAATATTAATTTTATTTATTGATGTCTAAATTAAGTCGAAATTAATGTAGGCTCCAAGCGTGAATACAGAGTAACATCTAATTGATTAAAAAATCTAACCTCACTCCAGATCATTTTAATGATCAAGCACAAATATTAGGGCTAGGATGACATTCAGTAAGTGATATTACATGAAAATGTTGAAACAAACATTATAGTGACATATTTTTATTATTTGTGCCCAAAAATAGTTCAAAACTTCCAAAATGAATATAAATGTGTATCAAAAGACTCAGGTTACTATAATCTTTGGGTTTCTAGTGCCCAAAGCTATTATGGCTAAGTAATGAGCATTGGTAAGGTATAGCGCCAAAAATATTTATTACGTTTTCACACACGTGCGCGACCCGGCACCTCCACCAAAATCATTAATAATACTCGCACACCCCTAGAGAAAGTGAATATTATATTCTTGTGGAAGAACTATTTCATTGTTCTTTACTATTAGTATATTTTATTAGAGGAATGTATTTTTGGATGAGCGAAGCGAAGACTTCAATTTCACCGACCCCCAAAAAATTTAGCTCGGTTGTTTTTTTGTTTTTGTTTTTGTTTTGTTTTTTGTTTGTTTTTCCGTCTGTTTGTTCGCTCTCTACCGGGCAAACGGCATATGCGATCTTGATGAAAATTTGACACGACCTTCGTTTTCTCTGAACTTAGACTTGCCACGTTTTTGGGTACAATTGAAGAAATATTTCTCATGAATATCGTACGATACGATACGAATACGATTTTTTTCGATTTTTAGTGCGATATTTTCGTGCCATTTGGGCCAATTCTGACCAAACGGGTGGGGCTACAACGTTCATATTTCACATGGACATTAAGGTAATGGTGATGTATTGCTTTCTGAAAGAAAAAGTTGAAAAAGTTAGCCAGAATCTAAAGAAATAAAGCTTTTAATATACGTTTTTTTGACTTTTTGTGCGATATTTTCGTGCCATTTGGGCCAATTCTGACCAAACGGGTGGGGCTACAACGTTCATATTATACATGGACATTAAGGTTATGGTGATGTAGTACCTTTTGAAAGAAAAAGTTGAAAAAGTTGGCCAGAATCCATAGAAATATAGCTTTTAATGTAAGATTTTTACGTTAAATAATTACAAATTAACAAGAAACAATAGAAACTTGACAACAATCACCTACAATGCGTCGGCAGAAAAACAAAGCACTTGCAAAAGTATAGATATCCCACGCAAACTAAAAACTTTAAAAAAGCTCATCCATCAACGCGGCGGGACTTTAGCGTTTTCCTAGTTTAAAGTAAAACATTATCCTCCCATGCACGGTACCAACGGTAGAAAATACCAGGACACTTTCTCCCCAAAATTGCAAACCGGTACAACTACGTCAAAACGGGCCTCTAACTCTACCGGTGACCGGTATGTCTGGTCACCTTATTTTATCTGTTAGTATTGAAAAGAATGAATTCAAATATATAAAATAAATAATTGGATGAGCGCAGCGAGCGACGCGAGTGAAGCGAAGACTTCAATTTCACCGACCCCCCAAAAAATTTAGCTCGGGTGTTTTTTTTTTTTTTTTTTTTTTTTTCTGTCTTGTTTGTTCGCTCTCTACCGGGCAAACGGCATATGCGATCTTGATGAAAATTTGACAGGACCTTCGAAATCTCTGAACTTAGACTTGCTACGTTTTTGGGTACAATCGAAGAAATATTTCTCATGAATATTGTACTTTTACGATTTTTTCGATTTTTATTGCGTTATTTTCGTGACATTTGGGCCGATTCTGACCAAACGAGTGGGGATACACCGTTCATATTTCACATGGACATTAAGGTAATGGTGATGTATTGCTTTTTGAAAGAAAAAGTTGAAAAAGTTAGCCAGAATCCATAGTATAAAGGTTTTAATATGAGTTTTTTAGGTTTATAATGACAATTTACAAGTAACAATATAAACTTGACAACAATCACCAACAATGCATTCAAAAGGCACTTGATAAGTAAATAGATCCCACGCAAACTAAAAACTTTCAAAAAAGCTCATCCATCAACGCGACGGGACTTTAGCGTTTTCCTAGTAACATTAATTATACGCTTAAGTGCACGTTGAGTGACTGATCTCAACCTGATCTCTGATCTTAACTGAACTCAAACCTTGCTTGGCATTGTGGGGTTCACCAGCTACCGCTATTATAATCATCCCTTAAAGGGGCTAAAACCCCAAAAATTATTTTTTACCACGTGATCTATAGCACAATACTACACTTAAATGACCGTTCAAAAAATTATATCTTGTAACTGTGATTTAACACGAATTTTCAAATTTTTTGATCCGAAATTGCGAAAATTGGTGTTTTGGAAAATTTCCTGAATCGGCTTTAACCTGCTTCTTTTTTGGTCCACATAGATACTAGAGCATAGTACCAATCTTAAATGCCCCTTTATAACATCGTGTCTTGAATCTGTGCCCAAATACACCCTCAAACACGCAAAAAAATGCATTCCAAAATCACACCCCAACTTGGTAATCAGCATATTTTGACCGAACTACTTGCCCAAATTACAAAACAAAATATAGAGAATTTACAGAAAAGGCTGTCGAGTACGTCAATAATGGCCAATATTTTTTTGGATCAAAATCCTCCAAGGTCACGGGGCATAAAGATCGTCCCCATGTTATTTCTTATGGGAGATTTTTGCCGATGGGACCTAGCTCGAAAAATGTCATGTTTGACAATTTTTTGGGAGGTCATGGTGGCCCCAATAATTTTTCTGTTAATTGCTAAATTCATTACTAGTTAGCCTGAATGAAATATATTTTTTGAGTTTAGCGGTTAAATACCCCTATAAGGCCGTTTAGGCAGTCTATAGCCTGTTGTGAGATAAAGGGCGATATATATAACTTATTTTATTCTTTAAAAGTCTACTTGACCAACAATAAGTGGTCGAATGGGAAGCTTTCTCAGAAAATGTTTGTGATAGCGATTTATCATGTCACGTAGGCATATAGATGATATTTCCATGTTATGAAAAACTGAAAAGTAAGTGTTTCCGATAATACAACAACTTACATGTTGGGATAGAAGCCATTGTGCATTCGGCACAATATTGTGTAGACTCTGAATGACATTTGAACAGAAATTACGAGCTCTCTCACAGACTCATTCACCTTCTAATTCACCCCTAACGTCGCACAGGGGTTCATGTATCAAGTTCAACTACATGTTCAAATGAGGGGCGCAGTTTTTTACGATTTCCTGATATCACTGAAGCCTTCATAGGCTTTCTCACTGCTACAACAAACATCCCAAAGAGAACGCGTATACCTATCTTCGTTGACTGGTTCACCTGTTTAACGTTGACTTTCCTTCTATTTATAAATAAATTGACCAATTCCGTTTGTGCGTGCGTGTTTTTCCTTGGGACCTGCATGACTCCAAACGGTGTGCGTGATGTAACTATAATCATATAGATAGGTAATTTTGATATTTGTTGTGATTATTTTAGGAAGTGCCCAATTATCACTGTCAGTCACTGTGTAGGGGCCGTCAAGATTACAAGCTGTGGCATGCATCTTCTTCCAAAGAGCTTATGTGAATTTGTAGTGTCAGTGTCAAGTCAGCACGACATTATATGATAAACACTATTATTATTCTTGGAGAAAATAGCCTTGCTATGAATTCAGATAGTAAAACGGCGTCAACAGTGGGGTTAAGGTTTCGCACCGTAAGAATGTCCACCCTAATGACAAAAAGGGACGTGGGTTCAACTCTGGCACAATCATTGTATTTGTACATGATGAATATAAATCGTGTGTTTATGTCATTCGTGTGTTCAATATAATATTATACAATATGCTTATTGTATCCTTCAATCATTGCGTTCAGTATTCTCAAGCAAGTGCATATTTTCTCTAAAATTCTGAAAACTTCTATGAATGAAACGATTTGTGTATTTGTATTTTGTTTGTATATTATTTGTGTAGTTTGTATAATGCGTTTGATAATGGAAAGATGGATGTCAGATAGGAAACTCCCACGATTATACTTCTAGCTTTCATTCATAAAGGTTGCTTCGCGAGTTTTTTATTTTTATTTTCAATGCAGTAGTCGATTGCCACAGAGAAGCATGACTTGCCGGGAAGTAAATTGGCAATGATGAATATAAATCGTGTTTTTATGTACAATTTCAAGACGAACGCTATGCAACGCATTGCCAGTGTAAATATTTATGTAGATCTGTTTTCGTAACGAGTTATTGTTACTCATAGTATAATTATTATTGTCACCAATAAAAATATATTTTTAATTTGCCGTACTTCATAATAAGTACTAATCAGAAAGTTCTTCTTAAGATTCTTAGTCATTAGATCTTACGCAACCTCATCACGTGATCAGTATGTGTGACGCTTCAGAGAAGTGTCCTTATGGTTGTCCAAGTATCACTGCGATGGCGGAATCAATTGTTCGAGCGTAATAATTGGAATCAAAGAGAAGAGGACGCATCGCATTCCATGTTTCGTTTGAACAACACATGACATGTGACGGTCACGGATTTACATATACGCTCGGTTGCACATGCTTGTTTGTGTAGGTAAATGTAACAATGTCATGCTGTGTAGGTAATAGTGTATCACGGCACACACAGTACCGTATACGCGACGCGGTGTGACTGGTTGTAAACGCGTGTTCTAATTGACGGCCGCGACGCGGAAGGTAGTTATCATGTTACTTTCTGCCACGCTCATCTGTTGGCCGGATCACTTATTGTCATGTATGTACTATGACGGAATTGTACGTGTTTTGTAGGCCATATATAAACAAACTATCTTCTATTTTCGTTTGAGGCCGATGAGCCCTGTGATGGTGACAGTGTAACCCCACAATTTACCTATACCATAATATACCACAATTTGTCTTTTGCTTTTCAATTTTATGAATGTAGAAAATATACAAAAATAAATCATTATTGGTTTAAAACGGCATTACCGACTGTACACCCACATTCATATTAGGATGGTAGAGAAGGCTTCTCTTGATCTCCGCTCCCCTATCCACCACTTTTAACTATAACTCAATGTATTACACAAATTATTATCTTGTGTTTTACTTGTAAATATGATGCCAGAAGTGGAAAGTCAACCAACGATGTCTCCTCTGTAGACGCAAAGACAAATGTTATGATTCCTCTAATAGGGTCAATATTATATAACCAATGATAAACAACGTCCCTGAAAACAATCACAATAATATAGTCATATCATAGGCGGAGGATGCCGGATGGATGGCAATAGAACAGAACACTATCTGACGTCACTAAACGTTCTTTTTTTCACTTGCCATTTCTCTTTCTTTAGAATTTGACAAATTTTTATGAAAACCTGTGTGGTTGAGCAAACGGGTGCGGCTTGAGGAAGGGGCTCATAACAAATTATTCACATCATCCTAATTCGCACCGCGGCTGGATCAATTCGTAGTATATTGACAAGTCGGCATAGATAACTTAATCATGGACACAACGAGAACACCAAAGCTCTGTAAAGACATGCTACCATCAAAACATACATTTTCGACAGAAATATAGAAAATATGCGGAGCTTCCAGAAGAAAAATTGAAGAAGTTTAAAGATATTTGCAAGGGATAACTCGTCCCCCCACCCCCCCTATTATGAAGTTTACATAGTGTTGTATGTATTTATATTTACTCATTATGCCACTAGGTCAAAGAAAATTGCAATCAACTATACTTTTCCTCGTGGCTAAGAATTTCAACCAACTATTCGTGAATTCCACTGTTGGCTGCTTCCTAGGAATCCCAGTTAGTAACAACACGATTAGAGGTGTAGGTGAACGTGAAGAGATTGGTTCGTTCGATCGATCTATCGTCTTTCGAGTATCGATATCTGTGTTATCGACTCGACTTTCCCCGCATCACGATCGATTGCCCCTCCACCAGACGTCTGCATGTGTCTCGGGGGAGGTCCGCGTCGCGCTCCGTCGCCTCCCCAGCTCGTGCGTTCAGTCGTGTCTTCGAGCCCGGACCGCGTACATCTCCTGTTCTCTGCTCTGCGCAGCCAGTCCGCGATGACGCGTTGTTGTCCTCTGTGATAGTGCATGCTCATTGCGTGCAGTGCTGTCCTCTCAGTCGAGGTATGAACAGTGATAGGAACAAGGTGGCGGCTTCTGCCATGAACTCTCTCGAATGCTGGGATTACTCGATTGAGCTGGAATGTCTTCAGGGACCAGAAGGTATAGTTTAGTTTAAAATTATCTCATGTTTATAAATTTATTTATGAATATTTATATTTATAGTTCTGCCTTTATTCTAAGAAAATGCATTTAAATGCATCGAAATACATATTGATTTCTACTTCCGCGTGCAGTTTGTTTCAAGTATAGGTTACAAGTTGCTCAGATCTGATTTTGCGTTTCTTCGTAATGAACCAAAGGTTATCATACTTCAATGATTATTTTAATTTCCGTGTTTACTAAATTGTGCTACTTACTTTTTTGTTGCATTTACATAACACAACGTTTGTGGTTTTGTACACTTTTATTATGCGGAGTGGTATTCTTACGGCATGCGTAGAATCACACAACCTTTCTTACGGCGTGAGCGAACGTATCGTTGGTATGCATTTTTATCATAGTAGGCTAGCCTACTTAGATTTAAAATAGCGACGTAAAGGTTTTGTAGTACTTTACGATTTAAAATAGCGACGTTAAAGTTTTGTAGGTACTTAGATTCAAAATAGCGACGTAAGTTTTGTAGTACTTTAGATTAAAATAGCGACTAAAGGTTTTGTAGGTACTTAGATTAAATAGCGACGTTCAAGGCTTTGTAGGTCCTTTCGATTTAAAATAGCGACGTTAGCCAGCCTAGGCCTGCCTAGTGCATGTTCATAGTAGGCATAACCGTAAGAATTACTATAACACTATCTACGGCGCCTTGATGAGTCAAGTGATGAGTCAACCAATGAAAACACATACGTAAGAATATTTCTAGTAATTTTACGTTTTCCGTAAGAATATCCTCTGCTTTATTAGAGCGTTTATCTTGACAAATACCTTCTATTTCCTCCAGATAAACGTAAATCTCTGGTAAAACTACTGTAAAAAAGCTAAGCCATACGTTTATTGGCAAATAGCAAGATAAGAAGGTATTGATTCACTTTCTCATGCGGTTTGTAACATCCTTGCTGCGCTAAAATTAGAGGCTAACCAAATAGAGCGAAGCATAGCACAGTTGCAAAAATATATTAGACCCATAACGCATCCCCGTGGGTTAAATTTAATATCTAGAACATGTTGAACAAATAATTTCAAACATAGGCATATATTTAGCGCAGTATCATTTTGACATGCCCTCCCTTGAATGGGATTAGACACGCCCGCCTTGACCCTCTGAGTGGCCAACAACGTTCTGTGTCATCCTCGAGGAAATGCCAACAAAAAGTAAAAACGCACTTAATCGAGTGTAATGTTCGGTTTTGTAGTATATATTATTTGGTGAGGTTTGTTTCCTAATAATAAATCATCTTATTGATAGGCATTATTTGGTTATCGTTCCAATGAAATGTGTTTGTTAAATTAAATGAGCGGTAAATCCCAGACGAAGTTCCGTTCTACTCAAAATGTAAGTGATGGGTGTGAATTCCTAACAGTAATGGCCGGTTTTCGCTTTTACTGGATATTAGTGCACATTATGAGAGTGCAATGTTGACAAAGTCATAATCTAGCATAGTGACGTTTGGTTATGGTTTGATAATGGCAAATGACTGGACATTCATTTCAAGGAAAGACTAATGTTCTAGCTTTTGGTACATTCTAAACCCAAAGGTACGAGCTGCACTCAAAGCAAACTTGTATAATTTCAGCTTTTTTGTATTATTCACGCGCCTTTGGGGACTGTTAGCAAGCTGTCAGGTGACCGCGCTCCGCTTTATTCGTGTAATATTTGAGCTAATTTGCATTGAGAGTGGATGGTAACCGAGGACGAAGTGCAATTAACTAATCCATACTGTTTGATACGAGGCACGAACCCACCCAAGTATAGGTTCCAAACGATTTGGCCTGAGCCCCGATCATCCGTTGCAGTCGCCGACCCGGCTCCTATATGACCTTGACGCCTCTCACGACCTTGCCGTCATCGACCACTTGTGATCTCCTCGCCATTGTGGTACTTACTTTCCTACGTCACGTGTTTTTATAGATCCTTTCAATAAAACAGTACAATTACTTATCAGACGAGGAACCGCTTTTGTGATTTGGACTCATTTACTGGTGCATAGTTCTGAGATAGTAATTTTAAAATTATTTTCCCTTTTTAGGGCTCTATTTTATAGGTATCGCACTCATTTGATAAAAACTGAGTAGAACATTTACTATCTTCAAGAATGACGTTTTTCTAGATCTGGCTGTCTAGTATGCTGATTTGGGAAAGTATAATTTTATTTCTGTGTTGGTACCGTTTGGTACTATTCCAATCTTATCACCTATGGTTCTAAATTATTTTAATACGCCTTGATTATATTTTAATGACATTTTAAGTAGACCAAGTAAACATCTCTTCCAAATATTCCCTTGCCTTCTCGATGGCAGACTATTCGCAAACTTGTATCGCTGCAGGGAACATAATCAATTAATGATATTAATTAGTAAAGTAAAAAAGACAATGTCCAAATACGAATTGACCCGGAACTTCTGGCGTTAATTGAACGTTGATATCTTTCCCGAGGCACTGATAAGTGCGAGAGACCCGAATGGGTACGTGTAATTTCCCTTATCCGTTCTGTTTCTTAAGATGATGTGTTTGTAATGTTCTTGCCTGGTGACTACTCGCAATCGAGAAAGTAGTTATGACGATACGACAGCCGCTATGAATGAAGATCGATCCCAATCCCATGTTTTAGTTTACTGCGCACAGCTAAAATACCGATTTACTAACGATTTAGTTTATTTTGACATGACATAACTATAAGCATTGAGCAGTATATCCAATGAGCAATGATCTAGAAAACATATCAAGTTAGTGAGTGCTTGGCAGTATGTGGGGGCTTTTAAAAAGATGGCTTCAAGACTACTTTTAGAATGTAAGTAAACAAATTATAGGAAATCTAAAAAGAAACACCGCCGCAATGTTCAATTTTGTGATCAGAATTCTAACAACAAAAATTCACACATCTTGCTCCAGAATCGATGGAGAAAACTAGAAACTAATTTGCAGAAACGCGATCAAATGTGCACGGGCCTGCATTTCGCGCTGCATGGCCAGAGCCGATAAGGACTTGCAGACCACTTATGATGCGTCCAGCTATACTTGAGAAACCGATAGTATACGAATAATATTTCATTATTCTTCCGCAGTAGAAAGTTATACATGTTGTGACCTAGTAAGGTGTAAGGTATTTCCATTTTATTTTTAATCATCAATGCTTTGAATGCTCGTTTTCGTATGCTCGTCTTACATAATGCGGTCTGCTGTGAATTATTTTTCGTGACAAGAGAAATTCACTGTTACATTATCACGAGTGGTCGAGACGGCTCACCATGCACGTACGATGCAGTGAGATCGCAGACATTAATCGAGACAAGGATTTGCCAACAACAATCGAAATATACGCTTTTAGTTGATTATGTCGTATCTTGTTCTGTCTTTGTGGAAACAAAAGTGCGGGTTGTGAGGGACTTGGGAGGCCTGCGGAAGAACAGGAGGAGCAATTTAAACTTTTTGACGTGGTATTAATGTATTCACCTTCTCTTCTAAAGAGTCATACTTGTGCAATGTATACCTGTCAAGGGTATAAATAACTTCCTATACTACTTACTAACCTACGCTCCTGTCTAAGTCCGGAAATAAATTAACTTACCCCCCCCCCCCAACCACCACATTTTTACCGGGCACATACTTTTTACACTAGACCTACCAATTCGTTCGTGACGAATCCTGCCTCAATGTAAAAACTTAAATCTGCGATATCACTGGGCATGCATTTTGGAGGTTCTCTTATTATTGAATGGAATTACCAAGTCATCTCTTGAAAAACCTGCGAAGCAACCAATTGTCTGTCGCGTGCAGGAATTCGCTCTTCATTCGATCACCTTGGAGTTTGAAGAGAGTTTTTGGAGGAAAAGTGAAAAAGACACTTGAGTTTCTCGGACCATTGATTGACTTACCGATCGTGTCGGCTCTGTTCCGCTATAGATTCACATTCCGCATGTTGTCGTGTTTCGCCAACATATTCATTACCCAGTGTTGCTAATTAGGAAGCTAATATGCGACTAATCACCTAAGCCTACGTGGGATGTAGTTGTACTTAATTAATATCTACAACTTTTTGTCGAAATTTATTTCTAGTTTTGCGAAAGTGATATTTTTAAATTATTGCTTTATTGCGTGTAACCATCATCATTATATCATATAAATAAAACTGTGGGCTATTATATATTATAATTCAACGACTGAGCTGTAATCAAAACCACAAACATCATATTCCGAACATTTAATATGAGTGTGGAGCGGTGACCATTCTTGAGAGAAAATAGAAAAATAATGATTTTATTATAACTTACTTCATATTTTTTGTGCAAAAAAACTTCATGTGAGAGTATGGATTGCAGCACACTTCCGTATGCTGTAATGGGGCAGAATCAATTCTCTTACATAAACATAATTTCATATATTATATTATTACACATCTGTGTTTAGTGGTTTACTGTACTGCTAGCGGTTTCATCTCTCAGTTTTTCAATACATCTCGTTGAGGTTGCAACTGTACTGCGGTGCGGTACATGACACGACCGAGTACACATGTAGTGTGGGCCGTACATGGACCGAGGCAGGTATGACAAGCTTTTCATTCGATCAGGGCCTGCGATTCGACTCCGTTACAAATACTCCTTTGAAAGGCTGTTTCATGCTACCACAAAAGAAAATATATAATTAATAAAATAAATTACAATATATAAAATAATATATAGCCTAGTGCAAAATATAGGATATATTGTGATCTATGATGCATAATTTAATTGATTTTAAGATTTAAAATATGCATTTCCGTTTAATCCACACGTATCGAATAGATTACATACTCATTGTTGGTGTAATGTATAAAAGCAAATCAGGCTAACGGCCACCAATCTTCTTTGCAATTGTATGTTGTATAATACTCAATGTGTTAACGAAATACAAAGTATGAATATGACTGTTTTGACGTCCTAATATTTGTAAAATATTTGGACACAGTCTGAATTATAATATAGGATTTACATTACGAAGTGCATCGCAGTTCAGTCACAGTGTAGACCTAACGACTAAAGGTCCCCCCCCCCAAGTTTAATTTCGCGGACAGTTAGATAGTCTATTACATTTTCGATTCTGTAAGTTAGCCGATTAATAACCATGCTTATTAATGTGAGCGAAAGTGGCTGGCTGGTGCGCAGCCATGATATGGCTCAGTGGCATTCTTGTAGGGCTATTGTTTGTGGACAAGAAAAATGCGGAACACAATTTGCTCCATTATTACATAGTTATATAAAATAATTATCTTTTTGTAAGATTCCTGCTTAAAGTACGCGTTTGTTTATCTGCTGTGACCGTATGTCTTTGTAGGCGACTAACTAGGTGTTGCCTTTTCTTTTGTACGTCTGGTGTGGCTTGATAGTCTGATCAACCAAGGTCTTATGCGGGATTCGAACCCGCGCGCCTTAGTACCTCAACCATTACAATCTAGACTCAATGCCTGAACCTCGGTCATGAGTACAGCCACGGATCTTCAGATATTTCAAATAGTTGTTATGGGTTTTTGGAAAATCCCCGTCAGAATTTCAGACTGAGGAAATGGAACTGCATTCCAATTTGTGTAGTTGTCGGGAAACTTGTTGATCAAGCAACATTTGAAACTGATAACTGATCTGTCCAGCTTTTGTTTTCTGATGTGAGTCATAGGAGGCAAATGCTCGAGTTGGGTTCAAACCAACCACTTATTACATATTTTGGATTCCGGTTGGCTGATGGTGGTTGGTACAATAATACGTTGTCTTTCTAAGGGATTAAAAGCAAGAAAAGAAGCAGATATTCTTATCGAAGCAATGAATGATGAAGATACACACAGTTCGATTTGTAAGCGCCTCTACTTTTCTTTTACTGCCTTCATTAGCGATGCCTCTTATTATTTTCTCATTGGATTTTAATAGATATGCAATTATGTTTTTACCGTCTACCAACTGAAATAACACTTACGAACTACGAGACGTCTCTTATGTTTCTACGCCGCGGGCTTTAAAATTATTGTTTTTCACTGTCTATTACCGGTACCTATCTTGTTATTGTTTTTGCACCATTATTAAGCTATAAAGCAATTATTGGTAAGACTATAGGTATTATGCATTCACAGAAAATGCTTTGCCGCATTATAGTGATAATTTCAGCGAGACAAAAGATAACATATTTTCTCAAACGCGGTAGTGTGATTCACGGAGTTTAGCTATAGTAAAGGTGTATTGCATGGTAATCAGGCATCATAAAGGATTTTCCCCTTGCAAGTTTACATCTATCACAAGTAAAACACTGATAGATTTTCTCTTGCTCTACAGGCATCCGATGGTCGAAGTTGAAGCAAAATACATTTAGACGTGTCAAGGAAAGCTATAACTATCGTAATCCGTTAACATTTTCAAATTTTACTGTCTGAATTATAAAACTATAAAATTAGTCTACATTTTTGTGTCTTACCGTTCTTTCGAGCATAAATTGTTTTAGATAATATTTATACAGATTTGATTTAGGCCTATATTTAATTTTCTACGACTTTTTTTTTTAGAGATCTGCAACTTTAAGTAAATAAAAACTTTGAAGCAAGTTTTTTTAAAGTTCTTGTTCTGGGGAACTTGCACTTGTAAAAGACTGACTTAGACTGGGACAGTACACGTAGACTGCCTGAACACCGGTCGCCCTGAATTGATTTAATCAAACTAATGTTGTGTCCTCCTTGTTCCCCAGATCTGCAGCTCGCGGCTGAGCTGGGCAAGACTCTCCTCGAGCGAAACAAGGAGTTGGAGACGAGCCTCAAGCAGCATCAGAACGTCATCGAGGACCAGACACAGGAGATCGAGGTGCGTAGCGACCTTGGCGGGTGATACGACACAAAAACAGTCGAGATTTGTGGCTTATCATCGTTGTTTTCCCTCACCGAGTACGACCGTGTCCTGCTCGGGTGACTTTCTGGCTCTTCTATACCGCATGCGCCACATTTCACCAAATCATCCATTGCAATGCATGTCCTAGTACATACCCTTGCAATGAGGATGTCACTCTTTACATTGATCACGTGCATTTGCTCAATTACGAGTAAAATTTCAATTATTCATCATTGCCACTTTCCCAATATTTTAACCCACAAAATTCAAAGATTAGGCGATGTTACCAACTTTATTTTTATTGATGTGTGAAAAACTCTCATAATGTAGACATTTTTCTAGTTTTCTATTATTAATCAGTCGTATCATTACAATTAGAATTAACGTAAAGCGCCCAGCTTCATTGGTAGCACTAATATCGCTTTCCAACTTTTTCTTTCAAAATCACATGTGCCACCACTTGTTGTCAACTCTTGCCTCGTTTTTATGCGTCTCACAGATGACCACAACCTCGCATGATTCGTTGTTATTCTCGTACGGTCATTGGACCATGACAATAACTTTGCTTGCAGCTAGGTGCAATCCTAGTCGAATTACCTCGCTGTTAGTTGATGATTGGTTGTCTGGTGGCAGCGAGTTAATTGCTGATTGGATTTGTAAGCGTTTTTAATTTTAAAAGGGTAAATGTTAAACTGAATGCTGACAAAGTTGTTACTGATAGGGATTGATGTTTATAATATTAATTATTTGATACAACTCCAGACCAGCCGGTTCAATGCATTGTTGATATGAACCCATAGCGCTTGTTGCTAGTTAAGAATGAGACTTGAAATTTTCACCACAATGAGTAGATCAATTGACCAATTTTGAGTTGGGGAATACAGAAATTGACTTGAAATGAATGATTTGTTTGATCAGAATACATTCACTGAAGCACTTATGCTATAACTAAGCACTAAATTACGTTCGCAAATTACTGGTTAATAACATGATTTTTTAGGTATCACGTAACTCATAATTATTATCACTCACTTTATGTGACTGAAGTGGGTAGTCTCTAAATACGAATTTATTTCTTTTCTTTTCTTTTGGATATTAGTTAAAAAACGAAAAAGTATCAAATCGAATTCAGCGCTAAAGAATATTACTTTAAAATGCCAAAATTGTTAACTAATTATTGAGCTCTTGAATTATATCATTTATAAACGAAATTAGTTAATTCGTAAAAGAACCCATGCTTTCATGGGCCTTTCTTTGCACAGTTATAGCAATCTCATTATGCAATACAAATTTATAGTTCGCTTTAGTTTGCGTCAGTTTAGTCTGCCAATTGCTTGTTTGACGTCGCTTTTATATATAATTTACATCCGCTCATACTTTTCCAAGTAGAACAATGACATACACAATTTGTGTACGAGACCGACGGCCTAATATTGGGATGCGAATTAACAACCTTTGCTTTATTTTATAGTGGAATTAAATTCCTTGTCATCACAAGAATAAGTATGGTATCATTTTTTGCGGGTAGATTTTATAATAGGTTTCTCGTCTACCATACCCATAACGCATATATAAATTATATTTGATTCAACATATAGTAGTGATAAAGTTTGTATTTCGAGTGTTGTTGTGTTTTTGTTACTTGAAGTTAGTTCTTTTCAGTTCTGATATATCACAGTAGGTGAATTTGGTTCCGGCCGTGGTAACTTCTCTGCTGGCTGCCAGCTGAGAAGTGAGAACATTCTTATAAATAAATTTTCTGGCTTCATTGAACTAGTTACTTAAAAACACACTGCTTTCCAGTCCAGTGACTTCAGATTGAACGTAACAATGATAAGGCTAAGTTAGTGCGTGACATACGTGTTTAGTTTGTGTACTAAAAAAACACAATTTAGTGCTCATTTGGGCAAGGTGCTAGACTAAACTTAATAGTTCTAAGTGGTTTCAAATGGAAATGTACTCGTTAACCAGACCACTAACTCGAAATTTAGTTTAAACGAAATTATGAACAAAACTAGTGTAGCTGTAGAAGTGGAGAACCGCCTCATCGAGAAGATAGTCGCATTGCATTGCATATTAATATTATGTTGAATAGTGTTGATTGTTGTCAAGAGTTCGGTGTGACATGGTCATGATAAAGACGATTCTGTGTTTCAGTATCTGACGAAACAGACTGCCGCACTGAGGGAAGTCAACGATTCCCGACTTCGAATCTACGAGCAGCTTGAAGTGAGCATCCAAGACCTCGAGAGAGCTAACCAGAGGCTCTCGCTCGACAACTCTGCCGACAAGAAACACATCAAGAGGTAAACTGATAGTTTTTCATCGTCTCCCCCCCCCCCCCGTTCCCCTCCAACGAACAGTCGAAGGTAAGCGCGTGAGACGCGAGTCATGGTGTGAGGGCCAATTATAAGCCTTGTTTAATTAGCTTCTCTCGCAATGCAACTATTTTACAACAATTATTATAGCCTTAGTTAATAGGCGTGTAACATAGACGTAGAAAACAGAAAAAAACGATGTTAACATCAATTAAACTCAAAAGTCCTGGAGAAACTAGTGCAGACAACCAGACATCTTTATGTTTATTTCCCTGAAAATGGTGTAGAGAAGATGTCACCTAAACCACCCACTGGACCCATGCTGGACTGACCCAGCCACACGAAAAGGGCCGGGGCATCTCACGTCGACGTCCAGAGCTCGCCTCTAGTTTCGGGGAGTAAAAATACTCGCGCCGATGTTTGCAAGATGGACTTAGTCCTTTTCTTAGATCAGTAGCTGAAAAGCCTTGGGCCAATACTACCCTGGGCTCAGACGGGATTATGGTCTGAATTACTGGATAGTAATGTCCATTTAGCATAGATGGCCTAAATAAATATATTTACATGGCATATTTAATTGGGAACACTAACACACATAATAAATACTAAGTATGCAGTAAGACTTACATTAATAATAAATATATCTTTAAAAGGTATTCCAATACTTCAACTCTTAGTGATTTTTAAAAAGTAGTGCAAATATTTGGCAATTGATATAATAATTAATGATATCTTCAATCTTCAGGTTGTAAGTCTGCTCTTGAAATTTCTCAATCTGTTGAACCTATACAAGTGCATTAGAAACTGTAGGCTAACTCCCCTTGTTTCTTTCAGCTTGTGCGTTAGTATCGACACTCTAGAGGCAAGATGCGAGGAACTGCAGCGGAGCCTGGACGAGGCAAGTCTCCAGCAAGACAGCTACCGGCGTCGTCAGCAGCGCCTGTCGGTGTGCTCCACACCCGGCACCCCCACCAACGCTGTCAACGGACCCGGGATCGGAGCCGTAGTCGAGCCCGCTTGCTCAGAGGACGAAGCCAAGGAGCTGGCTGACGAGGAAGAGGTGATCGGGCTGCTCACGCAACTCCAGGAGCTCAGATCACAGAAGACCAAGGAACAGAGGAAAGCTTCGGAATTGGAGGAGCAGTTGGCAAATGTGTTGCAGGTTTGGATTAATGATACCATTTTCTAGATATTGCACTGTGTTGACATTATATGTTTGCTTTACACTGGCTAACTTTGTAACTTTTTATTGTCAATTTTCTTGATACGTACTCCCATAGGTGATTGAAACACAGGTTTGCTTGAATTACGGATTCTTATTGGATTGCTTGTGTTTTCACAGTTTTATCTGAACAATGACATCATGCAATAATAGAATTTGCCTATTTTACTTGGAACATTGTCATGAAATAATGCAATTTGACTGTACGTAGTTTATACAAATTGATTCAAATACCTTCCTGGTTTAATTAAATAGAACAAAAGTTTGTATAAACTGTGAAGATAGAAACAGGATGCTATCAACACGTCATGGTCTTTTAAACCTTGTAATATCTATCTGGTCCTTTTAGTTTAAAGATATATAAAAAATAGATTGCAATGTTTGTTCATAGTTCTAGCAGTGTCCTGTTCTGTGTACATATAATGAGTCAGACACTCCAGCAGGTCTTAATGTCCAGGTCAAGACTAAAATTTGACAAAACTTTCTATTCTAGGAAAACCTGTCCCTAGAAGAGCAACTGACAGTTCTCAGACAGAAGGAGGTTGACATGAAGTCCTTGCAAGAAGAAATGTCAACTCTAGAAGAAGTCAGGTGTGTTAACAAATAAGATAAAATATAAAATGTAAACCAGTAGAGCCAAGCAAAACTAGGGAGTAATATTTGCTAACAGTGGATGAAAATTAATATTAATTTTGGAGGAATCATTGTTAGTCAGGCACACTTGGCAAAATTTATCTCTATTATTGAGTATATCCATCAATTTCCTGGTTTATAAATCATACATACCAGTGTAAGGAAAATGTAGACATTTATTTATTTAACGCCTATCCTATTCGGTTATTAAATCTGCCATGACACATTATTTGTTACAAATTTGATAAAAGTAGCTATTGCATACAGTAATCGTCTCCTAAGCATACTGTATAATCAAGTTAATTAGCAGTTGTGTATTTTTTTATCCAACAGGCAGGGACATATCTGTGGAAGGTGCCTGCGTCACGTTGACTCAAGGAACCAAGACGAGTTGTCATTGCTTATGGATCACGAAGAAGAAGATGACGTGAGTGTGGTTAACTCGATTGTGAGCGAGACACACCGCAGCACTGCAATGATACAAATCGAGGTACGTTAACTGGCTGATGTAAATGATGTGGGATTTTCAGCTTACCTTGATCATGACAAACATAATTTAGGGAGGGTGATACATTTCATTGCCAATGGAGACAAGTTAAGTGCTGTGTGTGCGAGTTTGGGGAATAGTACAGTGTAACAGTAGTATATGACGAAATGAATGAGATAAATTATCTTATCAATAATTGTTATACTGTAACAACTGGTTTTGCACTAGGTCCCTCCGTCCATCCCTCATACCTTAGATAAATGATGAATTCAACATTTAATAGCAAAGATTTTATGGCCACAAATATTACTTGGTGATGAAGCAAATTAAGGCATGGCCTTTGAGTGTTGATTTTCACCCGCGCTAATAGTGGTTATGAATAATTGATGACAATAATCCTTTGTGTGTACATTGCTATAAATGCAAGTTAACACATTGAAGTCACACATTTGGTTGTAAATCTCTTGCATTTTTGTAATTCTCTTGCATTTTTGGTGTGGTGCTGTAATAACGGTTCTGTATTTATTTAAGGGTTGTTAGCAATGTATTTTGATGTGTGTTAAATATGCAATTATTAAACAAATATTGTTACATTATTGCAGCCAGAAACTACAACCATTAGAATGTGCAGTGTGGGTTGTGGTGTTTTCAATAGGTATTTATGACTAATACGGTAATACGTAAAATGACCCTCAATAACTTTATCTTTTCGATTACTCACAAATTTACTGTGACACGTTACTGCAGAGGAGTTATACGTAGGGTACCGGTATATACGTAGTAGTTAGAAGGTCGAAGTGTATTTAGTCCTGATTAAAACAAGAGCCGGCCTAGTCAGCTTTACTTTTCATTTAATTAAATTCTGATGAGTGTCATGGTCACATAAATTGTAGAAATAAAAGGATTAATTTATACATATGGCCATTAGTAAGAAATAAAATTAGGGTGCTTACAAAAACCTGTGGTCTGTAAACCCATCCGAAGAGAACATACTTTATTGCCTTTTCTCACATGACCGAATCATATTGATTGCAGAGGTTTATGTTTGATCAAATTGAATCAATTACATGAAATGAAAGAAATAAAGCGGCAGAAACCAGTGTATATTGAGTAGAAAATTAGTATGTGAACTGTACGCTTTAGCTGGCATCCCACAATCTATCTAAACAAAGGAACCCATCAGACAGTTTTAAGTGATCTGGTATGTTAAATGTTAAATGTGACCATTTCACTACTCACTAGGGGTAATCTAATAATTGGTTCATATGATCTTGGATTGTCTAAACGACGACCAGGTATACCAGGTATTCCTAAGAACCCTTAAATGAAAACAGACCTTAAAGATAGTTTAACTTTATGCTAATAGAGTGACTGACTTCATTGAAAGTTTAATCATTGCTCCTTATATTAACAAATTAAATTATAGATAAACCAATTTATTAATAATATCAACTTGGACCATATTTTATATTTGGTAAGATTGCACACCTATAACCAGCACAACAGTAGCACAAGGAAAGATTTCAGTTGTCACGTGTTTCTTATGTTGCCACAGGAGAGATGCACCCTATCTGATTTGATATGGCCAGTACTGTCTTATGTATGGGGTGACAAATGTCTGCGATCTGTCTTGCTTACGCTGTTGGAATTTAATGACGAGTATGCTAAGCCATGTTTATCATGGTCTCTAAGAGTACCTCAAATGCTTTACAATTGGTTTTTGCTCTGAACCAAATAACATCACTGACAGCCATAGGTATGTCCATTGCTGCCAGTGCATCGCGGTTGATTTCTGTAAGAGTGATTCATATTACTGAGTGCTAATTAAATAATTAACAAGTAACAATACTTCTTCTTTGGCTACACTTCTATAGTACTTTTACTCTGTGTTTGTCTAGAACTAGTTTGCTTGCAAACTTTCACAAGACATATACTTGTTGATCAGTAGTTACTGTGTAGGTAGATAGATTGTATCGTTTTGTGTTATAATACAGTGCATGACGTTTTGATTTGACACTGCAAGTACAAATATAACAATTGCTACTCTTGAATCCTCAAACTATGTCACTTGTGAAGGATAACCCATAAGAGTGCATTGCTGCCATGTGCTTTTAAAGATGGCAAAGTAATTCAACACTGTAAGTGTTTATTTCTCGATTTGGTTGGTTGAGAAACACTCCCAAAGGTGTAATTGTTATTATTCTGAATTGTAGTAAATAATAACTGCTAAGTGTTATCTATGAGGTACATTATAGATTAACTAGGAAAATGTCAAAGTCTTTGTTGGACTAGTGAGCGAGTACCACATTTGCATTTGCATGCATACAGCTCTGCATAAGTCATCAAGTCGAGACTTGTCTGCCACTGATCGCTATGCACGTGGACGCGGGCGACACCAAAACAATGAAAACATGTTACATCGCCAACGCCAAAGTATTAAAGCTACCAAGGTTCCAAAATATGTGTTAGTAAGGTCCATGCATGAACCCGAGTTTGACTCTATATGTTCTGCATCCATCTTTTATGCTCCTCAAATCAAATCCAATTTAGTAAAGCTCTGCAAATCAAGATTTTTTGCAGTAAGAATTTTTTTATAAGTTGGCAGGGCAAGATATAATTCTGAAATTTTTCAGTTTAACATTCATAGTGGTAACATTGTTGAGAAAGGGTATTTTTTCCAAAGCGAACTTTAAAAAAAATAAAGTAGTAATTTGTTTAATTTGTAATTTTTTGTAGGTTGGATACCTGCAAATTTTGCTGTCTATGGTAACAGCACTCTTATCTATTGGTCCTTGACGTTGGTGTGAAATTTCTTCAAAATCGGACCAGTAGTTTGGCCCCTGCGCATCAAACATACATACATGCATGCATGCATACATACATACATACATGCATGCATGCATGCATACATACATACATACATACATGCATACATACATACATACATACATACATACATACATACATACATACATACATACATACATACATACATACATACATACATACATACATGGGTGCCGTGAGGGGGGGGGGGCAAGGAGGGGCACTTGCCCCCCCCCTGGATCCTGGATTTCAGGAAAATCAGCGATATGCGTTATTACATTTCAATTAATCTATTTGTGAAACCAAAATTCAATTGAAAATTAATATTAATAATATTAAAATATAAAATGATCTGATCGGGAGCGGAGTGTTCCTAGTTTTATTTTTCTCTATCAATTAGGGACATTTAGTTCTATCATACAGACAAGCGACAACACTGTAGTCACTCACTACGTTTATACCAAGGGTTCTAGTCCGGCTTACACTGGACCTGTTTTATCTAGTCCGAGGCGTATATCAACAAAACTAAGTATAAACTAATAAACAAAACTATAACTATACTCATAACCTCCCCATCAAGTTGCAGTGAAGTGTTTATCATGCTCGGCTGGCTCGCTTCAAGCGATCTAGACTCGTTGGTGGTTTTCTAGTTCTGAGTATCGACTGCACAAAAATAACATAATTTTGGTATCGTATTCAGCCCACTAATTTTTTCTCAAACCCACCAAACGCATTCTAAAAACCTGATTTTCAAAAATTTCGCCGGAGGCGCTATTGTTGGGGGGGCGGGGCCCCCTGTGCTTGCCCAACGAAAGGACAAAATATAATCTTTGCGCCCCCCCCCCCCTTGCCAAAATTCTTGCCCGCGCCCATGCATACACACATAAACACAACGAAGTGTCAAAACTCTCCGTAGAGACTCCGTTCGCTACGCTCACTCGTCCAATAAGTAATCCGATTGTTAACTCTCTATGTACTCAGATGCAAGAAGATTGACAAAGTTTCGGTACTGCATAATATTTTATCAAACATTATTTTATCCCTAAACACCTAATCACTTACACAGCATTTTATTAGGGCACTCCGCTCTAATAGATTATTCTTTATCAACTTAACTAAAAGTTAAATTATGGACAAACTGTCCAAACTTAAGAGCATAATTGTAATCAATTCTAGAAAGTGATGTACGCTCGATGTCAGAAGTAAATAACGGGCCTGGAAGATGCCTACCATTATCGACATCACTCGTGAATATTCAGTTCGTTCTGGTGTTGTTATATTCACAGATCAATCGATGACGTCATCTCACAAGCCATGGTAGAAAATGGCCCTATTTCATCATTGCATTTCTTGTGTAGAAATCAATTGGGGACAGCTTTTCTAGTTAAGGGCAAGCTGAACACTCCATGCCCATCGACTGGGTGATAGTTTAGTGTGACTTTAAAGGTGCCCTTTTAGAACAAATCCGAGATTTGCTGAGCGAGTGTCGGTGGTGTCAGTAAAAGATTACCCTTGATTTAGTTGTGACCCCGGGTGTACCAGGCATAATTCTCTTAATTCATTCATTGACTAGGAAATTTCCACTTTTTTAGTGTAGTCGCATTGCATATAATTATAATAATTATTATTGTTTTGTTTAAGAAAGAGCCATGCTCAATTGATGGTACTATCAGATAATGGTGGGTCTGGGGGATGGGGTTGTTGTGGAATTGTATGTCGGCCTCTGTAATTTTGTTACATTTTAGATATGTACATCAAGTTGCCAAATTCTATGATGATTGACAAGTCATGAGCAGACACCATAGCTTAAACGTTATAAAGAGCCCTAGCGTGTTGTGCCGCAATAACATGAAAAAGAATGAGAAAAATAGATATGAAAATCTTTGTGCATATATATATGCTTACTCATTTAATAATTTGTCCCATCATTATCAAGAAATAATGCCTCTTTTGACAAACCTCTTTATTTAGCCCATATTCAGATCATAAACTCAACTGACATGGCCATGTGTGGCCTGCGTTGAAGTGTTGTGTAATGTTCGGTAAGTCAAGAACGAGAGACTATTATACAAATATTATGATAGGTATTGTAATTTATTCTAATTTAATCTGTGTGCATCTAATATAACCTTGATTGTGTGTAGAGGTACATAGTAGATTTAGTTATATGTATGGGGATGTACATGGCTCTGCTCCTCTGCATAATTGTTTTAAATTACAAATGTGTTAATGCTTAATGTGTACCTTTATGTACTGCTCTATTACAGATGGTTTTATTTAACCTTACTCTTAGTTACTCTTAGTTTTTATGAATATGACCATATATTGTATTTTCTGTGCTGTTCATTCATTATTTACAGATTTCCCAGAAAGTTTGATAACAGCACATAAAACAGCACATGCATTGTATTGATTGGTTTGCAACTAGTCTTGTTGACTGGTACAAACTGTGCTCTTCCAGAGTTTTCATCTTTTCAAAACTAAGCTTCCCTTATCCATTGACCTTTACTTTAGTTAAATAGGGTATTCCATGACCTTCGACTATTTTGCTTGATTATGATTGTTAATTTGTACCCAAATAAGATTCTATAACTTGTGCAGAGCATTATTTGAACATGTTTATTCAAGTGTGCAATATTAACTGTTTAAATAAGCTCATACATGTACTAGGTATATTTGCACTGGTGGAAAATATGTTCTGTTACAAGTAAAGATATAAATCTTTCCCAAAACCAATGTAAAGAAAAACTTGCTGATTTAGTGTATTGTATGTAATATTTTATGGGGACGTCAACAAGATAAATTATTCAAATTAATAATTGTTTCCTTTGTCCAGGGCACTGATGTACATCAGCCATATGACAATCCGTATCGCATCTTGGTTGAGAAGTATGAAGCTTTGGTTCAGATGCAGCGTCCGGCCGATTCCAAACGGCATTCCATGGTCAACAGCGTGAGCCAGACAAATTGTCTCTCTTTGCAAGAGGAGCTCCAGATGTCCGGCGACTTCAACAGCTTCAACGCCAAAGACATCGAAGAGCAAGAGGAAGACGCGGTGGTGCCCGAGAAAGAGCTGTCCAACAAGATAGCGGAACGCAGCAGCAGGGGCCCTGCTGCAAAGACGTTCTCCATGACGCCGACGGACTTCTCTGAAGCGGAAACCTCTTCTTCCGGGTTCTCTGACGAGACGAGCAACAAGGGTACACAAACGGAGATCATCGCCCCCGCTGGATCGTTCCTATGCTCGATTGCCGATGGCAACGACTGCCGTTTCAGTATTTACGACGATGCCAATCCTGTGGAGAGTCGTTTCCGCAAGAAGCCTCAGTATAGGCAACTGTTCCGCGAGATTTTTGACGTACTCAAGCGAGCTGCAGAGAACAAGGACGAGGGGGAGCAGTTACCTCTGTTGGATGACTTGACCCCGGTGACAGATGCCCCCAAAGTTCCCCCAGCCACCCCTGCCAGGGAGGACGTGCCAACTAGTTTCTCAAAGGACGTAGCGCCACACCCCGACAAACTTGTCGGTCTTCCTAACGGCAGTAATGCTCCAGCGTCAGAGTGTATCGACTCTGACAAACAAGTGCCAACAACACCAGCATTGGAACTGGATGCTCCAAAGACTGCCCAACCTTTGGCCCCTAAACAAGATATTCTTGAATACTTATCTATTGGAGTAGGTATTAAAAAGAAATCTAATGGGAGGAAGCACTCTCCTATGAAAACATCAAAAACGTCTGTTGCGGAGAGAGTGGAAAATTTGGAAGCTAGACCTTCGCCTAGCAGCAAGACGAGTGGCGGGAACAGCCGTAGAAGGAGGTACATCGACAGGGTCAATGATAGCCCCTCGTCGTCACGGCCAGAATCTCCTGGCACGTTCGGAGTGTGGTACAACAAGGAAGCCACTGCGCCGAGCAGCCCCCCTAGCACTTCCTCTCCACAGCCACAACCGAATTGGGACTTCAAGCCATACCTCAGCTCAGCATCACAAGAAGTAGCCAAACTTAAACGACTAGAGAAATCCTATGCTGAAGTACTTCGACTGGGGCCCCAACCTAGTCACAGGCCCAAGACAATCAATGGCTACCGCAGGCACTAGCCAGAACTGAGTGTGTGGTCTGGTTGAAATCAGTATACTCATGTATTATCAACACAAATAGTTTTTAATCTCAAGTGACAAAAGATTTTGTGTTTATCAGCATATAATGCAAGACTGCTGACAGAATATGTATAACTTATGTTTGTTTTACAATAACTTGAACAAGCCACTTTTCTTGTGCATACATACTTTCTTTAGACTTCTCTATAAGTCTAGTCTGTAGCATTTTATATGTAAACTAATCTGTTCCCATTTTAATTTTTAAGTTGTATATTTCTGTGTAAAATATAAACGTATGCAATGATAAATTGTTTCCTTTCTTTCATAATATAGACAATGCATGGGTCATGTGGAGTTCAAAGGATGTGCACTAGTTGGCAAAATAGATATGGGCACTGCACATACAAAAATAGCAGCTTATAAGGTTAGTTGGCTGCAGCTAATCACAGGCACTTTTCATCTTTGTAGGGTGGAACGCATGATGGAAAAATTTAAAAAAATTAGCTACACACACCAACTTAATTCACCATAACGCATAGTTTTCTTTATTAAGAGGCCTACCAAATCCAGGTCAGACATAGCCCTGTTACCTATCACTCTATCAGTTGCCCAGAGTGACCCTCAAATCAGTTTTTAGCTAGTTTGGAAGGAATGTCCCAAGGACTGTAAGTAGGACTCTAGCAGAGCATTTATATATATGACCAGGATAAGCTATAAACAAACTTTAGTAAGGATTGCAGTGGACTGAATTCAATTCAAACTTGTAGTAGTCCATAGTACGAGTTATTGTGAAAGCAAAACAATCTTGATAGTAAATAGACTATCAAGCATCAATATCAAGATCAATCATCAATATCAAGACAACAAGCATAGCCGAGCAGGAACCTTGTTTACCAAGAAGTTGAATGATTGGTCCAAGGATAGCAGCATCGAAGTCTCCGCAACGGTCATGTTTACTGCAAGAAGATGGTGATGGGCATTTCCTATTCCGGTTCCGACATGTAACGGTCATCCTCGGCCTGCTGTCAGACTTTGCTATTTTCTTTGTTTCTCTGTTTCCTAGGGCCAAAACACCTTGTCAAATCAAAGCTTTGAGTTGTTTGAGAGTTTAAAAAACCACTCTTGCAGCGCTTAGTGCATTCGTAAATACTCATTAGTTCAGAATAGAACGCATGTACTGATAGAAGAATTGGCTCCAGCAAGCAGGCCTTAGCCTAGAGGGTGGTGTTTGCAATTTCGGATATTGATGAACAGTTATGTCCCAATAGGTCTCCAAAGTCCCAAAAGTCGTTGTAAGAAATAATAAAAAAGTGTGTGTGGATACTCTCTTGACACACTTTTTAACATTTCTTTCAGTTACATGAACATAATCATAAAATAAAAAGGATATCTTAACCCCACCACCACAATAAGCCTAGATAATCCTAGTAGTAGTCACTAGGTTGCTCTAGTTGTTACTTGATAGTTGACTGATTGCTCCAGTGAGCGTGATACTAGCACTCAAATTCAAGGTTCCCGCTATTTAACATTGTGTTTTCCGCTCTTCCCTGGTTATTTCTCTACGATCAATAGGAAAAATCCCTAACTGTGTGTGCAGCAGCAACACAGTAACATTTCATAAACAGAATATTTTCAAATGTGTATGACTGCACACACAGGTAGGGGTTGCAGTTTTAGAGAGCGGTCATAGTGCGTTGACTAAGGGTCTACTCCTGGGCAGTAGGCATCATGAACTTCTTAGCTGGGAGAACCTACTGACTACCCACTGTCTCCACCATCTTCTTTAACTTGCAGTGTTGGCAAAAAGCCGTCTTTTAAGTTAGTTTTGTCCAGGCCAGTGGCTAAAACTGTTTTTAACCGGCTACAGGCCAAAACTTATAAAGACTATAGTTCCAGTCAGGTTTAGAAGGAACCAAACCGGATGGGATGTAAGGAGGTGGTTGGGGTTTGTTCATGCGGTTGTTTGAAAAAATGGTTACTTTTGTGTGCTGCACGTGGTTACGGCGGGTGATCAAGTGTCGCGAGGGGTGAGGGGCACTACCTGATCAGCCAATTAGGATACAATCTTGAAAAGACGATTTTCTCGAAAAGCTTTGTTGTCGCATCTCCATTCAGTCCATCATCACTATTCCTCACACAATGACCATCATCACGCTCATTTCTGCGACGCCAGTAAGAAAGGGTAGATCTCGCAACACCGTGGGCAGTTTTCAAGTCGCGCGTGTTGAAATGTTGCTCCCTCCACACCATCCGGTTTGGTTTCGACTAAAGGTGACGGGAACCAAGGTCTACTACATCTCCGCCACCTGGCCCGCCACCTGGCGGAGGCTTGTCTAACTCGCTCGTGTGGCCGCTTAGACGATCCTCCGCTAGGCGGAGATCTAGTGGACCTTGACGTGAACTGTACTAGGGACCCGGAAAGAAAAGGCGGAAAATTTTAGGGGCAATTTTTCCCTCAAGATAGCCTATAGTGAGATCCGAGACAGGTTGGGTTGGGTTGAGGGCTGGCCTATGTCTTGAGAGTGTGGCGCTTTATTACTGGTGCATTTAGCAGACAAGACTTCCTTATGTTTTTTCTTTTCCATGTAATCAACAATGTCCGAACGAAACGAACACCGAGAGCGATAGAAAAAATAGAACTACAAATTGTGCATTTAACTTTATCCCATAATCATGGATTGCTTGAGATACGGAAAGTCCGTTTTGACTGAGAGTTTTGCCTCAAGTTTCATCGAACTTTTCAGAGGAAAAGAAACTTGACATTACTGGTAGCTTTACCTGCTATTGCGTATTTGTTTTTGATTGCACATGGTTTTTTTATGTCCATGCGCCCACTGTGTTTGATTGAAACGGCCACGTGACAGGGAGTACATTTAACCTTAGGGTGACCATCCGTCCCGGAAAACCGGGATTGTCCCGGAATTCAACCTCTCGTCCCGGTGTCCCGAAAAATGCTTTCGGGACACCTTTTTGTCCCGGATTTGTCACAAGAAATAAAATCTCCTATTTTCGGTGAAAATTCATTAATTTTCACTTTTCAGTATTCTTTGAGCGCGAAGCGCCGTTCTTTTTTAAAAGTAACCACTCGCGCAGCAGACAACAGAGTATTCTTGCAACGCGAGACGCGACCAAAGAGGCCGCGCTCGCCGCCCGCCCAACCCACTCCACTCTCGAGTCGCAAGTTGCAACCTTGAGACAGCCTAGGCAGAGGCTATCCTACTGTGCAGTGCACGCGGGGTTGTTTCGTCAGTCTCGCTCTGATTGAGCTAATGTTCGGTTGTGTTGTGTCTGCCGTGTGAGTAGGAAGCATTATGCCGAAACCGAAACGGAAATGTTCGTTTCAAGAAAAATATTCAGCCGAGTGGCACTTCATTAAGAAAGGACTATTTATCATTTGCTGGAACCTGACTTTTCTACTTGCACCACACTCTCAAAGCAAAGGCCAACCCCCAAACCAACCTGTCTCAGATCTCACTACAGGCTATCTTGGGGGGAAAATTACCCCAAAAATTTTCGGCCTCCGGCGGCTGGGGCTTTGCCCCAGACCCTGGTTAGCCCACGCAAGTCCATTCAAAACGAAAGTACATGTGTCCCGGTTTTTACTTTTAGGATTATGGTCACCCTATTTAACCTTGATATTACTTTCATCACAGTGAGCTAGAAATGCGTATTCTTTCGCAAATCGTAATTAAAAACACATTTAGTACTGCAATTGAAACGGAAACAAAAACCACACGTTCTTCTCCGACGCACTGCACTGTGACATGCCAATTAAAATACAGGAGCACGACTGTAGCACGAAACACACCCCACTCAAGGTCAGGCACTGAATGACAATCGGATTCCCAACACGCGCCCGACTCGACTAGTAGACGTAGACACGAGGCATTGCCAACGTGAGTAATACAAACTTCACTAGGCGTATTAGTAAGATTGCTGAAACACGGGCATTTTCAAATTCCGGGACAAAACAGTGTACCCAAAAACGTTTTTGGGACACTGGGACACATTACAAAAAAACGGGACTGTCCTGGAACTTCCGTGTCTGGTCACCCTAATTTTTTTTTAAATTTTAGTTATTTATTTAACGTCTATCCTATTCAGTTATAAAAACTGATTTACAAAGGAGGAACACTAAATAAATCTAATTACGTATATGCAGACACAACAATGAACTACATTTAAGTAAATATTTGAAATACTAGTAATATTACAACAATGCATTAAAAGTAAAACTCAACAAATTTAGTAACAAATAAAAAGGATATTGAATGCAATTAATGAATGAATCAAATATAAAAAAGGGTGGGGAATGAAAAAGAAAGAAAAAAGAAAAAGAAATAAATGAAATAATCATTAAAAAAGAAAAACGAAAAGAAAAAACTGATTTATTAGACGATCCCACTCAAACGAATATGAGGTTTGCCAAAAATCAGAAACAGCAAATCAGGGAGTAATCAATCTTTCGCGGAAGAAACCACCGAACGCGAATCTTCATTCTTGTGTTCAAATCTTGATAACATTTAGTACAAAAGATCTTGACTCTAATATATAATTAATAATATCAGATCTTTAATTATTTAAAATTGTTCAAGTCAAAAACTGATCACAGCAATGATACACTAAACTATACACTACACATACTGCAATCTATCATTAGTTTTAGAACTAGAAGTAAATCATTGTAATAGACTGCTGGTCAGTGATATTTAACATCTATAGGCCTAGTAGGCTAGATCCCCAGTCATTGGTCCACTTCCGTGACAATTTGAAGCCATCTTGAAAAGGTTACTTTGCATGTTAAGTAGATGGGGAGCGATTTGTAGCCCAAATATTTTTCAAGGTGGCTGTCAGGTTGACAGGTGAGCATATTAGACATTAACACCAAATGATTACTAAATTCCCTTATGCAATAACTTCTTATTGTTTCTGTTTGTGCATTCCCATGCTGCGAACGAAACGCGTCGTGGATTAAGGTAACAAACAACTTTAAATTAGCTGCAGTTGTCCTCATAAGGTGAAATGTTATATTCTTGTTATATTCTCTATGCTTTCCCAACCTGTCAACCCTTCTCCAATCTGAACTAATCCAGTAAAATACTTTATTGAATTAAACAAGCATAAATTAAAACGCCAAATCGCCATTTTGAAAAGGTTAGGTTGACGGGTTTGTACGCTCACGCCTGTGCAGACTTATTGGAGACTGGGGATCTAGCCTACTATAGATGTTGAATATCATTGCTTCTGGTATTCTACAGCCTTGTATACAGTACCCAAGTTTCCTGTAGGCTGTGGGTCAACACTCGGCAGGCTATACTGCGTTTCAGTTAAGAATGCCACTGCTGAGGGATCGCAGCACTGGTCACCCTCTTATTGTAACACAGGACCACTCTCTAAAACCGTTCGAAAAATAAAGTAAAACTATAAAACGGCATCAAACGGCTTCTGAAAAAGACGTACACATTATTTAGCCTTTTAGGGTAACGATTTTGTGAAACTAGAATATTTTTACGGTCATGCTAGCTCATTATGTGAAGTCGTGATCTCACAACACATTTATCGAGGTTGGTAGCAAAAACACTGTAAATTGGAAATCAATAGTGCCAACACAAATTCAAAATCCACTAATTTTCATATTTCTCTCTGGTTCTGTTGAAGGTGGTTAAAACCGGCTAAAATGAGTTTTGGCCAGGCCGGTTAAAACCAGTTTAAACCAGCGGGTGGCTAAAACTTGCCAACCCAGTCTACTTGTTGGATGAGCAAAGTGAAGACTTCAAATTCACTGACCCCTCAAAAAATTTATCTCCATTGTTTTTTTTTGTTCTTTTGTTTGCATGCTACCGGGCAAACAGCATATGCGATCTTGATGAAAATTGGAGGGGACCTTCGAAATCTCTGAACTTAGAGCTGCCACGTTTTTGGGTACAACTACAATCGAAGACATATTTCTCATGAATATTGTACTTTTACGATTTTTTTTTACGACTTTTAGTGCGATATTTTCGTGACATTTAGGTTGATTCTGACCAAACGGGTGGGGCTACAACGTTCATATTTTACATGGATGTAATGATGTATTGCTTTTTGAAAGAAAAAGTTGAAAAAGTTAGCCAGAATCCATAGAATAAAGGTTTTAATATGATTTTTTTGAGGTTTATAATAACAAATTGACAAGTAACAATAGAAACTTGACAACAATCACCTACAATGCATTAAAAAAAACTTGCAACAGGTAAAGTGGTCCCACGCAAACTAAAAACTTACAAAAAAAGCATTCGCGAAGCGGCCTAGTATTAAAAAAATACTTCATCCTATGTGACAATATGCCTTTAAGAGGGGACTCCCTGAGGCTGGCGCGAAGACGAGTTTAAGCGCTCAGCTTTCTGGATTTTCCGGGTAAACAGTTAATAACATCGATATCATATTTCACACTAAAGTTAATAAAGTATCAATCTATGACATCCAGTACGCGTATTCCTAAATTAATTCATCGATTTTGATTAAAAAATTCGTGAAATCTACGTAATTTACAAAATTTGGGCCAACTCAGATTTTTTAATGAATTTTTCATACTGGATATCAATGTATAAAATCAGTGTGAACGCGCAGGCTAATTGGGATTTATCGTTAGATAAACGGTTTGATGGGAATTTCCAGAATTGAAATCCATGTTTTTGATTTTCTATTTATTCACGTTTTAGACCTATTGCATTGATTTTTTTAGGCTAATTCTAGGCAATAAAATGTGGATATCAATATAAAGGCAAAATTTGGTAGTGATATATTCAACTGTTCAGCTGCAATTGTCAACACACGAGAGCGCGGATTTGAGTGGGGTCAAGCTCAGTGACCCCTCTTAAGGTTGTTAGGAAGGAACCCTGTTAGTTAATTTAATTCCATGTCATATACAACTTAGTAGAATAAAAAACAATGATTGATGTTGGAAGGTATGTTTTGAGGAAATGATTCACAAGTAACTCTCAACTGTTCTGTTTATTGATGGTAAAATAAAATCAATGCAACTCACAACAGTGTAGTGCATACGCCCTGCAAGTATATACATAATAATAGTACTGTATACTAAATCTGAATTGATATTGTGCAGCACCACAATGGATAAACCAATGTCATGCCTGTGAGTGTAATCCAGTAATAGCAAGCTGCATTAAATTCACAATATACAGGTGGATACCACTAACTTATATACAAAATTGGTTCATTATATTCATTTCATTAACAAACAATTATACAGTACAACAAGTAATAGAACTTAGCACGTCACCAAACTAAAGCAAATTTTGTCTAGAAATTGAGACACAACTATATCTGTATAGAAATAATATGCAGTTCCCAATGCATAATACAGTCAAGCCCTCTTAAATCCAGAACTTTAAAAGAGAGTTCTTTATAACCGGGCTCGGCTCTAGTAGCGTTATTTATGCGAATCTAGACTGAGCGTACCGGTACCTATATTTAAAAATATATTTTTATGTAAGGATTTGATTTCAATTCAATAAATAATCAGAACATACTCAATAAGACAAATGAGGCTATTTTAATCTAAGAACAGTTGAATGTCAGTTAATCATAAATTGTACACCGCCTCACCGCCTAAATTGTGTACCGCGGGTATGTTCAGAAAGCCCTAGAACATGAACACTGCACAGTTGGGTAGTTAGCAGCTATGAAAGATTCCATTAGTAATTAAAAATAGCAATACATAAACATTAAATTGTGAATCGAAGATTACACTGAATAACTATATCCCTATGGTATTAGTCTACATATTTGTACAATGCAGTGAAATAGCCTAACCATAAAAGATCTCAAATGAATTTAAATTTCCCCATGTGACTTGAGAATTTGTGTAAGTCATATCTATTTTTTCAAGTGATCCAATAAAAATCAAAAATTTGTCACTATCTGTCTTCACTACCCACAGGCCACCATAACCAATATAACTTATAAAAGCAGGCCTATTAAACATACCACCTTCAATAATAGCACTAAGATGTAAATAAATAAGGTAAGGGTGATTAATTAATCAAGCACTTGATTTGAAATTTGCAGTAGTAAATAAGTTGTAAGCCAAGTCTTTTCTGCTACATAAACCTATTGGTAGGGATGGTTGAAAATGGTGTTATTTTTTTCAAAATTTTGTTTAAAAAAAAACATGGTGTTTTGTGGCGTTATTTTTTAAATTGAAAACTAAGCTAGTTATTGACCGGAAAGTAGGTCATAAAGATGGGGTGGGGGTGCAGTTGTGTCAAGCTAGGAATGCGGCTCACGATTGGCTCCTAGGGGCGAGCGAGTCTGGTGCTTTGTGTAAGCTGCGTTCAGATATTTAAACATTGGCGTCGCCGGCACAATGTATGTGCCGCAAAGTCGCATTTTTTCAACTGGGCATTGTATGTCATTTTTACCATGTTGTAAGCATGTGAATGAAACATTCTTTCACGCCATGAAGCAAGCAATAGAATTAACGGCAAGTTATTTTCGCTTGTTTTTGTTCATTTTGACGGGAATCGGGCTGCATTATCGAAAAAAAATTGATCAAATATCGTAAATAATGGTACATTCCTGGCAAGAAGTGCACAATGTGGTGTTATTTCGCGAGTTGAGCCATAATTCGTTTTATTGCCATTTTATGGTGTTATTTCGCGATTTGATTTGAACTCCACACAAGGCGTAACATGGAGAAAACAAAAAAAATGTACCTAAAATTTGAAAATGACAGTTTTCGTTTTATCGCTCATTGCGAAAAACAACCATCCCTACCTATTGGCTAAGCTTACAGCATACAAGAATGAGAGTTTTGACAGACAACTTAAAATCAACCTTGTAATTCGACACAGAGGTAAGAGTACAGGACCAGGTGGTTTAGAATCAAGACAATCAGAGTGATCTGTCTAGCAATCTTGACAGGCTTTTGATATTTGACTACATCTGTTTGTTTCCTGGAAAGGAAAGCATAATTTTCTTTGGGTTGAGTTGTTAAGTTTGAAGTCCAGTGATTTTTAATTTTTTATTTGATGTACAAATAATGGCCTGAGGCCTACTCACTAGTTTATTATGTTTATGTGTAATAATCTATTTTCCAAGCCTTTTAAATAGGCATAGGCCCTATAATCAAATAGGCTTAGATAAGATCAACAAATTCTTGTGCAAGTGCAACCAGCTACACAAGTCAGAAAGCAATACCGCCACCGGTACCGACGACCGTAAAATATTAAACAATAGTCAATAGGCCTACAAATTAGTTACGCCTAAAGACTTTAAAACTCATCTTTATTGTAGCATCAAGATTCGAGATACACCGTAATAATTTATTGTCTCTGAAAATGGCAATAGTAGTACTAATCTATTTTTCAGGTAGGGCTACTAAGAAGTAAGAACACACTTGTTCGATTTGTTCGATGAGAAGTCTGATTGCAGGCCATTTTTATTAGACCTGTGGGCTTACAATAAAATTATGAATATAACTTAAGTCTTATTTTAACATAACAAATTAGGCTATGTATAAAGATAGATAAACAGGCCCACCTGGCATATAGGTTCAGGGACGTTTGAAAAGAGCCTTGTGAATTGTTGCGACATCTGGGGTAACTGATAACTTATGACCTTTGCTGCTGGAAGATCGAAACTTGTTTGATCCACCAGCGAGAGATGAGCTGTTCACAAATGAAACAAAATTAATACCAGTATTTAAATTGATCCTAATGTGAAATTGTCACTGTCATTGAAAGTGTAGCACTAACCTGATATTCCTAGTAACTGATGTTTGCCCAATATTTGGAACTGATCTAGGGTTGACCAACATACACTTCATGGGCTCTCCATCCAGCTGACGGTTATGATAAATCTCCACAGCCTTCTCTGCATCTTTGCGTGTCCGATAGATTACTTCCGCAGTGCCAGGCCGAACCAATCTTGACACTACCAATGAGCCGATGTCTTCGAACAGCTCTCTTATGTCTTCGTTGGTGACACTTTTCTGGAGGTTTGACACAACAATGCGGTGTGTAGTGGGAGTGCGGGTAGCTTCAGTAGGGAGTTTTGATTCTGCAGCGAGTATTCCCATGGTACGCCGCATAACAGTTGGGGTGTCCAGACGTGCCTTAATACCAGAACCCACCCTGTTACCAGAGTTATTGTGGTGCAACGGGGTTGGACTATCTTCCTCTGGGTAACCGATGTCCATACTACACAGAAACACAGTACATGTTATGAACAGCATGGGTTAGGCTATGTTGTTAGAATACCAATCAACTGGAGTAGATATTAAATGTTGGGTTAGGATCCAACAGCTTACCTTTAAGGTGTGATGGAAGCTGCCAAATTTGAAAGATAAAAGTAGCCTAATGGCCTAATGGGAAATAATATACATATCACAAAAATGTGATACATTTTGAATGTTGATGAATTGTCTTGACCACTCTGACCTTGTGTCGAAACGTCTCACGTTTTTGTGTTCTGCATATTATAATTCATATTACGTGATTCAGTAGTAGACCTAAACCTAAAAAATTGGGCAGCTTTCACCACACCTTGAAGGTAAGCCATTGGCCTAGATCCTTTCCCAACACTTAATATTACGGTGAGGGATGCACACGATAATCAATATTATCGATCGATAATCAATAATGGATATAATTTCGATAATTGATAACCAAAATTTATTATCGATTATCGAAATATCAAATAATTGGTCAAAAGTGGCACGAACCAAACTCTAAAGACGGAGATTATCTCACGTTGTGCCATGCACTGGCTGGGTTGATGGTGTCACACTCGAGATTTATGTTTGGGAATTAGCTATCAGTCGATAATGGAAGCCAAACACATGACATCGAAGACAGCGAGGCAGCAAACGGAATGCGATGGTATTGTTTTGACTTACACTTGAGGTTCCACTTATGGGCCTAGGTCGGAACAGGCTTTGTTGGTGGTATCGATAGAGCTATGAAAAAATAGCATTTATATTCTGAATATTTAGCATTAATTTTTCCAAATTTAGCATTTTGTAGCATTAATTTTCTTCTTTCCACCAAAACCCCAAATGTGGGGAGTTTCTTGTATTTTTAATGGGGAATGAAATCAAATTATGCTTTATAGGAACATTTCAATTCAATGTAGTCACTTTAAACGTAAGAATACAATGCTAAACCAATTCTCAATTGGTATAGGTAAACCTTATTTTCAGTAAATTTAGCATTTTGTAGCGTTTTTATGAATTTATACTCGCTGATTTAGCATCAATAACCTAAAACGCTTTTTTTTCATCAGTGGAATGGACAGTGTGAACACCCGCGGATCAACGCCAGAATCAACAAGGCCGATTCAGAACAACTCTGAATTTATTATGTGCTTCGTTGCTAAGACGGCTCCAAAGTCACAATTTTTTTTTTCTTTACCATAGCATAGAGTTGTTTGTAGGTGTAAGAGGGAAAGACTCAGAGACAATCCAAGTTGTCTCAAGAGCTTTGTGCACAGGTATGGAAATAGACCACGTCCGCGCAGAATGATAACGCGTTCATTCGTTGCTTTGCCCGCGTAGTTTGTAAACCAATTCTCACTAGTAAAACCGTGTTTAGAATATTATTTTTCTTCTTATTTTTTTTTAGTAGGGTAGACACTGTCTCAATGCCTATCCAGACGCTTCGACACTGACGCCTTCTGATTGGTCCGTCGAACGAATTTTGTAATTTTTGTTATAACAATTTCTTATTACCGGTAGGCCTACCTAGTTTTTACTAAAACAAAAAAATGATCAAACACGCAATTCCTCTCCTTATAAGTTATAACAATAACAATTCCTACGACGATGTATGAACTGGGCCCAACGCCGCGATCGCGATTCGCGAGTTGATTCGTTTTGACCAACAAGTTTTCCCTGACAAAAATATTTGGGAGAACTTTTAACACTTGCACGCAAAAAATAGTTGACATAATATAGGCTTAGTGTGATGTTTGGTATGGGAATCATTATATTATACTGTAATTTATTAAAAATTATATGTATAGTTTAGGTTTACTAACGTAGGGCTACTTATTTGCACTTATTTTATTGCTAGGCCTATGTATCCTACTATAATCTTAATAATAGACATGACGACATCCATATTTGTATCCTGTATAAATCTACGGATGAATAAAAACTTGAACTTGAATGAACTATGCATTGATGTACACTTTTGAAGGTTCAACACGTATTATGATTGGAAATGAGCTCCTATCAGTTTATCACGGAAGCCAAACACATGACATCGAAGACAGCGAGGCAGCAAACGGATCACGATTGTTTTGTTTTGATTAACACTTGCCACACTAGAGGTTCCACTTATATGCACAGGAACATGCTTTGTTGGTGATATCGATATTATCGATTCAATAATGACATTACCATTTTGGTAATCGATAATGAAAAGTATTGATGTGCAGTGCATCCCTACTTTACAATTCATGCAACAAGCTCAAACCGCCACTAGCTGTATTGGCAACTGCAAGTTTATTATGTATTATTTTATTAAGTTTTGATTGGTTGAAACCCATTTAAAGCTAGAATAATAGCCGAGTTGATTTGAAGTTTCTCCTAATCCCCGTGTTCACAAAACCATTGGTTCTTGTAAAGCATTATTGGCTATAATTGCTGTTTTAACATATTGTCGTTAAAATTGTGCGGAACGATAATTTTTCACAGCGTTACGATTTATGAAACCACAACTATGTTCTACATACCCTACCTAGTTTTAATTCTCCCCCAGCCCTTCAGGCTGGGATTTATGTTCTCTTTGCTTTCCCAACCTGTCAACCCTTCTCCAATCTACCTACCGTATTTACTCGATTATAGGCCGCCTCGAGTAATAGCCGCACCCTTATTTTGACCACTCAGATTTTAAAGAGTTGGCTATAAATAAATACTATTGATAAATGGCTTCGCATAATGGCCGCACCCCACTTTTTGAACTTGATATTTTTAAATATACCCGAGGCCTATACTCGCATAAATACAGTAGTTTTAAAATAAGAGTCCAGGTGGGATACATTTAAATAGTCTACTTAATTTAGGGTTAAGCCCCAATTAATTTAAATTCCAGACTGATAAATCATTAGGAATCATACTAGGCCTATGTAGCCGACAAAAAAGACAAGCGTGTGCAATTGCACCTCCATGAACAAAAAGTAGAACACATCAAGGCTACTTGCGCCAAACTACAAACCTTATAGCATATAACAGGAAACTTTATTCACACAATTTGGAGTGTAGGTAGTAAGTTAAAATAAATAAATAAATAAATTGTATTTAGAGTCTATCCACTCAGTTATGTAACTGATTTTCAACGGGGGACAGTACAAATCAAAGCGACCAAGCCAACCCTGTAGGCCCCGACGCAATCGACGAGTGAGCGATAATCAACCAAAGATCGATATTTGTAATAGGAAATATAGCAATCAGTGGTATGGACAGTGCGAACACCCGCAGATCAACGCCAGAATCAACAAGGCCGATTCAGAACAACTCTGAATTTATTATGTGCTTCGTTGCTAGGACGGCTCTAAAGTCACCGTTTACAAACTCCTAAGACAAGAACTGATGGACTTAATTCCAAATCGGATGTTAAAAAACTTCTGACATTGACAGGAATCGAACCCTGGACCTTCTGCATTGGAAGCAGATACCCTAACCACAAGACCAACGAGCCACACAAGTTAGGGCCTAGGTACGAAAGTTTTTAAATGTACTTATCAATAGGGCTACATACTCGGTTGGTGATCCATAATATGCATCTGGAGAATGCTGTAAATAATAAAAAAAAAATACATTATTAATTATTAGAGTACATGCCTAATGTGAAGGCAATTTTACTTAGTAGATAGGTAGGCCTAATGAATGGATTGGAGAACAATTTTAACATTTTGATGTCCATACTAGTATTAGAAGTCTATGAACTTAAAGTAATTACCAGAGGGGATGTTTTCCTAGCGGTGACTCTGAAGTTCTGTGGGAGTTGTCTGGGTGCCGACGAGGAATACAGGTCAGGTTCTCGAAGTCGAGAGTGAAGCATACGGCGTGATGCGAGTCCATAGTTATCTTCGGCAATGTCACCATCGTCAACCGTAGAATTTATCCACCTTCTGAAACCAGTATCTCGCTCTCTGGCAGGAGGAAACATTAGAGATGATGCAAGTGGTTTATTGATTACTGTACGTCGGATTATTGGTCGCTCTTCTTTCAAGCTAGTATCTAAATCAAACAGGCTTGGAATGGTGGCACTTATAACGCCTCGACGATCTGTGGATATAACACGGCTAATGGTCTGTAGGCCCAAAGGGGATTTTGGTTTACGAATGCCTCTGTTCCTTCGGGTACTTAGTCGCAACTGGCCATTATGTCCAGTTTGAGCCATTATACTACCTCTCATTGTTAATGAATTCATGGCTGTTGAAGATTGCTGTCGACCTCTTGTATGTAGTTGACGGAGTCTGTCCAATTTCTGTCGGGCATCATTTTGTTTGGCTATCTCTCCCAACTTTTCCCTGGCATCAGTTATCTTCATACGATTTTGTTGGGTAATTTTTGAACGAGCATCTCCAATAAGAGATTGCGGAAATGCATTAATACCTCCACGTCTGCCTCGCACTCCTAATCGTCCTTGTATTCCACCTCGCCGTACTTGCAACCCACTTTTCCCAGAAGCGGCATTTTTGTTCAAGGGATTAGAACCACCCTGGTAGCGTTGTATCCCTCTGCTTCCCCTGTTGACCAAAGGTAGTACCGGTAATTAAATTTAATTAAAAGTACTACTTGTTGTAAGAGTCCTAAGTAAGATTGATCAGGCAACTAAATTGAATATTGTATCGTTGTGTGTTGTACATTCTAGGCCTACAGTTAAATTGATCACATAATTTCTCCATAACTACGGTTAAAAATATAAATGTAACAAAGAATGTATAGGCCTAAGAGGCTCATCAATAAACTAAACTAGGCTAGCCACTAGGGACGACGAAACCCGACTTTTTTACGACCCGGGTACCCGTCCACATTACCCGCGGCCGCGGGTTACCCGGGTAGTAACACAAAAAATCGTGTGGGGTGGCTAATTAACTATAAACAATGACATGCCGATGAAGTAGTATTTCATAATCAGTAATCACAAAAGAGGAACAGCAGGGGGCCATTAAGATAACACTCAACTGTTCCTTGCATCTGCTTTATATCTTGTCACAGTCTAGTCAAGGTCACGATGCAGGGGGGGGGGCTGAAGCGCTCAGATAATTGTATAAAGATAAGGAAAAGCCAGCCTCTGCAGCATCTCTATTCCCATGTGCTGAATTTCAGTTATCACTTATCACCATCCATGGGTGATAGCTTTTGACTTCTTGGGTATAATCTCTGGAAGATCGCGAGTGGTAAGGCAGGAAGGGGGGGGGGGCATACTCAGCACACTGCCACAAGTCGGCGGCATGAACAAAGGACATTATAAGTCGAAAGAAAAACGCTGCCAAGCACAAAACATATGAGAACGCGCATGTTTACATTAGCCTTCTGTCTACAATGTGACACCTCAATTCAGGAACAGGTTTTGTGGGTAGACGGGTAGTGGAAACAGGTACCCGTACCCGACTTCGTCGGGCGGGTACCTGGTAGGCCATACCCGTCGTCTTCCCTACTAGCCACATAGTTGATATGGAGGGTATAGAAATCGTAGACCATGTTTATCTTGCGAGCTGAGTCCGGACTAGTTTGGGTGCAGACTGAAAGTTCAGTTCAGTAACGTTTACAGAACAGGGCTCGAAAATTCCTATGCCCGAGTTGCACGGGGCAACCAACAAATTCGGTAAAAAACTCGAACCGCATGATTTCACTAAGTAGAAACCTACTTTATCGACAGAAGCTTGATGTAGTTCCAAGCACTTGCCACAGGATGCACCACTACAATCGCAATTCGATCAAGATCGACTTTACCCATAATTCACTGATGTCGAGAAAATGGAGATCTGAGACTTGTTTACCTTCTCCGTTTCGTGAAATTCCAACCATTTTTGACACTTTTAAACTATTGCGTAATATTGAACCATTCTTTAATGGAAAGATACAAATACAGATACAGATTCAGAACTTATTGAACTGTAGGCCTAGTGAAGTAGCTTCAACTTCTCGGCCTATGCCAACTAAGCCACTCACAGTTAACGAAGATGAGATAGGCCTAGGCCTAGCAAATGAACATGCCAAAAAAGTAAAATATGACCGAGAGTATGATAAAAAGCGGGTAGGGCCTACACTCAAATAGTTAATGACTCGTGGTCGTGGCTATTGTTAAAATAAAGAAAATTGGTTCTTCTGTCGTTGGTATGGACCAGTTTTTTAACACTGTTTTCCTTCAATAGAAAAAACAATGAAAAACAACCTAAAATGAGTAATATTTAATAAAGTCATTTATATTATTAAAAAATACACTTACATGTTTAATTTTATTATGTTTTATTAACAATTGTAAGCTATCCCTAGGCTAAGTAGCGAGGAATGACGCGGCCTAGGCCTACGAGGCGTAAACTGGGCATTTGTCATCATAAAATGCAACATGGCGGACAGTAGGGACCTACCAACCCTTTTCACTAAAATACTCCTCCTACAAAAACTTTAACGTCACTATTTTAAATAAAAAGGACTTTTAACGAAAAAGTACTTTCGCTTGAAATAGCGACGTTAAAGGTTTTGAAGTTTTTTTTGTTACTAGGCTATAAGAGCAAAAACGTGATGATTCTATTTTGTTATTTTTTATTATGTTCTTGTCAGGGTACTTCCAGTATGTACAACAACTCTGCACGGCAGGCCTAAATGATGGCGGCCCGAAAACAGTGAAATATGCGAGTGATTAGTAAGAGTAATAACCTAATAATTGTATATTTTCAGAGTGATAAGCGTTAATAAATCATTAGGCCTAATAATGACAAATGAGTTATTCTTTATTTATTTCTCATTTGAAGTTGTTTTTCATTGTTTTTATTGAAGAAAAACAGTGTTAAAAAACTGGTCCATACCAACGACAGAAGTGCCAGGAAAGGTACGTAGGGCTACTACGTATGTAAAAATAAAGGAAACTATTGTGCCACAGATAATAGAGTTGATTGTGTCAACCTTGGATTTAGGACCTAACCGAATAGTGTTCTTTGCCGTTCTTGGTCTCATTACTTGGTCTTGTTCTTATTCTTGGTCTGATTCCTGGTCTTGTTACTAGATTGCTTCATGCATTTTATCTTTAATTTATTTATGTAATTTATCGGACGTATCGTAAACAGCAGCCATGTTCTAGTACTAAGAACAAGATCAGGTGTCCTTTTCCGATTCTTGTTCTCATTCCCAGATTTCGGCGAGTCTCGATCGTGCGCTCGACTATTCGGATGCTACTAGCTACGTCATGGATATCATGACGCCTAACGGTGACGTAAAACGAGAATAAGACCAGGGAATGAACGCGTTTTGGCACTATTCGGATAGCTCCTTAGTCTGAGCAACTAAAATTTTGGGCCACTTGCCCAGCTGGGCAAGTAGATTTTAAAAATTGTCAAGCCCTGATTAATCAAAAGCTTTCACTCTGGGCTGGTATGGTACGAGCTCAGTCTGGACTGGAATGAGATGCTGTGAACTGTGATGCCAATTATTTACGAAGAAAGATGTCCGCTAGCATGTAGGCCTATTTGAGTTTGCTTGCAATTATCACGCATATTTCATCCCGCACAGACCGAGCTAGCTGGACTCAGTCCAAACTGAGATGTTCAGCAGGCAATTTCATTTCGGACTCAGGTCAGTTCGTATGTTTCAGTTCGAACTCGGCTCGTGTGATAAACGTGGTCATAGATGTTTCTTTGGAGGTGGGTGGGTTGGCAAAGCATGCAATGCATTCAGCACTTAAAATCTTGGTTAATGAAGGGCTAGGGCCTAGCATAGGCCTTTTACTAACTAATAATTACCATGTAGGCCTAGCTACCTAGGCATAGGCCTACATAATTATTTAGTATCCTAATTGGGAACTCTACTAGTTTGACGGAATTGCTATTTTTTATTTATTTTTTTATTTTTTTCCAAAACATCAATATTTTATAGGAAACACAAACTAAATGCGCGGAAACAAATTTCAAAGAATATTTACAATTAAAAAATTAAGTTTTCTCTAGGCCTACGTAGGCCTACGTAACAACTCACAACAGACCAGGGCCACGCCCCGCCCACACTGTGTGAAGTTGACTCCGGTTAGCGAGGAGCGACGCGGCCTAGGCCTATTCCTACCGTGCTGAGATGTTTACTCACTGCGAGTAACCTTACAAGAACATAATAAAAAAATCCAAAATAGAATCATCACGTTTTTACTGTTATAGTAACAAAAAAAACTTCAAAACCTTTAACGTCGCTATTTTAAACGAAAATCCTATTGTAATAAAAGTCCTTTTTTTTAAATAACGACGTTAAAGGTTTTGTAGGTGGAGTATTTTTGCGAAAAGGGATGGTAGGCCTCAACATAACATGGCTGACCGACAGTGACAAGTGAAATGTGCGAGTGTTTGAGTACAATCTGTGAGCAATTCAAGCAAACTAAAAGTGATCAAATAAATCCAAAAGGTACTTTCCGCGCCAAATAAATACATTATTATATTCATTTACAAAAACGATAATAAATTTAATGTAACAAACAACATAACATAGCGTACCATGAAGTGACAGTGACATGTGCGAGTGTTTGTGTAGGGCTCAGGGGTAGGGATTGCGTGTGTTATTCAATCAAACTAAAAGTGATTAAATAAGTCCAGAAACTACTTTCCGCGCCCAAAAACCAAGTAAACACATAATAATATTCAATTAGAAAAAGGAAAATCATAAATTTAATGTAGCCTAAAATAACATTCCCGTCAAATTAAGATTATACCCCTAATTGATTGTTATTTGTAGTATGTATTATATTTTGGGTAGGCCTACTCTTTCGGTTGGGGCCCTTGAAACTATTTACTAACCTCTCCACGGCCCTTCGTGCCCCCCTCCCCCCAACCTAGTTTTACCAGCACGACGCCAAGCTCTCTTCCACTTCCGCCCACTCGCGGCCCAATGATGCCAAGCTCTGCTGGGAAAACTAGGCTAGGGAGGTGGGTGGCGCGAAGCGCCGTGGCGAGGTTAGTACACGAAAAATAACATGTTGAATAACTAGTTGAAGGGCCCCAACAGAGAAAGTTTCGTATTTTGCAGGTCATATTGTGACAATATTGTAGGCCCCTAGCCTAGGCCTATATCACTACGTATATCACAGCACTCAATCCGAATTGACTCAAGTCGGTTCGAGTTCAATTCGGTTTGAGTCTCTTGATATACACACTCGATTCGCATTGAAGTCAATCAATTGCTTGATATACAGTTCAATACGCAATTGCTTGATATACAGTTCAATACGCATTCAATCCGGATTCCAAAACTGCCTTAGAGATTTAGATTTCAGTGAATACCATTATTAGGCAGGCGGTGTTTATTACATGTTTACAATAAAATGGCGTCTTGGAGGCTTTATATTTACGTAGCTGTAGGTAGAGATACAAGTACATAGTATTTTCAAGTGTTATTCATAGAATCTTGTAGCATCAATTTAAACTGCCACAACAACAACTTCAATTCGAATCGAATAGGATTGAGGAAGTCGTTTCGAATGTCCGTGATATACACTTCAAGTCAAACCGAATTGAACTCAACCGAATTCAGTCAATTCGGATTGACTGCTGTGGTATACGTAGTGTATGAAAGAGTAAATTGGCTACTAGGGTAGCAGGCAGGGTAGGGCTAGGCCTAGGCACTAGGCTAGGGGCCTATGCCTAGGAAGAGCATTCCTCTTGCCGGGCAATGTTGAGTCATACCGATTATCATAGCCCTATTCATAAGCCAGTACTTCTTCGGTTGGTTGATTGATTGATTGAACGGTTGGTGTTAGTCGGGAAAAGCATAGGTTAGGTGGAGGGGGTTGGGGGGCGCGAAGCGCGTAGGCCCTAGGCCTACCTGTTTTACAATATTATCATTATCATAGTTATTAAAACATACGCGCTTCGCGCCCCCCCCCCCTAACCTATGTTTTGCTAAAAGCCTTGGGTAAGCTTACTTGATAGGCCTATAGACCTAGGCCTAAGCGAAGCCTAACCTAGGCCTAGGCCTACCCTACCCTAGGCCCTAGACCCTAGGCCTACCAGCCTTCGTTCCCTAGGCCATTGAATAACCGCTAAGGTACTAGGGCCTAGGCCAATGTTAAGCCTAGGCCTAGGCCTAGATGGTACTGTTTCAAGCTCTTACCCTCCTCTTCCTCTCCGATTCATCGATTTTGGATACTTCTTCTGAATAATGTCATCCAAGCTCAATTCTGCAGTTTTATCCATTCTGAAAAGTACAATCAAGGAACCAAAAATACAATTACAATTCCAAAATGCCCTACAAGCGAAGCGATGACGCTTCACGCTGTCCTCTTCTCTGTATACAACACAATGCGTAATGTTGCTTATACTGAAATCCATCCAGGAACCAGTGGAATGAACTAGTGAACGCAGTTCACAACACACCCATCTCCAAAGTTTACGCGCGAATATTTGAAAAACATTTATTGACTACGCACCAGTGTTTTTCAGGCAAATATAATTTCTCACTTCACAGACACCTTTTTTAATCACATTCCCATCTCTGATCCCTCACGCTGTTACACACTGCAACATTTTAACATAATTATTCTAATCGCGTAATCTAATATTGTATGAATTGTATTACATTTTAATATCACCACAGGCTCCTAATCTTTCATATCACACAATTTTGTGTGTAATGCATTGGGCTATATATGATGCTTTTTGTGATATTCCTAATGATTATAATAAAACTTTGAATCATTGAATTGATTTTTTACATCCTCTTAATATTAATAGTAAATAAATGCGTTTTTAGTACCCTTCCGGGTTCCAGCGGACGGTAGGCCTAGCATTTCTTCTGACTTAATATTTACTACTCTGTGATTCACCAACATGAAAACTAAATAGGTGAGTTATGTGTTCCAATTCAATTATATACATAATAAAAAAAATTAAATTTTCTAATTATGAAAGTTCCTAATTGCATGATATTTTTTGGTCTTGAAGTTAATTATTATGCATTTGCTCCACTTACACAGAAAGCCACGGTGGCATGAGATGCACGAGACTTGATCTAGGCCTATCCAATGACGTAAGCCCAAATTCCTGCATAAAAAGGGGGCAGGCCAAATCCCATGTAATAACTAAGAACTAAGATTGGATTCAATTTGAGCATAGCCTGGTATGCTGTGAGCATCAAGTTCTTATTATTATTAGAGTTTTTGATACAATAAAACTTCTGCTTTTTTTTTGATACTTGAAAACCCCACTGCATATCACAATGTAAAAAACTCAAGCCCTCAAACTCAGAGACGCTAATAACTCTAGCAAGAGAAATCAATAGCTTGTACGAACTGGTTAAAAGTAATAAATTAGTCTCAAACTCATCAAAACAAATTTATTTAATTTCCTTCACTCAAAAAAGCAGATCTCTACAACCCAATAAATGAACTACTAATACAAGAATGCAATAGTACATGCACAAGGATTTCAAGGGTAGATGACATTAATTTTTTGGGTATCCACATGGATGAATGTCTAACGTGGCACAAACATACAACATTTCTAGCTGGAAAACTAAGTTTTGCCTGCTATCGATAAGGCTAATAAGGAAAGCTACCAATATAGAAACAGCCAAATTAGTAATTTGCACTTTCGAAGTAATCTAAGATATGGGGTTTAATTCTGGGGCCACTCTACCCATCATGAAAAAATATTTAAATTCAAAAACGCGCTATCAGAACCATATTAAAATCACACCCCAAGAACACACTGCAACCATTATTCAAAAATCTTAAAATTCTTACTCTCTACAGCTTATATATATTTCAATCAGTGGTGATTGTAAAACAAAATATTCAACATTAAGTAAAAATAATGAAATACATTCTCACCATACACACGGAAAAACAACTTTCCCTTTAGAACAAACAGTAGAAAACTATCTCAAGAAAAACTAAAAAACTTTTTCAAAACTAAACTATTAACAAACCCCCAACGAAATAAAACAAATTAAAGCAATCAACAAATTAAAAGAATCTGAAAAACTTCCTATTGAAAAGCGTACACCCCTTAAAAATCTATTTTGAAGAAAAAGGGGCTGAAAGAAAAATAGCCAGAACAATGCAATTATACATTTAAGGCCCTTTAGTTCTAAAATTGTTTTAATTTTTTTAATTTTTTTGCAATTGGGGTACCATGGAATTTATGAGTATATGTAAAATTTAAAAGTAAATAAAAACTGGTCCCCAAATTTCAAAAAAAATAATGTTTCGAATATTAATTTTCTGTGGACTTGAAAATTAAAATGGGTCCTTTTGTAATTTTTTTCAACTTCAATTTGTAAGTCTTTGTTAAATGTATCTTTAAAAAGTATGTAAAAAGATGTGTACCTGTATGTAGTTTAAAAAAATAGTACATATTTAGTATTATGTAAATCTAATTAGCCAATACAGGGTCAAAGTAAAAATCCCAATTAAATATTTCATGTATTTTTTATCTAAGGCAAAAAACAACATATACAACAATCACTGGCAGCCGAGAAGACGAACGGAAATTTATGAAATTTTTAATTTTACTAAAACTTAATTAAATTTTCACAATGTGGAAATACGGGAAAAGTGGGTTTACGGGTCGATTTTTATAGGGAAACGGTAAATGACTGAAAAATACGGGGGAAATTTCCGGGAAAAACGGAAGACTTGACAACCCCCATGAGTAGGCCTACATGCAATAACTGAATATAAAAATGTATAAAGCACTTTCATATTCATTAGCAGAGTCGAGGAAAATCAGTACGATCAGATCATGGACTTAGAATAGTATCTGGCCATGATCAGATCACATATTTTGACATAGTTGACTTGACCATTGATGGTTTGACCTAGCTTTGCTTTGACTTCACATTGGGTGTGTTGTGGACTGCGGTTCAGAAATTATGTTAAGTTAGTTTTTTTATTTGGTACAAAGACATGATTCGAAATGGGAACTTACTTCACACAGCGGATTTTCATTGTTTGACAATAGTTCATATAATTTGCGTTTGAGCTGTCAGTTTTCAATTGGGCCCGGCTGCGTTAGACATTATTCTTCGAGGCTCAGAGAATTGATTTTTACTTGCACCTCCAACTAAAATTTTTTAAATTGTTGCTGTCTGGGCTTTGCCAATAGGAGAGGCCTACTACCACTTCTCAAGTTCTCAATCACCGGGGGGGAGGCTTTGGTAGGCAAATTTTAAAAGGCTGAAGCCCCTACCCTAGCCTACGGTCTCCTTGTGCCAAAGCTGCAGTCCCTTATTTAAAGGATAGAGCTAGGCAAGTCGCCAAGTCCCTCAGCCGACAATGACCACTTTTTTATTGGAATATGGGAGGTAAGCAGCTACGTTTCAATATAGAGCCTAGCCTAGCTAGGGCTAGAACTCTAAAGGGCCCCCAGGGCCTAGGCCTATAGCCTAGTTATAAATTTGTTAAGGCCCCAATTGGGATTGTATTGTTATTGTTGTCCTCCTCTAGCCACTATATAGGAACCTAATAGACCTAGGCCTAGCCCTACCTGGCGACTTATGTGCAACAGTTCCAATCAATGTGGGGGCCCAGGATTAGAAATGGTCCGGGAAAACCCCAAAGCTCTAAAGGACGCTTCCCAGGCCCCACAACAGGCCTGGCAATAGCTTCCCATTTTCCTTATAGACCTAGTTACTGGGCATTGTTTAAATCATAGCCAATATTACCGTTCCCAGGCTGTTTGTAGAACAAGTAAACAACCCTAAAGGCCGATTCACAATTGCCCGAGAACGGGAACGGGAAGACGCTAACGTTAAGGGCTTCGATGCACAATAACCAGTGAAGCAAGCCGACTGGAACATAGGCCTATCAAATAATAGGTAGGCTAGGCCTACTTTTTCGGTTGGTATGGACCGGTTTTCTAACACTTAAAAAAAAAAAAAAAAACACTGAAAAACAACTAGCCCCTACCCGGTAAGTAGTTTTGTAACAAAATGGATTTCGGGTGCGCTCTTATCAAAAATATCCTAGAACTAGCGCACAGTTAACTAGTCTGGAAAGGGCGACTAACCTAACGTAAGTAGGCCTAGTTTTGTAAAACCGGTCCATAC